>CM077444.1:3746179-3801179 GCA_039654765.1 Mylopharyngodon piceus | reverse complement strand
AGCAGCCCAACATGGCCTCACCTCCTTTGTTGTGTGTTCCCGGGGGCGGGGTTTATGTAAATTTTAGGGTTAGTGATGTCACCAACCTAGGAAGAAGCTTGTTGTAGTCCCTACCAGACATTTGTTATAGTCCTTAAAAAGCGATTTCTGTAAAAGAAAATATCTCCCTTTGCATTGAACTTTGAGCGTCGTAACTTTGCAGATGTTGGTTATGCTTAAATAGCAACATTACACACTAACTAAAGTTAAAAAAGTGAAATCATAATCAAGGACCCCTTTAAATGTCAATTTTAACTCCAGGGTTGAGGCCTTTTTTAACCCTGGGTTAAGAGTAACTTTACACTTGTAATTTTGAATGTGATTTAGCACACTTTCAGACCTCCTGAGTTTGGGTTAGCATCCAAAATTGTGATGTCAAAGGTATACTAGAATGTCACTCAACAGTTGTTTAGCCACAGACAATGCTTGCGTCACTAAATATTTAAAGTATGAGCTTTGAATCATTGCAGAAACTTCTATGCATTGTGAAACTGTTTCAGCTTCTGGAATGATGAAGAGAATATTATTTTTACAATGTTTCACACTTGAGACAGAACCATTTATAGTATGTGGCGACATTTGTACAGACAGCCCATAGATACAAGATAGCCCATTTCAAGTGTGGACAAAATAATTTATTAACTAATTTAATAATAATTAATTTCTGTTCTCAAAGATCATTTTGTCATGCATTGTGTCTAAGTATCACAGCAATGTATACATTCCTGTGCACATACACAAGCACTCAAACTTTGCCACACTATAGGGCATCTTCATTTCCAGTATTTCCACGTCAGACTCGCCTGCTGTCATAGTTATTTGTTCCCCTATGTGTTCTGGTTACACATAGATTGCTCTCTTCTTATTGCAGTCACCCCGACTGTGTCTTTGAGGTTGTTTCGAGGTCTTTTTATGAGTTTGTGTTTATGTTTGTTCTCTTGAAACTTGATAAAGTACTGATCACAAAAAATGATCTATTTTTCTTGGTGCGATACATTATGAACTGACTTTCCGCATTGTCATTTTACAAGTAATGAAACTGGACAAGATTGTCTGCTCATGTCCATCATGACATCTGCTAACTTATTAGTCTATAAGAAGAACACACTGTAAGTGTCAGTATGCTGGCTTCAAAATCTCCAGTCCTGTTCATGATTTCCTGATCTAAAGTTGAAACTAACTGTACAGTTGAAAATTAACTGCAATATTGAATATCAGAATCTTCAGATAATCTCATAATCGTGCTCTTTTGTTCAGGACTGTGGTCACTGACGTATGAACAAGAGCTGACCACGCCACTGCACATCACCGCTGGCCGGGGTTTCACTGAATGTCTGCGGCATCTTCTCCTGAGGGGCGCTCGAGTGGACCTGGCACCTGGGGGCACCACTGCCCTGCATGAGGCCTGTGAGGAGTGCCAGCCCGAGTGCGCCAAGCTGTTGCTGCAGTACGGAGCCAATGCCAACGCAACCAATGAAGACGGGCAGATGCCCCTGCACGTGTGCACTGAACTCGACTCCCTTGAGTAAGTGCTTGTTCAGTGCTGTGATTACAGGAAATCCTGTGGTGAACTTCGCGATTTCAAATGATTGTCAGATTGACACTTGAAATGAAGGTACACCACTGCTCAAAAGTTTGGAATAATTACGATTTTTGTTTGTTTTTGAAAGAAGTCTCCGATGCTCACCAAGGCTGCATTTATTTGATTAGAAATACAGTAAAAACAGAAATATTGTGAAATATTATAACAATTTAAAATATCTGTTTTCTATTTGAATGTTTTAAAATGTAATTTATTTCTGTGATGCAAAGCTGAATTTTCAGCATCATTACTCCAGTCTTCAGTGTCAGAAATCATTCTAATATGCTGATTTTAATGCTCAACTATTATCAATTATTATTGGTGCTCAATTATTAAAAATTTTTACCAATGCTTGTGAGGAAATCGTGACATTTTTTAGGATTCTTTGATGAGTAGAAAGTTCAAAAGAACAGTATTTATTTGAAATAGAAATCTTTTGTAACATTATAAATTTATTTACTGTCACTTTTGATCAATTTAATGTGTCCTTGCTGAATAAAAGTATTAACTATTGAATGGTAGTGGATCATGATTTCCACAAAAATATGAAGCAGCACAACTGTTTTCAACACAATAATAATAATAAGAAATGATTCTTGAGCAGCAGATCAGCATATTAGAATGATTGCATCACAGGAATAAATTATATTTTAAAATATATTCTAATAGAAACCAGTTTTATTGAAGTCTCCCTGTGGTGAAAATCAAGTTTTTAATGTCATTTATATGTCTATGTGGTGTTTTTAATATGCTTTAAGACAAACCATGTGCAAATTCAATAATCAACACCATTGCTGAGTATTTTCTCTTTAAAACTGCAGTGATCTAAAGACATTTCAAAACGCGTTTTGAAATCGCTGATGTTTCTTACGTCATAAACTACCTTGTAACCAATCACGTCAACGTGCCGGCGGGCTTTAGCATATCATTAACTATGACCGCTCTGAAGCAAGGGAGTGTCAAGAGAAGCCAGGTCATCCCTGTATATTTTTCTGTTGATGTGGAAAATCGGGTATGTATGTATATTACGATGTTATGATGAACTATATGCCTTTCTCCACTGACCTTCTAAAATCGTTTGTAAGGATACTGATTTTTAGAAGGCTGACTCGCGAACGGGAACATGGTTTGTGTAACATTAGCAACACATTATTAGCTGTTTGATAATGTATTCAAGCAAATGCTAATAATAATTATTACCGTTATGTGTCCGATGTTGTAAAAAGCGATACCATTGTGCAGCAGTTACCTCAGTAAGATGACTGAGTGGATCTCTGGGCTCGTGCGAATGAGTGGAGGCGGGGCTAATTAGCATATTCATAGATCCGCGTACGCTTAGGGTACGTTTACACGACAACGATGTACTAAAAACGGAAAAGTTTTTTTCTTTGTACAGATGACAACGTTATCAAAATCTGTGTTCACACGGATCCGCGAAAATAACTAAAAATGCTGTATTACGCATGCCAGACAAGTAGTTGGCGATGTCACTTTGTAAAGAAAGATTATGCGCCAAACGCACAAGCCTATCCACCTTATTTTTATAGTTTACTGCACTTTGATATTTTTCTCATTATTTCCCTATAGCGGCTAATAAATCGGAAGTCTCGCACATTCACAGAAATACCTTAATTCCGCGTTGACAAATAAGGTGGATAGACTAAAGGTGCGTTCACACCATATCGTAATTCTGGCTCGTAAAAAGCGTTTACGTCCTCATAGAGCTCGTAATTACTGGGAGTTTTCTCGTAGGGCTGGGTAAACTGGGAGTTTTCTGAAAGCTCCCACGTGTACCACGTGGCCGCTGTACCACCTGACCGCTGTAGATTCATTTAGGCGTTAATCATGGTGCCATAGAAAAGCATAATTCCCATTTCGAGGACGTGAACATCTCCAAATATAACGTCACGTGTTGTCATCAAGATTATGTTAATTACGCTGTGGCGTGAATGCAGCTTTAACGTGTAATACGCATGTGCATGCCGTCAGCGTTTTCACAGATTCGCATTTTTGCAGTTTACACGGAGATTAGAACGGTATTGTTTTCAAAAACTTGCACTTTGAAACCCTTTTTCAAAAGTTTGCGTTTTCAGGCCACCAAAACGCCGTTGTCATGTAAATGAACGGCCAAAACGCATAAAAAGTTTTCCATTTTTGGTTGAAAATGGTGTCATGTAAACAGCCCCTAAATGAAGCAAGGGTGTTACATTCAATCTATTTTAAGGCATGAAGATTTTTTTTACACAGGAAAAAACATCAAAAATGTAATTTTGGTGATAAAAGATGTGTTTTAAGGGATAAAATTATTGACTACAGGGGGACTTTAAATTGTATTAATATTTCACAATATCACTGTTTTTACTGAATTTTTTTATCCGATAAACACAGCCTTGGTGAGCACAAGTGAGTTCTTTCACAAACATTAAAAATCTTACTGACCCCAAACTTTTGTCCGGTATTGTACTTGTAGACAATGTAGATTTTGAATGTGATATTGCCAGACTTTTGAAGATTTGTGTATGTTTTTCCAGGTGTGCCAAACATCTACTTGCGTTCGGCGCTTTGATCAACAGTCAAAGCTTGGATGAGAATGACACGCCCCTTCATGTGGCGGCCCGCCATGGCCTTCCTGGTCATGTGGAGCTCTACCTACGACACGGAGCTGCGCTAAACCTGCAAAACGATGAAGGAAACACACCGCTGAATGCCGCCTGCTCCCAGCCACAGGACTGCACATCTCTACAGCGCTACAGCAGTGTTTGTCACATGCTGGTGGCTGCTGGGGCCAATGTACAGGCCAGTGATGCAGACAAGCAGACTCCACTGCACATGGCATGTAAAAACGCTAACCCTGACGTGGTGGATCTACTGCTTAAGCATAAAGCCTTGGTCAACGAAATGGATTACGGTGGCGACGCACCAATGCATAACATCCTGAAGGTGGTGGCCTACAAGACGGACCATGAGCCTGAGAGGATCGTGCAGGCACTTCTCAATTATGGCTCCATCAGGGTGTGGCCTGGAGCTCTGCCCAAGGTCAGGATTGGACAAGGACTTCCCTAGTCAAGGAATGCTAATGGGGTTTCTATCCTAATTTGGAACCAATCTTATTAGGAATAAAATTGGAACCCTTTAAAGTGCCCCTATTAAGCTTTTTCGAATATCACCTTTCATGCAGTGTGTAATATAGCTGTGTAAAATGTTTTTAATTTAATTTAAAATGTTTAAAAATTTAATTTTAAAGATCAAAGTGCTTGACAAATAAACTTATTGTCTCCTAAAAGAAAGAATAAATTCTGAACTGCTGAAACGAGTCATCAGCAATCTCACTTCCTTTTACATACCTACGAAATAATGTAAAAAATTTGCATAATGGCAGGTTATGGTCTTCATTGGCTGCCCGCGAATGACATCTACTTTGACCCGCCCTCAAACAATGCAGTTGTAACTGAGGCCTGTAAGAGTTTGGTTCGAGTTTTCAACATGTTGAGAAGACGCTGTTTTCAGCGCTGCGAATCCATTTTGCATGGACGAGAACTCGTGCTGGAATTGATACAGAAAACCAACGCCATCATTTATATCACTGTGTATCAAGCACTGAGGAAGATCCGGAGCTGAAATTCAGATATAATAAAGGGCGTTTAGTTTCCAACATGCTGTAAACGGTCAACCAATCACAACAGACTGGGCCGTCTGACCAATCAGAGTAGAGTAGGCTCTCAGAAAGGAGGGGTTTAGAGAGACCAAATCTTCAAACAAACCGTTTTCAGACTCTTTGAGAAATGAGGTGATATATACAATGTATATTATGAGAAAATTAAAGTGTTTTTTGACCTTGGATGCATGTAAACCTATTGTAGGAGACTCTAAAACAAAATTAGGAACCTTTTAAATAACATAATATGGGCACTTTAATAATTATCTAATTGTCCCAATTCATGCTGGATATGCTAAAATGCCTTTTTTCAGTTTTTCGTTTTCAGAATTTTAGTTTATCCATTAGGTTCTTTTTTTTCATTCTTATTTTGACTTATTTGTCTAATTATCTCAAGATTGGTTCCAAATTTTTTATACACTACTGATATTTTTCACTTTTAACATATTTTTATTTAGCAACTATGCATTCAATTCGACAAAGTGACAGTAAAGACATTTATAATGTTTCATAGAAGAATCCTGAAGAAAAAAGTATCATGGTTTCCACAAAGATATTAAGCAGCACAAGTGTTTTCAACATTGATAATACTAAGAAATGTTTCTTGAGCAGCAAATCTGCTGATAACATGATTTGCAAAAAGAAATTAAAGGGTTATTTCACCCAAAAATGAAAATTCTGTCATCATTTACTCACTTTCATGACTTGTCTGTGGAACACAAAAAAAGACATTTTTGAAAAATTGTATAGATTTTTTTTGTCTATACAATGAATTAATGTAGTTTAAACCATGTTAACTTCCAAAACTTCTTTTAAGTTTCACAAAAGAAAGCCATGGAATGGCATGAGGGTGAATAAATGACAGAATTTTCATTTTTGAGAAAACTATTCTTTCTAGAATCATACACAGTAAAATTGGGAACTAACCTTTTTGCCATTTGTACGGAATGAACCCTTGTCTCAAGAAGACATCCATCTGCAGTCTGTAAATTACAGTTTTCTTAAGCACACGAGATATATTTATCCTATTCAACTAATTTATATAGAAATGAATTAACTCAAAACCATCATTAAAGTTCACCACAGCAGCATATGATAGTTTAGTTGTCACAAATACAGAAATAATCACTTTCAGATGGATTTATTTCTGTCTTTCAAAAGCGCACAGTTAAAAACACTTGACATCACGCATCCAATGAGTCCCACTTGTGCCAAATAAATTGCCTGAGTCTTAACGAGGCAAATGTTAATAGGAGATTAATTAGCAGTAATTGCAGAAATTCCCCACAATCCCCCAGAGGGGGGCCCAATCTGTTCATCAGCCCAAGTAGTTAATTATTCCATGCAATGTTCCCCCAAAAATACAACTTTCCACCTTTGACCTCCACAACACAGGTGGGGCTGTTGCACCAGGTGGAAGCTGACAAAAAGCTGCTCATCTATGACCGGCTTCCCTCGACTGTGCCTGCATATGAAATGGCATACTCTCTTAGTAGGTACTTATTTTGAATCCAAAATCTGGACATACTACATTCGCCATGTTGTCATTATCATGTGACCTACCAGCATCAGTTGTGTCGCTTCACTGACATTCAAAAATCCTCTCCTCCCTGTGGCCTCATGGGATATTAAAGTGTCCATCATATGCATAATTCAGAATCTCGCCGGAAGTAGTAGGTCATCCAGGTACATTTTGCCTACTCTTTTATGAGTACTGTGAATTCAGACATACTTCATACTGTTTTTCGCCTACTATATAGGGGAGTATGCAATTTCGGATGCAGCCATTGTTTACTGGGAAAGTGTTTCATAATCATTTAAGTTATTATTAGCAAAGCAAGATCAGGCCATTTGATTCCTTGTGATCTATTCTGTTGGTTTCTGAAGAACATTACATTTTGATCTGTTTTCAGAGATAAACAAGACTTGATTCATATTTGGTAGTTTAATTTCCCTTTTTTTAACATTTATGATATTTTTATTTAGCAAAGATGCATTAAATTGGTCAAAAGTGACAGTAAAGACATTCATAATGTTATAAAAGTTTTCTATTTCAAATAAATGCTGTTCTTTTGAACTTTCTTAAAAGAATCCTTAAAAAAGTATCACAGTTTCCACAAAAATATTAAGCAACACAACTTTGTCAACACTGATCACAATAAGAAATGTTTAGAATATCTTAGAATGATTTCTGAGGGATCATGTAACACTGAAGACTGGAGAAATGATGGTGAATAAATTACATTTTAAAATATATTCAAATAGAAAACAGCTATAAACAAGACTTGATTCTTCTTTGATAGATTCATTTCCCTGTTTTGTTTGTTATTTCTTGTAATATGACATCTCTATTCTCTAATATATCTGACACAGGTGTTAAAATATTGCTGCACATCTCCACGAACAATAGAAGTGCTCTTCAACGCCTATGACCGCCTCAAAATCACTGACGCCTGGGTAGAAGCTATTCCTCCTGAGGTCTTTCAGGTCAGATGATGTCAAGCTTTTGAATTTTTTTTAATGTTTTCTTAAATATTGAATGTTTAATAACGTTAAAAAGCACGTTTTATTAAAAGAAAAAGCATCTAAAGAATTCAACGGGTTTCACTAATCTCAAAATAATCTTCTCACAAAATCAGATCATATGCATTCAATATCTTGTTTTCACACAGAAACACCAGGAATTCTACGAATCCCTGTTTGCACTGGCCCAAACTCCTCGATCTCTACAGCACCTGGCCCGCCACAGACTCCGAGCGTTTCTGGAAGGTCGCTTGCATTGGGTGGTTCCTAAACTGGGTCTGCCAACCTTTCTTAAAAATTACATAATGCTGGCATTCAAAGACCATATGCACTAAGAGACCACAAACCTGACACTAGAACACACAAGCATGCAGGGATTGAGTTTTGTACCATGAAGTCATTGAGTTTTGTTTTATTCTGTGATTGAAGATTGTCCTGTCTTTACCAAAGATGATACGATCAGGTGGTGATTTTATAGGAAATCATTAAACGGAGGTACTTCTTAATGCCAGTCTGTGAGTTTTTTGTTTAAAGTCAGCATGAAACGTAAGTTGCAATAGTCTTTTCTACCCTATTGTGATGTGGTGAACGTGATTTCACCAAGTGCAACATGTTCCTGGATCAACATTTCAATTAACCAATCAGATTTGAGAGTTTACAGTATGTGAAGTTTAGGCTTACAACCACACTGTAAAACCTAACAGTTGTTTTAGTTAACATTAATGTCCAACAATTTGTTGAATTTACTTAAAACAATTTAGTAATCTGTACTGTTTGCATGCTATGTTTTTGTTACTCAGAAAACCCAAGTTAAAATTACTTTACTGGTTTGAGTACCATTTTGTCAACAAAAAACATAAAACAGGTGGGGCAAAAGGTTTTTGAGGCAGGGCAATTCTCAAAACTAAATTTACGGACAGGAATGGTGTTCCAGGATCAACAAAATACGTTGATCCAGGATCAACAAAATACGTTGATCCAGGAACATGTCTACTTGGCAAAATCACGGTTACCATTGTGAGGACATATATGCTTCTTGAACAAGAAAAAATGAAGGACGGGACTTCATTTAGTCCATGGGGAATTGATTGGATGTTTGTGGTTTGCTATTGGTGGATCACATGTGAGTGACAGGTTGCCCCGCCCTTGCGCCAGTAAACACATCATCAGAGAAGAGATGTCACTGCAAGAGGGAGGGGAAGCTATTTTGATTTAAAATTATGAGGGCACATGAATTTTAAAAAATAATTATGTGCACGGGTAAATCATTTATAAGTACCGCAATATTCCATAGTATTAAAAAATAAAACAAGAAGTGCCTATTTGGTTTCATGGTGACTTTAAAATGTGTTTTACTATTACTGATATCTATTTTAAAGCATTAAAAAAAAAAAAGAAAAAAGATGAAAGGTTTTTATGAGGAACAAAACATATTCCTCATGTGGAATATTCAGTGCAACACACTTTCACCATTTCATTAGCAACCACAATGGGGCGCCATAGAGCTCAAATGGAATCTGAACTCTTCTTGAAAGTTCTTAAAGCACTGATAAGGAATTCATGCAAAATTGACAGTTTCTGAAAATATTTGAAACCATTCTGTACGCTTTAATTTTATTGTAAAATAAATTTTTAAAAATGTATTTGTATTTATGTGGGCTAATTAATTGTAGCTGCTTTTCTTATTTTACTTAGGAGTCGATTGACGCTAACACATTAGTGGGCCAACTAAAAACGCATTTAAATATTTTTCCATTAAATATTAGCAAAAACTGATTGACATTTAAATGAAATGTTTCTTTTCATGAAGAAAAGCTTCTATTATTCTATTCTATTCTGTTATCAACTTAACTATTGCTTGATTTAATGCCTACACTGAGGCTTCACTTACAATACAATACTGTATTATGATGCATATCCAGATATGCTTGCTTGTTATATTTGATCACTATCATTATCCTTGTCAGCATCACCACAAGTGATTTCATCTTCATTTGTCTATCCTGCATCATATTTTATCTTCTCTGAAGAATGATAGGAAATCTTGCTGTAACATTACAATTCTCTATGTGGATGAAAACTATAGTATACATGATTTTTAAACTGTTAAGTATCACGTCAGTTTTTTTTTTTTAATGGTTGTTATCCGGTCTGAAAGATGACTGACACAGGATCATGCAGCCACATGTGGCTTTTCCTCCAGAGAAGCATTATGGAGATGAGTTGTTGTGTGGAAGTATTATGTGATTATATCATGGAGAGGCATGAGCTTGAATGATAAACAACAAGTAAAGGCGGAGCGCAGAATGTGACAATGTGAGGGTCTCGTGTTTAATGATCCTGTCACCTTGACTCTTTAAAAACACAGTAGCAACAATGCCATGGACATTTGACTAACAAGATTTCTCAGAACAAATTATGAATAATAATAATAACTATATTGTATTATTATCTTAGATTGAATACAGGTAAAGTGGGACATTTTCTGATAATTTAGTGTTGTTTAAAAAAATATGATCCAAATGTCACCCTATATTAGTTTAGGATGAATGCTTACCAATTGTCCCACTTGACCTGTATTCATCCTAATACACAGATCACTGTAGTAACAAACATAATACATTTAACACTATTTGGATTTATTAATTGTGCGTCAAAGATATAATAAAGCTTTGGTTTGCGCTTTTTTTCTTCATGTAGTGAAGAACAAAGGTGGAAAGCAATTGTCTACGACCAGATCTTTGATAAAAGTCTCATATACGATGACCAAGAGGAGGGGGGGCTCTGATTGTATCCCATTCAGGAGCGTGAGAGAGAGAGAGAGAAAGGGAGAGGGAGAGAGAGAACGCTGTCTGGTTTCAATAGATCAAAGAGCACTGCTCCTGAATGGAGTCATTTGCAATTATAAGAATAATTAGCATCTGTGGGTCCTCCATCGCTAATCAGAGTCGGAGGTGATGTGTTTATGTCCTCGCGCAATCAGACGGCCAGTTGGAGAGCTCGCGCCCCGCAGGACTCAATAGCGCCTAATCATCATCAGAAGTGAATTGGCATTTAAACGGTAAAATGATCTCCGATTAAATTAATGCTTAGCGGGGAAAGAGAAACCGCTCAGAGGGTGCAATTTTAGACCCCTTTTTCTTTGTTTTTTCTTTTGTCGTTTTTTTCTTCTTAAAATCTAAATTATATTCTCAACTATTAAAGGAAAGTATGATTACTTTTTCTCTTAAAGTCTTTTCCTTCTTAATTTTCTGTGTAGCTACTTAACATATTGTCAAATTATCTGTATGATTAATCAAGGACCTTTCCTACATGACGCTCTTTTTGCCTAGATCTATTAAGTTATTTAAAAATAGGCCTACATTACAATGGACTTCATAGGCGTGAATGCACATGATTAATATGTTTTCAAGTTATGAACTACTGTCATTTTTATATTTTCCCCTAGTTGTTGTATGTCCAGAGATTATAAAAAAGAAAAATGTCTCTTTAAAAGGCTGAAATTCTTGGGGGGAAAACAAACCCCTTTAGACTCGCGGCTGTGTGTCAAGGTCATTAAGTTAAAGTTTAAAAAAAAAAAAAAAAAAAAAATATATATATATATTAAATAAAAAGGCAGGTTTGTTGAGGTCAAATGAAGAAACTACTTGTTATTCATGACCAGTGTGCGAATTATACAGTGACTTTGAGATGGACGGCATTTTAAGGGAATTTCTGTCAGTAATTTTCTGGGTTTAATCTGTTGAGATCGTCTCGCGCAACTGAATTGTCGTTTCGCCGCCCTAACACTCGGCGTGACGTACGCCATCTAGACAAAACTTTTTGTGATATACATACTTTCGATATATTAATGTAGAATAAAGTGATAAATAATGACAGTTTTGTGTTTTGTGGAAGTTCCGCCCGGATCCCAACGGAAAGCGCTCGCGCTGCCTGCTGTTACTATGGTTACCCCTCAGGCGAACTAACCGCAATTTCTTTTCGCTAGCATTTAGCGAACTTATCTAACTTTCTGAAAGTTATTTGAAATGTATATACTTTACATTTCCACACAAATGTATATAACCCTCCCCCCATTAATTCGCAATCTATTCGTGACTAAAAATTCATGGAGTTTGTTTAAAAAAAGACATTTTGACAAAAAATGTAGAAAGTATAGGCTACATTTTTGTTAAAGTAGCCTAGGTAATATGTAGCCTATAAAGATTAGCCTACATATAAGAACTTGACATTTTTTCTTCAAATAGATTAAGAAATTGCTCAATTTTATCGTCTAGAAAATCCATCTTTGAACAGATATAGCATATTTACACCCATATCTGCTAGCCTAATACTTCCCTATTTTATCAGTAAACTGTTCACACAGATCTCCACATTCAAACGTCATTTCATCAGTAAAATCTCTCTCTTGGGGATAATTGTCGGCCAGATTCACTCTTTCTCCGAACAGAATAGAAAAGACTCTCTCTCACAAGAGGGTCGAAACATCTGCCTCTCCGCCCTCACGACTCCGATGCCATCGGCCTCTAAAAGAATCAACAAAAGAACCGTTGTTATATATCTTCCCTTGAATACAAAGTAATTACTTATCATCAATCAAAATTAATAATAGTTGATTGGGTTGGTGTGGTCAGCGCAGTCCCCTCACATTCGCTTTCCAGAGGAGGGGACTTGACCCACTGGGAAACTACCCCCCCTCTCTCTAGGCGGCCTAAAAAGTCAGGGACTGAATAAGGAAATGAAGCGTAATTTGAGGAAGATGGATGAGTCTCCAGGGCAACTCCCCCTTCTATCCTCTTGTATTGATGATAACCGAGAGAAAGAGAGAGAGAGAGTGCGAGAGCGCGCGCGCGAGAGAGTGTGAGAGAGGGGTGTGTGTGTGTTTATGTCTCAGTATGTGACAAATAGAGGCTGAGACACTGAGAGCTCCACACAAAAAAACGCATCAGGTCTCAGTCAGTTGGACGGCGAGGACCCTACAGCACCATCAGGATAACCGTGGACCACATTTAGGTGATTTGTCTCAGAAGGCCACTGCACGGGATTTATACGACCAGACCGCGCTCAGTTCACCATGCAGAGACCGAGCGGTCCGGGCACGGCGTTTTCCATTGATTCTTTGATTGGCACTCCACAGCCCCGGCCGGGCCACCTGCTCTACACGGGCTACCCGATGTTTATGCCGTACCGACCGCTTATGATTCCACAAGCCCTGTCTCATTCTTCATTACCGTCGGGTATCCCTCCCTTGGCACCGTTGGCATCGTTCGCGGGGCGTCTGACCAATACTTTTTGCGCAGGTTTGGGGCAGGGGATGCCCTCCATGGTGGCGCTCACCACCACCCTGCCCAGTTTCTCGGACCCTCCAGATAGTTTCTATCCCCCGCAGGAGATCCCTGGACCGCGGTTAGGCGCGGACGGGACGGGGATGAACCGGCAGGAGAGCCCGCATGACGAGCTCAAGGGCTCCGAACTCCTCAATTTCACGGAAACTTTTCAGGCGGTTGCAGGTGAGCACCGGAGACAAGCTCTCACTGACAGGTGGATTAAATAAGAGCACAAAAAGTTCTAACAGCCTTTATTCAAAATAAAAGTTCTGATTAGAATCAAAAGGGTTTCACAGTCTGACGCCAAAAGTTCTAAAACAAACTTTTATTCTTTAGTCCTTTAGAAAATACTAGTGAGTTACAACCCATAAACAAATATGCTAAATATTAAAAAAATAACCTCCAAAAAACCCTACACAATAAAAATGGTTCTTGATGCTCTTTTGGTGAACAAAAATGCGTGTAAAATAGAACTTTTTTTAAAAAAACAAACAAACAAAACAGTGTTGAACTTCATTGAAAACTTTCTTTAATGTAATCAACAAACACTGCATTATATAATGGTTTAAAACTGCTGTACATTCAAACTGTCAGAAATGTCATGAAACTTCATGTCATGTGGTTTCATGTATTTTTTTATGATATGAATGTACGTTAAAAATTATACATTTTTGAATTGGCTTTTGAATGAAAATTCACCTATGTCACGTGTTTTAGTCATTTATCATATACTGTTCTTATGGACTTGAAAAATGATTGAAATAGATGTCAACACATTTGAGCTTGAAAATTTCCATTGTCGTTTGATTTCTAGTCAGGCGGCACAGGCCTCACTCCGGTAAACAATTATAACCAGGCTATATGTTTTGTGATATTTCTAAATAGCTTGCAAAATTAGATATATTAAAGTTGAAATTTGAGCTGACTGAATCACAAAGCAAACGAATCGATACGAAAACATTATCAATTGTTGTGAAGTTTCAGCGCACTGTTTATTTTTACCTCATCGTTATGTCATAAAAATATATTTCCCCCATCCAAATTGTCACAATACTGTCATTTCTACACAAGCTTTTGACTTTAAACACTATTTTCTTAAACATTCTTCCTCAAAAAAAGCTACAACGAATTTACAGATTAAATTTGCTTTTAAAAATGCAAGGCATCAACTAAAGTCATCGGTTCGAATATGTAGGCCTCCACTTGAAGTTATAAAAAGGATTTTATGGTCTTGTTAGATTTTATTATGTTTCAGTATATTTATGAAATAATGTCTGTACAATTAAAGTTTAAAATGGAGCATAAAGCAAAATATTTCAGATTAGAGAATTAATTTGTACTCGATTTCGACTCGATAAGTAATTAATTCGAGGTTGTCAAAAGGGATTTTTAACTGCACTTCGTCACTTTGGAACCACCTGTAATGCATTAATTAAATTTCAATTGAGTTTAAATGTTTTACATGAACACTGCATTTGTCTCTTGAAATGACTAAATCTGTATAGATTATTTGTAAAGCTTAATATCTTAATTTTCATTCTCTTCAGGCGAAACCAAACTCTACAGTTCAGACGACGAGAAACTGGACCTGAAATCAGCGGAGGCCGCGTGCAGTGACAGGGAGGACAGCTCAGCCGACAGCGAGAACGAAAGCTTCTCCGACGGGAACACCTGCGCCTCAGCGTCCCAGAAAGGCAAACTGAAAGGCGGCTCACAGGACGCGTTACCGCCGGGCGGCTCGGCGGGAAAGAGCCGGAGGAGGCGGACTGCTTTTACTAGCGAACAGCTGCTGGAACTCGAGAAGGAGTTTCACTGTAAGAAGTATCTGTCCCTCACCGAGCGCTCTCAGATCGCGCACGCGCTCAAACTCAGCGAGGTCCAGGTCAAAATCTGGTTTCAGAACCGCAGGGCCAAATGGAAACGGATCAAAGCCGGGAACGTCAACAACAGATCCGGGGAGCCTGTCCGGAACCCCAAAATCGTGGTGCCCATTCCCGTGCACGTCAACAGGTTCGCGGTTCGGAGTCAGCACCAACAGATCGAACCGGGCAGCAGGCCATGAACTCCTAATGAAAGTGACCCTGAACTCCTCAAACGAACATTTACATGACCCACATTCCCACAGGTCAGGGGTCACACAGTACAGATGCATGAAGCACAGACCTTTCAGTATCCAGAAAGATATTTGACTTTTAAGTAACACAAATTAAAAACTCGAGGCCTATACAATGCTTAACGGATCGTCGGTTTATATACATCCAGTTCTGAATAGCCTATATATGAATTAGAGTTTATGATATTTGAATGTATATTGACACATGACCTGTTAAGCATTATATTATAGCCTATATTTGACACTTTTATAGGCTATCTGTTCAATATCGACATTACTTTCAGGTTTGTTCCTTTCCTTCTCTCCCCTAAAATGTCTTTATTTTTAATTTATTATTTTGTACATTTGTAAATATGAAATGTGTCCGCGCGACACACATGTGCACTATACGAGACTGTAAAGAGACATTTTTTAAAAAAATAAGTATTTATAAGTTGCTGTCTTGTGAATTTTTGCATGTGTTGCCATTTGTTGTCTGATTTCCCCGTATGATTTTAACGGGCCGTTCTCGTTGTTTCGACCATTTTTGCATGTGCTCTTAAAGCGTTTCTGTCCCTTAGAGGCGGAATCTCCCCCAGTTCTTTGTGGAAGAAAAAAAAAAAAAACGGTGATGGAAATAAATAAGCTCAAGAACACAATGGAAGAGTGATATATTCACATCGACGTCACAATAAATATGGTGCAATATGGTTGCATAAAATTGGGAGAAAATGTATTCATTGTATGCATGTTTGTTCTTCTTAAATACTGTTTCAGTGTTTGTCATCTGTGCAAACGAATTAATTAATTATTGATCAACTCATTGATAGATATTTTTAGCCTGAAGCATAAAGTGACTACTGGCAATTATTTATTGGCAACTATTTAATCATTTTTATTTGTTGATTTATTTATATTTACTCATCCACAAAAATAAATTTAGCATGCAATTATAAAGTGTAATTAATAATACAAAATAATGTCTTGATTTACGATAGTTTCCCACTAAAGATATAATATAAAAGGATAATGATAATATATATATATTCCACTGTTGAATCTTTACAAGATATTACAAATTACAGGAAATGTTAATCTTGCAATTTTTATTGTTTTAATGCACAGGTCACTAACTAAAATATCTATTTTCCTTTTTCTGGTTGAAACAGTTGTGGATCTTTTAAAGGTGTCTTTGCTCTTCTAAACATCCAGAAGATTTACTTTATTTGATGCACTTTGAGCAGGTAATAGAGCACATCTGTCATCAGTGTCAAGAGACCATGGGGTAAAATGATTTTCCTTATGTTAAAAATGAACATAGGTTTATTTTTTTATGAAGTAGGAATCATTGCGAAGCTTGAGCCTTCAGCATCTACAGCATTATTGTTCTGAACCATTTCTTTTCTGTTCGGAAAAAAGACCAAACAAACAAACCAAACATGCCAATATTCCATTTTTATGATGTTGACATGAAACATTAACTTCACTACTTAGCCTTTACACAAGATGCATTTGATTTAGTGAAAAACGTGTTATTTATCCAAATCATAAGACGATACTGTCAAGTGAAAGAGTCTCAATTCTTAGGCTCTTGATGAAAACTAACTGCACGACAACCTATAAAATATTTTAAAAAATGTTTTCAGTGCATCTGATTGTAAAGCTTACTTGTTCCTCACCATTTCCTTATTCCCTAAAAAAATTCCCTACTTGTATAATCAGGAGGGAATGTGAAAGAGTCAATGGATATTACAACCACACATGTAATTGAGAAGGACCGACACTGACCCAAAGCAGCAGACAACAATCGTTTGCCTCCATGATGACCGGCGCAGATCATCTAAAGAGAGAGAGAGAGTGTGTGTGTGTGTGTGTGTGTGTGTGTGTGAGAGAGAGAGAGGGGTTTTTGTTAATGAGCACGGGACTCATTTGTCTCTCTTTGGGAGGCCGTGCTGTCTCAGATGAGAGTGATGGAGCTCTATTACACTGGTCATATCCAACACACTGTAATGAACTTCAACATCAATCATTACAGGAGAGAGCGAAAGACCACGGTGGGTCTCTCTCTCTCTCTCGTTCAAGGGTCGAGGCTCATTCAGTCACTACAGTCACGCTCATCATCATACAGTGATGCTGGAACTGCTTTGAAAGAAGGTAAACTATTCACATTTACTGTATGAATACGGCAGATGCTTTTATCCAACTTGTATTGCATTCAAGATGCATGTTTTATTAGTTCATGCATTTCCTGGGAATCGAACCCATGACCTTGGTGTTGCTAGTGCCATGCTACTGTTTGAGCTCCAGCACTACTCTGGGAAAAAACATTCATAGTACATTTAGTATTGACTTTTTCAAGATAGTTCAGTGTAATTTAATTCAAAGTCTTGGCCACATTATGCCATTATACATTATATTTTGTTAAATGTATAAAAATTAGTGTTAAATATAAATATAGTATTAAAAATAATAACATATTTTTGGTAACACTTTATTTTAGGGTCTTTTACTAGTTGCTTATTACATGCATATTACTAGAATATTGGCTGTTTATTAGTACTTATAAAGCACATATTAATGCCTTATTCTGCATGATCTTATTCTACATTCTTAATCCTACCCGATACCTAAACTTAACAACTACCTTACTATTAATAAGCAGTAAATTAGGAGTTTATTGAGGGAAAAGTCATAGTTAATAGTGAATATGTGTTCTTTCTACTAAAGTGTTACCATATTTTTTTATTAAAACACTTTTTCTGCACTTTTGTCATGATTTCATGCTCATATTTAATAGAAGAAGCTTAAATATGTTAACTACTGACTGTAGAACACATAACCAGAGACCTGGGCTAGGAATATAGTGGTAATGAAGGCTTTTTGGTCTTATAGCAGCACATTTGGCCATAATTAAGCTGCCTTTTACTAATAAAAAATTGCAAATGGAGACAAAAATCAAATAGTGCTGCTGGAATAGAATGTCCTTGATATTAAAGTGAAAGGAACGGTCTTTACAAATGCTTACAAAAGACTTGGTTTTTGAGGAAAACATTCCAGGATTTTTCTCCATATAGTGGACTTCAACAGTTACCAACAGGTTGAAGGTCCAAATTGCAGTTTCAATGCAGCTTCAAAGGGCTCTACACGATCCCAGATGAGGAATAAGGGTCTTATCTAGCGAAATGATCAGTCATTTCTAGAAAAAAAAAAAAAACTTCCACCTACGTGACCTTTCCAACGTGATTTCGTAATGCGTGGCGCTTCGCAGAGCAGTGCAAGACGAGCATTTGTGGTTAAAAAGTATATACATTTTTATTTTTTTTAGAAAATGACCGGTTGTTTCGCTAGATAAGACCCTTATTCCTCGTGAAGCTGCACTGAAACTGCAATTTGGACCTTCAACTCATTGGTAGTCACTGAAGTCTATTATATGGAGAAAAATCCTGGAATGTTTTCCTCAAAAATCTTAATTTCTTTTCGACTGAAGAAAGAAAGACAAACATCTTGGATGACAGGGGTGAGTAAATTATCAGGAAATTTTTTATTCTGAATCCTTTAAAACCAGCAAACCAGTTTAAGTCTTAGGAATGATAACAGTATCTGAATCTAAATTACTGTTCTGTGTGTGTACGGAATACAGGAGTCACACCTGCAAACTGGAATGATTGACACAGTGGTAACCATAGCAACAGGTTGTTGTCTCATGGCTGCAATAATTCTTGACTTCTTTTGATCAAAGTAATATTAGCAACCAGAGGCATATTAGCGTCCAGTAATTTTTATTTTTTCAGTCACCATGTTTTGTTTTATGCTGATCTCCGGAGCATCAAGCAGCAGGACTGACCACTGTATTCTGCTGCTACAGAACGGGATACATTTATGCATTTGTCAGGCACTTTAATCTTAAAACGACTTACATTGCATTGAAGGTATATTTTTGAAATCAGTTCATGCATTCCCTGGGAATCGACCCCATGACATGGGAGTTATTAGCTCTATGCTCTACTGTTTGAGCTACAGGAATTAGGCACAACCATATTTACTTGCAGTGTGAACATAACTGGAAGCTGCTTTCATGGCTAGAAACAGCAACAGGATGCCAAGTGTAACGTACCATGATGTATGACACACCAGCAATGTTTTCTCTCATAAGTGCTAATAGGGAGGAGGAAAGCCACACTGAGTTGTTAAGTCACACCCTTCATAAAACTGCACACTGACCTTCTGAAAGACTCCAGCACAACCTCTTGCAAAGCTCATGGCTGCAGCCTTTACATTCAGACCTATTTGTTGTTTTTTTAATTGATGAAACAACCTCACTTAAAGTCGGCATGAAATGGAAGTTGCGATAGGCTTTTCTTCACTAGTGTGACAAGTAAAACGGCTTCTCGAACAAGAAAAAATGTAGGGCGGGACTTGATTTTGTCCATGGGGAATTGATTGGATGGTTGTGGTTTGCTATTGGTGGATCTCATGTGAGTGACTAACGATTATGAACGCACATGAATTAAAACAAAATTATGTGCACGGATAAATCATTTAAATAATAAATACTGCAATATTCTGTGAAAAAAAAAAAAAGAAGAAGAAGAATAGTCCATTTTGTTTTCATGGTGACTTTATAGTGCAAAACACAAATTCCCCAAAACAATCCCATAAATTATGCGCACAGAAAACAATCTCATAAACTAATGAGGAATCTCTGAACTTTCTTGACTTTTATTGTCAGCATGTCGCTCTGACATGAGTGTGTAAGTTAATTGCTTCAGCCTCCAGTAACCGCTAGTGGTAAATGCCTATGAGCTGTTGCATTTACATATCCCCTCATTTAGAGACACTGCTAATTAGCATTCTCATTATGCCAATTATACTAGCTTTAATTATTATAGCACCACTACCAAAAAAAAAAAAATATGAATCACAAACCAAATAGCCTACAGAGATATTCCACAAGGTGCTGTTCCGAGGATGCGGTGATGGGAATACCAGAACAGCTTGTCAAGAGCGGAACACTCTCATTATGACAATCAGATTAATTGTTTAATTGATATCCGAGCATTTGTTTCATTAACGGATCGTTAGGAAGCGCAAGGTACCGGCTATTCGCGCTCCTCAGCGTGCCGTTCTCCGGAAGCTCAGGGACGGCGGCAGCGGCGGCGGCGTCTTCAAAGAGGAGGGACGGGATGCGCGAGGCCTGAATCCTGGGGAGTGTCTGGTGGACGCCCACGCCGCTGATGTATGGGCAGATGCATCAAATCACACAGGATAAACAAGCGATGAATTTCATCAGTGCCATCATAGCCTTAATTTGGCTGCCTAATGAGTCAGAGCTAGTGGCGGAGATAAAAGTTGTCAGAGGCGCGGCTCTAATGAATTTCTTGCCACTTGTAATCAAGGTTGGCTGTCTGAGGGGCCATGATTAATGGAACCCTGGAGGATTCCCTCGGCCTTCAGCTCTCATTACAGCTAATGCATTCTCAGGCAAATTAACACACTGAGAAGAGCGAGCGAGAGAGAGACACGGAGAATCCAAACAAGGACGGGAAAGAAAGAACAAGTGATAAGCGCAGGACTGAGAGAATGCGAGGACAGAAAACATAAAATGACAATTAAACAGCCCATGAAACCGAAATGGACTTTTTCTGGCTTTTAGTCCATGTCTGTTAGCTTTGAGCTGTGCATCTATATGCTAATATGTAAACGTAATTAGCCTTCATCACAAAATGTACAGTCTTGCTCTTCCAGGAAAAATGGTATCATCGGGTGTTTTTGAACATCCGGGTTTTTATTGTGTTTGGTTTAATGCCTGAAATAAGGTCTGTGCTTAAGATATTTTCAAGTTTTATTCTATAGCATAAAATTAATGACGTATTTTTGTTGGCCAACCCGGAAGTTAGCATCACCTTGGTTCCCTCGACAAAAACCCAATAGGATTTTTCCATTGGCTTTTGGATTATTGCAGAAAATATAGGTCTGTGATTAACAAAAGCTAATGATTCTTACACGTTTTGTTCATCGTGAGAAATGAATACAACTTGAAGCATAAATACAATCGTCAGAAGTCAAAAGCTAAACTTGAACTACACCACTGTCACATGACTTCAACGTCATCATCACTAAGCTTCCACAACTCTTTAAGTCTTAGTTTAAAAAAAAAAAATTCCCTTTAAGTTTGAGTTACAATAGTTTGCAAGAGCGCGATTATAAACACAACAAGGCTGTGAAAGTTAACTAGTGAGTAGATGAGTTTACCGGTTCGGCTGATGATGTTTAACATCCCAACAACCTAGAGTTGCTAGCAAAAGTAAAAGATTAAAACAAACAAACAAAAAAACACAAGAGGGTATTGCTGATGTATTTTATATCAAGGAATAAAACTTGAAAATATCTTGAGCTTGTGTTCACCACAGACCTTATTTCAAGCATTAACCAAAAACCCACTGACGTCAGGACGATGGCACCGGATGTGCTAAAATGCTAATGCGTTTCTGGGTTTTGGCCTACAAAAATACGTCATCCCTGCACCACTCTATACCCCCTTGTGATTTTTTTTCAAAGCTTTTAGGTGTCTTGAAAAAGGTAGTTGCAAACAAGTGGCTAAATGGGACTACAGAGGTTGTCGGGGTCATTAAATGCTTTTACAGTGTTTTTGTGTTTACACTCACACTCTTACAAACTATTCTAACTCAAACTTTCCAACTTGGAGGGTTTTTTTTTTTATAAAGATTGAAAGAGTTGTTGGAAGCTTAGTGGTGTTGATGTAGTGTAACTTGTGTATAGCTTTAACTTTGCCAACTGTATTTAGGTATTTATAATTCTTTTGTTGGCCACAATGCTTGTTTTCTGCAATAATCCAGAATGTCAAGAGAAAAAGGGTGATACTAGCTTCCAGGTTGGGCCTACAAAAATTCGTCATCACTGTAGCACTCTGTTCAAGTTAAAAATGATTTAAAGCGATAGTTCACCCAAAAATGAAAATTCTGTCATCAATTACTCACTCTCATGTCGTTCCAAACCCGTAAGACTTTCGTTCATCTTCAAAACACAAATAAAGATCTTTTTAATGAAATCTGAGAGATTTCTGTCCCTCCGTTGACATTGACACTTCAAAAAGTTCATAAGAGATTGTAAAACTAATCCATATGAATTGAGCGGTTTAGTCCCAATTTTCTGAAGAGACTCGATTGCTTTATATGATGAACAGATTGAATTTAGGCTTTTATTCACATATAAACATTGATCAGTGAACATAAACAGAAGCTCAACCAAACCTGCGTGATGCGCGAGAGCAAACCTCATTGGTTCCTGCGAAAGCTAAAACGTGCTGCATAAGACGAGAATGAACCTCATTGGTTCTCGCACGTCAAGCAAACATGCTTGAGCTTCTGTTTACCACAACTGATGTGTGAGTTGATGAATGTTTATATGTGAATAAAAGCCTAAATTCAATCTGTTCATCATATAAATCGAATGAGTCTCTTCAGAAAATTTGGACTAAACCGCTCAATTCATATGGATTAGTTTTATGATCTTTTTATGAACTTTTTGAAGCGACAAAGTGGTAGTTGTGTAGACTGTCAATGGAGGGACAGAAATCTCAGATTTCATTAAAAATATCTTTATTTGTGTTCCGATGACGAACGAAAGTCTTACGGGTTTGGAACAACGTTTTCTTTTTTTTGGGTGAACTAACCCTTTAACTTTCTCATTGGTCAATTGTAAGTTTGAATTGCCTTAAAAATAACTTTGTTCTTATCCACGCATCTTGTTAATTTTGTGAAGTTGTACCAGAATAACCATACAAAACCCAAGTTAAAGATGTTTTTGTGTCTAAACTATTTAGCATAAAAATGTCTCCAAAAAGACAAAAAAAAAAAAAAAAAAAAAGGCCAGAAAAATCACAATTTAAAATATTTAAAAAATTATATTTCCATGTTGAGAAAACGGAAACATTGAGAAAAGAGAGGAAAATTATTCGACAAATTCTCAAGCACACTTTTTCATAATCATATGACGAATGAATGAGAAACTTTTTCAGCACTCATGGTATAAATCATTTTATTGGAGTGTTTATTATGTCAATAGCCAGCCAAGCATCCAATCACACAACAGCTAACTCTCATGAAAGCGCTCCATCATGTTCAGAAGGAGCATTTAAAAACAATGACAAATTAAAAGAACCAACAAAAAGTTATCAAACAGCTCAATAAAAGCAACAACAAAAAGAATTATTTACATCTTGCTTTTATAAATATGTCAAATGTACATATAATACACAAAGTACCTCAATGGCCAGACAATGTGCACACATTGAGACCCAAAAACAGGTACCAAAAACAACTTAAAAACAGAATGGTGCCTCTCTGTGGTACTGGGCTACTTATTGGGCTTTACAGGCGCATCCCGGCGTTCAATAATCCGGCAGTTGCAGGGATGATGGGCGAGAGCTGATTATCATTTTCAACTGCCATATTCCCAAAAGCTCATCCAAGTAACCTCACGCCATACACAGAGCCCAAACTCAAAATATATTTAAAAAAAAAAAAAAAATGTTCATAATGTTGATATATGTTCACTTTATGAAGGTCAAAAGGGTTGCGGTGGGCACACCACCAAAGGAAACTTTACATGCATGTTGCTCCAAATGACCTTCCAGAATTAAAAACAGGTTTAAAATACAATTAACCGCAGACATTAAAAGCCGTTGTATTTTAAATCAATGGCATTTCTCCTAAAGCTTGGTTAGATGAAGGATGCATGTACAAATTTGACTCAGATATGAAAGAAAATGTACCTGCTAGAAGGTAAAACTATGGAAGCCTGTTTCTGCCACGGAATATAAAAAAAAGGTAATTGCCATTTATTTCTCGCAATTGTCTTTTTTCCTCAGAATTGAGATACAAACTTGCAACTGCAAGTTATAAAGTCAGAATCGTTAGATATAAACTTGCAATTGCAAGAAAAAGTCAGAATTGTGAGATTACTTTTTTTCTCAGAATTGCAAGTTTATATCTAATGATTCTGATTTTATAACTCGCAATTGTGAGATTGTATCTCACTATTCTAAGAAAAGTCTTTTTAGAATTGTGAGATATATAGTCACAATATCGAGTTATAGTCAGAATTGCGAGATTACTTTTATATTTTTATATATATATATATATAATATTTATATTTTTATATTTATATTTAATATTTATATATATAATATTATATATTTTTATAGTTTATATCAATTCTGAGGGAAAAAAGTCAGAATTACTAGATATAAACTCGCAATTGCAAGGGAAAAAGTCAGAATCACAAGTTTATATCTCGCAATTGTGACTTTCTCGGAATTTCAACTAATTCTGCCATTTTTTAGAATTATGAGATATAAACATGAAATTGCATGAAAAAAAGTCAGAATCGCAAGTTTATATCTTGCAATTGTGACTTTCTCGGAATTTCAACTAATTCGGCCATTTTTTTTTTTTTTTAGAATTGTGAGATATAAACATGAAATTGCAAGAAAAAAAGTCAGAATCGCAAGTTTCTATCTTGCAGTTGTGACTTTCTCCGAATTTCAACGAATTCGGCCATTTTTCAGAATTGTGAGATATAAACATGAAATTGCCTGAAAAGTCAGAATTGCAAGATTATATCTCGCAATTGTGACTATTTCTCAGAATTTCAACTAATTCAGCCATTTTTTTTTAGAACTGTGAGATATAAACATGAAATTGTGAGAAAAAAAGTCAGAAGTGCAAGTTTATATTGCAATTGTGACTCAAAATTTCAACGAATTCGGCCATTTTTCAGAACTGTGAGATATAAACATGAAATTGCATGAAAAATAAATCAGATTCGCAAGAATTGTGACTATTTCTCAGAATTTCAACAATTTCTCAGAAATGTATATCTCAATTCTGCCTTTTTTCTTAAAATTGTGAGATGTTGTAATTTGAAACTTGCAAATGTGAGAAAAAAAGGTCAGGATTGTGAGAGAAAACGTCAATTACTTTTTTATTTTATTTTTTATTCTGTGGCAGAAACGAGCTTCTATATAAAATACCTAAAAAAAAAAATCATGTAAACTTAAAATACTGTCTGGTAAAAACTCAACACCTCCCTCTCCTACTTTCCCTTTAACTGACATGTGCCAAATATTAATCAGGGTCTAATCATGATTTCATATTTCAAGTAAGGAGTGTTTTGTAAAAGTTCACGCCGTACACACTAGCAAACAAGGGTTAAGGCTGATAGGTTTCGGATGGGTACATAATGGCCATCACATGACACACAGCTAGCTGCAAGAGGGAGAAGGAAAAGCTATTTTATACACACATCTGTACATAATTCATCCCATTCGATTAGAAACACACGTCTGGATTCTAATGGATACAAAAACATCCACACCGTCACAAGTGTGGAGGTCATTGGACTCGTAACAAACACACACTTCACGGCGAGAGCGTCTTATTTCGTAATCTAGCGCGTAGGTACCGTCCGCTGCTACTGAATGGATCTCTCATTAGGCAGGAGTGCTTTACGCCGGAGAGGGACGACAGTGTCAAACAGTTATAAGACCACTTCAGACCCAGAAATGATTCAGACAAGGCATCCTTAATAACACAGTATTTGTCAGGTAATCAAGCCTTTCAAGGTGTTTCTTTCCAAGACAATCACGTAAAGGCTAAATGTAAAATAGGAACGAGTATGATGATTTGGGTTTTGTTATCTCACACTGATGCTACAAATGGGAATGCGTTACCCAGCAGCCGTAGTGTTTCTGAGCTTCGTTCAAGGGCACAATGGTGGTGCAACCAATAAATGTGTGAAGTTTTGAGTATAATATGGGTTCAAATACGCACTTAAATGTTTAGCATAAGTTGATTTAAAGCATAAGTTGACTTTAATGAAGTAGTGTGAAACTCACAAGAATACATACAGGTCACCCCAAAATCAAAATAATAAATTAATAAAATATATTTTGTATAAAGAAAATTAAGGACCATTAAGATTTTTTTGCATTCTGATTTTTTTTTCCCACAATCTCCCCCTTAAAATTTTTATTACTATTTTTTTTTTTTTGTGTAATTCTTCTCTAATTTTGTCTGTATATTTCTTTCATTATGATTCTCATTACTGTAATACAGTATTTTGTACTATATTAAAATAAAAAAAATAAATATTTTCTTTATTTAAACCTTAAAATTAAAGTAGCAAAACAAATTTTCTTTTCTTTTGACTTTGAGGTGAACACGTTCTTGACAGGTTTTGTCAGAA
Source organism: Mylopharyngodon piceus (assembly GCA_039654765.1). NCBI lineage: Eukaryota > Metazoa > Chordata > Actinopteri > Cypriniformes > Xenocyprididae > Mylopharyngodon > Mylopharyngodon piceus. The sequence continues at coordinate 3,774,693 of CM077444.1, read as the reverse complement.
TCGCTGATTTAAAGGGACAGTCCATCCAAAAATGAAAATTCGGTCATCATTTACTCACCTTCATGTTGTTCCAAACCTGAATGACTTTCTTTGTTCTGTGGAACATAAAAGAAGATATTCTGAAGAATGTTAGTAGTCAATTTTGGTTACCAACATTCTTCAAAACATTGTTTTTTGTTTTTTTTTTCCGCAGAAGAAAGAAAGTCACGCAGGTTTGGAACAACTTGAGGGAGAATAAATAAAGACAGAATTAAATTTTTTGGGTGAACTATCCCTTTAACAACATAATTTAACATTCTGATGGACAAAAACCCAGAGGATCCATTACTGATTATTTCTAAACTGATGTACCTTAAAAATAAAAACTTGATTTTGTTTGGAACCTGTTGCCCATCATTTCTCTTATTTTGTTCTATTCACAGACAAGAGGATCCTTAAAAACGTCATTTTCTTCAGCTTAAAAATAACACGCATTAATAATGTTAACACTGCTAATTCTCGGTGTACGCTAACATTGGTCACAGGAAGTTGTCATGGGGTAATGGCTTTACGTGACACGTATGGCACTACGCACAGTTTCCTAATAATGACATACTGCTGAGGGAAATGATGCCATTTAACGAGAGCAGCATCTATGGGAACATCAACACGATTACATGATGCTAACACTACGGTTCAGCTCGCACTGAGCGTTGTTGTTGATGTTGGGGTTGTGTCGGGTGGCCGTGGGTGTCGACAGGCCGCCGCTGTCGCTGGGGCAACCGTGTTGGATGAGGATGTCGGTGCACTCTTGACTTCCTGCTCGCTGTGCGTAGGACAGCGGCGTCTGACCGCGGGCATCGCGACTCTTCACATCCACACCGTACTGAGAAACAGGGAAAAATATTTTTGATATGAATGACTGAGAGGAATTTAAGAAGGAAAGTATCACAAGACATTTCAAGTGTCCTTACCCAGATGAGCAGCTGTGTGATGACCACATTAGCCATGGCGCAGGACAGGTGCAGCGCGGTACGTCCATCTCCGTCCCCGTACGTCTCGTTGACCTCTTCTTTGGTGCCGTGGGCTAACAGGAGAACCACCAGCCTCAGGTCGTCCTCCACCACCGCCCGCAGGAGCTGCTGTCCCAGAGGCACGTCTGACTGAGGAAGACCCACCAGAAACAACTTCTGCTCGTACTTCGCCCGGATCCAGCGCTCCTTCTCTTCCCTGAGAATAAGGATACACATAGGGATAAACTTTATTCTTGTAAACACACTGTTTGGTTTTTGCAGTTGTCGTTCTGATAGTAAACACCTTTCTATTGTAGTACATCAAATAAAAACTCTGAATCAACAAAATCAACATTTTAGTAAAAATGTATGTAGGTAAATATTGCTGCTTATTACTGTTTTGTTATATAAATGAACATTATATACGTGTCACAGTCTTTACTGCACAAATTATATATTAAATATAGATTAATCCTTATTAAAGCTACCAAAGTTATTCAGTCAAGAGCAGTGAGTGATTTTCTCTTTGTCTTTTGTTGTTTGATTAACATTAATGTCACGTACAGCAGCAGGTTTATTAGGCTGCTGTCACTTTAAGATATGATGCACATCCGATGTCCTCACAACTTTTTATGGTCTTTTAAGACTTTATTTAACTCATTTAAGACTGTGCTTGCGAGGATACTCGACAAAGCGGCATTTTGGCATAATTTTGTTTGTTTTTGTTTGTTCAAGTCCGAAAGAGAACTCAATGTGGCCGGTGTGCTGTCTGAAGCGGCTTTCTGTGCGCGAGTCGTGTGTGTCTATTACACAGACTGGAGATTCACAGACGGCGCTCCAGTACAGATTTAAGTTCTTTTTTTTTTTTTTTGCATCTGATCGCGCTTAAATGGTTAAATAGCACTTGAATGAATGATAGAGTCATCATATTATGTAACGCTAGCTAAAGGATAATGGGAAAAAATGGATGATGAGTTAATTGACCCTTCGCAAAGACCCGCCCCCCTTAGTAACTGTTGCTTTGTCCGACAAGCCATGGCACTGTCACGCCACACAGAGTGAAAAATACACCGCGGAGCAAAGAGGACACTGACAACACGTCGACAGACAAGACAGAGCAGGTTACTTATGATATTAAACAAAGTCCTAGCTTTCAAATTGTGTAATTTAAGAAATTCGAACAATAAAAACCGTTTTGTGGCTCTTTAATGTGTCGTGACAGATCGCTGTAGCGCCTCATCTCAAGCGGCTCGTGAACCGATCATCTCTTCCTACTAGTTCATTTATAGCATCAAATAAACATGAATGAACATCAGAAGGAATGCTGTTTCAAACGCGGAAAGACGTCAGTACACACCATTTTTCAAGTTCAAGTCCACCGAGGTTAATCTTCTAACTCCTGACTACTTTGTCGGACAAAATGGCATTATGATTGGTTAGATCGCTTGTCAATCAAACTCCCGGCAAAGGGTCAATTGCGTTAAATATTTTTAATGCGTTAAACTGAAAAAATTAATCGCATGCGTTAACGCGTTAATTTTAACAGCCCTATTATTTGACAGCCCTATTATTCGTTTTTGCATTAAATCATTATAATATAGTATTATTTATATAAATACATTATTTAATAATATAATATATTATACAAATTCGCCCAGCCCTAATATCAGCTCCTGTCTTCCACCTACTTTGACACCTTTGGTTAAATGTGTTTTTACATGTTGGATCTTGACAGGGTTGCCAGGTTTGCGTAACAAAACCAGCCCAATTTCTATTCAAAACCCACACAATCACTAGCCCAATTGCGGAGGTGGGTTGTCGCCAGTAAAAATCACGTTCTGTGGTGTAAAAATCGGTGTAAAAAAAGTTCCAGTGGAGGGCACTTCAACCCACGGACTAAAAAACAACCCGCGGCAACAGTATAAAAGTAGACAGTTTTCCGCGGGAAAACTGCGGACTTGGCAACACTGGACCTTAATGCATTAGATAAACTTTGTGACTTATGAATAACTGACAATCCCAGCAGAGTCTGTATTTCTGACATAATCCTATCTGTGACTTTGAGGAAGTCCGGAGTAATTCAGCTATGATTATGATAGAGGTCACAAGGGAAGAAGGTTAAATGTACAAATCACACCGCGCACACATCCGCAGCGTTAACTTCCTTTAAACTGGTTTTCCATCAGAATCTAGAGGGTTAAAGTCTGTCTGGCTATCGAAAGGTTACACATTGTGAACAGCATGTCTATCGTGGACAATACAGGAGTGTGTGCGTTAGGGGGGGAAGCCGTGTTTTTTATCGCCGCTGTCAGTGTTGTCAGTCCTGCCCGGTGAATCCCCACAAAGGAGGCCCTCTCAACACTGGCCCCTCAACCCTCTAGGGGTCTGCCGGCAGCCCGCCAGATCGAAGGCCCAAAGAAAAGGGCTGAAAGAGACACACTTGGACGAGAGAATGGAGTCCAACTCTTCACTGCACACCAGACTTCTATCCCTCTCTATCACCCGGCCGCCCCCTCTCCTCTCTTCTGCTGGCATTCATGGCAATGGAGAGGGGTACGGAGCAAAATTAAAATCGATACGAGTATATCTGAGCATGCTCAGTGCCGGTCTGACCCGCTGACCCCGTGCGGCGGGTGATAAGGGGAGCAGAAAGGAGCTGTTGTTTGCCTCGCTGGGGTGAGTGACAGACAGAAAAGACAGAAAGAGAGAGAGCTGATAGAGGTAAAGAGAGTCTTGAGAGATGTCGGGTGACGGCTTTCCCTCGGGACACGACTCCACAAAGACACCGTCACCATAACGGCAGTGCTAGTGTTTACAACAACAAACCAACAAGATGAGAGAGGGAAATTATATAAATAATGACATCTACAGTATAGATGAGAATGGGTTGGCCCATGAAATACATACTTCCAAGTCTATATATAGTCTCTGTACTAGTGTTAATTTCGTAAACCAAAATCAATGAAGAAAAATGTTCGTCACCGACCTTTGACTAAGACAAGATGACGAGAGGACACCAATGCCATTAAATGATAACTGTGACTACATCAACATGGAATATCATTGGTGAAAAAAGACGAGACTAAAATGTAGTTAAAAAAATAAAAACTTCACCAAAATCCCTCTTTGTATTTGTCAAATAAAAAGAGGATAAAAAATATTATAGACTGTTTTTAATGTTTGTGGTTGCCAGATGTCAAGATTTTAAATCCCCTCATTAGAGATTTTCTATTAAAAAGATACATTCTGCCTGGTGTTTTACCTCATTTTTGCAATCTGGCAACCATGTGCACGCGCTCTCTCCAATGGCGAAGCTATGGTAAAGGGGTTCTTGATTATGATTTCACTTTTTTAACTTTAGTTAGTGTGTAATGTTTCTGTTTAAGCATCAACAACATCTGCAAACTTATGACGCTCAAAGTTCAATGAAAAGGGAGATATTTTCTTTTACAGAAATTGCTTTTTAAGGACTACAACAAACGGCTGGTAAGGACAACAACGAACTTCTTCCCGGGTTAGTGACATCACAAACCCCAAAATTTACATAAACCCTGCCCCCGAGAACATGCAACAAAGGAGGCAAGGCCATGTTGGGCTGCTTTAGAGAAGAGGAAGAGTTGCTGTAGTAGAGTGTCGTTGCCATGTTGTCATTTTACGCCGGACTGCTTCACAAACGAAGGTTAATTCAACGCTGGATTTGCACAAAAGATTAACATGACGGCACATGCTAGTCGATGAGTTGAATCAACTCCACAGCAACTACATAAATTTATCCACTAACCGTTCAGAAATGACCAGTTGTGTTCTAAAAGTTGTAACTCTCCATCAGTGTCCAACTCCGGTTTGAACAATGTAAGGCTGAACGCCGTTACTGACAATCCTCATTTTGGCTGCGTGAGATTCTCCAGCTTTGTTGTTGTTGAGCAATTGAATTGTGAGCTGTTAAAGCTCCGCCCTCTTTTGGAAAGTGGGCCAGGAGCAGCTGCTCATTTGCATTTAAAGGGAAACACACAAAAACGGCGTGTTTTTGCTCACACCCAAATGGGGCAAATTTGACAAGCTATAATAAATGATCTGAACGTTCACTGACACGTTCTGGGGACTTATATTACATCTTGTGAAAAGGGGCATAATAGGTCCCCTTTAACTACTGCCAGTTAAACAGGGCTTGTCAGATAACACATCGGTGATCAGGTGCTACAATGGGAGTGTAAACAAAGCCACAGCCCTTCATTATCCTGAGGACCAGAGCAAACAACAGACACTTCCTCTGATGGGGGACTGACTCATACGTCACAACCACACTCACTAGCATTTCAACTGCAAAACCCAAAATAAATATGAACGACAGAGGAAGAGAAGCTTAATTTCTTTAGTAAGAGCTCAAAGTTTGACACCCCAGCATTGTGGCAACAAACTCTACATATTTTCAGTAGAAAACACACAAATCCAAAAAGTTTCTGCAAATCATTTCAATGGTCTCTAATCAGTTTCTTACGGAGGTATAATGCACCACATTGAGGTGTCATTAAAAAATGAATAAGAAAATAAGCAACCAAACAAACCTGACCTAAAATAATAAAAGGAACCACTTGATGTCTAATTAAATGACTCAAGTCAGCAGTTACATCTCAGCATTTACATGCATCTTAGAAGTGCACTCTTATGCTGAACAACACCGGCTTTATGAAGCAGAACAAATGTTGTGGCATCTCCAAACTGATAATCAGTTATCCCGTGCCACCATTATATTCCCCCGAAGACAATCGCGTGTGTTCGAGCAAGTGTTGTTTAAGTCACTTTGGCAACAATGGCATGAGCTAATTAAGTAAGCCACATCTTTAATGCTGTTTCCCTGAAAATCCTGACAGGTCTTTGTGAACAAGGCAGAGAGCAATTGAATGGACTCTGGGCACAGTGAATCGTTCTTCAGAGAGAGAAACTGAGTGTGTGTGTATAATTAGCCTCCCTCCCCTCCTCCTTCAGCAGTCAATCTTTCAAAGCTTGTTTTCTTCTGAGGAGACCCACCCTGTTGTTCTCTCTTCATCTGAATTCTTTACAGGAAACCCACCGCGCCATCGCAGGGGTTTAAGAGGGTGGGCGACTCTTAAACTCGAGGAGGAGAGAAGTTTGAAAGTGTGAGAGGTTTGGGGAAGGAGGAGGGTGAGTTTACCCTAGTTTAACAAGGGAGAATCACTTTTGACAAGTTGAAGGACAGATTCATTTACAGGGTCACCAACAAACACCTCAATGCAATGGCATTTAAAGGAATAGTTCACCCATAAATAAAGATTTTGTCAGCACTTACTCACCTTCATTTTTCTCAAGGGGAAAACAAAAAGTGTTGTTTTGATGAATGTTCATGCTGATATTTTCCATACAATAAAGGCTGTCAAACAATAATCATGTGGCTATTTGTGCACTATATTCCAAGTACTTTTATGCCATGTTTTATGAGGAACAGATCAAATTTGAAATGAAATATGGTGCATTAAGATGCATCAAGCCAGGTTTGATGTCAATGACAATCGGTCAAGAAATTCAAGAACCAATGACATTTGACATGGAGTCTGGACAACATGTCTTAGCATGTCTCAACATGTCTTTGAAAGCATGTTATTCTCAGCAAACTTAAATTTTGGTCTGTTACTCACACAAAACTTTCATATGACTTAAAATAAATGATGACATAAATAAATATAATAATAGATAATAATAAAATAAAATAAAAATAAGGTACTTTTTTTTCTCATTTTTGGAGCTTGATATTCATCCACTTTCATTTTGATGGCAAAATAAAATAAATAATAATAATAAAAAAATAAAATAAAATAAAATAAAAATAGGGTACTTTTTGTTGTTTTTGCTTTATGGTATCTGTCCGCATTCAAAATAAAGCAAATAAAGCAAAGCAAAATAAAATAAAATAATAAAATAAAATAAAATAAAAAAATAAAATAAAATAAAATAAAATAAAATAAAATAGGGTACTTTTTGTTGTTTTTGGAGCTTTGTGGTATATGTTCACATTCAAAATAAAATAAAATAAAATAAAATAAAATAAAATAAAATAAAATAAAATAAAAATAGGGTACTTTTTGTTGTTTTTGCTTTATGGTATCTGTCCGCATTCAAAATAAAGCAAAATAAAATAAAATAAAATAACAAAATAAAATAAAATAAAAAAATAAATAAAAATAGGGTACTTTTTGTTGTTTTTGCTTTATGGTATCTGTCCATATTCAAAACAAAATAAAATAAAAATAAGGTAATTTTTCCTCATTTTTGGAGCTTGATTATATCCATCCACATTCACTTTGACTGCAAAATAAAATAAAACAAAATAAAATAAAATAAAAATAAGGTACATTTAGTTGTTTTTGGAGCTTTATGGTATCTGTCAACATTCAAAATAAAGCAAAACAAAACAAAATAAAATAAAAATAGGGTATTTTTTTGTTGCCTTTGGAGCTTTACGGTATTTGTCCACATTCAAAATAAAATAAAACATAAAATAAAATAAAAAATGGTAAAATAATATAGTTATTATAGTTATATAGTTAAATATAGTTATTTTTTAGGAGCTCTATGGAATCTGTCCACATTGACTTTTATTGTGTACAAAATAAGTGAGAACATTCTTCAGAACATCTTTTGTGTTCCATGAATAAAAAACCAAATAAATAATGACAATTTTATTTATGGGTGAACTATTGCTTTGCTATGTGTGGCTCAGATTAACTGAAGTTGCTTAACTGTTTCTATGTATGAGATGACATCAGATATCGGGATAGCTGGGGGAGGATTTAAACATAAATCTGCATGTACTTAGTCATCCATACATGCAATTGATCCAAAAAATTTCTGTCTGCAGCCCTTTATGAAGCCTTTAAAGATTCTCTTAGTCAGTTTATGGTCACCTGTCCTTGAAAAGGAAGAAGGAAGATTTCAGAAGCAGCAACAGGCTTCTCAAATACCCCTGGCCACTGCCACTTGAAAGGAGAAGTGTGAAAGAGAGGAAGAGAGGGGCTGGTAATCCCGCCTCAGACTTTTGTTTGAAATGGAGACCCAATCCAAACACAGGGCACTGTGTGGAGGGGTTTATGGGAGAAAGCCGAGAAGCCATGAAAAGACACTTCCTCTCGGCAGGAGGAAGAAAAATAAAATGTGCAGCTTTAGCGTGTCAAAAGCGAGGGAGGGACGAGGAGGCCAGGAAAGAGTGATGAGATGGAGGGAAGATTCTCTCTGCAGGGGGAGAAAACCACATTCAGGAAACACACACACACACACACACACACACACACACACACACACACACACACACACACACACACACACACACACACACAGCACACTGATCCACACATATTTGCAGTGAATATCAGGGTTGCTTGGGGGACATCGGGGGACTCGAGTGTGAGAGAGACTATAAGTCTGAAAAGGAGACCAAACACTCTTTATATCCAACTTGACTTTATATGCTGTTAACTGCTTCAAAGGGAACAACAATAAAATTAGCACTTAATAATGTCACTCAATAATAAATCATTAAAGTCAACATGAAATTAGTACTGACCCCCATTTACCTTTTTTTGTCTTAATGTTCATGATTGATCATTACAAATTATTCTAAAGAAAAAAAGGTTCTTGTTATCTTTAAACAAAACATAATGAAAATGAATAAAATGTAAATAAATTAATATTATTAATATATTAAATATAAATACATTTAATTATAAATGTTTTTATAACAAATGTTTTTTTAGTAAATATAATGTATAAATATAATGTAAATATAAATGTTTAATATTAGTAATTCCTAGTAAATATAATGTTTAATATTAATATAATAATTCAATTGTGTGTGTGTGTGTGTATATATATATATATATATATATATATATATACACAATTAATTTTTCTCAATTTACATATATAGTGTAAATAAATTAATGAAAAAAATAATTTATCAATATATATATATATATATATATATATATATAAATAATGTAAATAAATTAATGAAAAAATAATTAATATTGCTGACATAACCAAAGCTACACAGGAGGAAAAAAAAAATTATTTAAAATTATATATTTCATTATAAATACTTTTAAAATACACTAATAAACATTCAAATATAAGATAATAACGTGTAAAATGTCAAATTAATATAATACTTAAACTGTGTAATTGTATATATATATATATATATATATATATATAAATATAATATATTATAATATATATATTAAAATAATACTTTAATTGTGTAATTGTGTTCTATATATATATATTGTGTGTGTGTGTGTGTGTGTATATATATATATATATATATATATATATATATATATAAACACATGCACACACAAACACACACACATTATTAGTCACATTAAAGTTAAATGAGTGAATTTGCTTTTATTTTTCCTATAATATACACAATTAAAAGCTACCAAATAAAAACCCAAACATAATATCGTGTTCTTTGCGGTCAGCTGGAGTGAGGTATCAGGTCAAGCTTTTACAAGAGCTTTTCTAGCATCAGCTGACCCTAATGATCACAGAAACGGGAAAATGATTCCTGTAGCCTGGCCCAGAGAATCAGGAACACATGAATGCACTCCAATACGGAGGAAGAAACAACAGGGCAATTACTCAACCCAGACTAAACAGCACACAGGGATTTATGAGAAGGGTCCCTATGTAGCGCACACTCGAGGGGAGGCGTCTCTCCAGGAAGGCCAAAAAGCAATTGGACATGCAAGTGAAAGTGGACCATCTGAGACACAAATGACGAGGGCGTGGAAGAAGGTGAATGCCTTCTTCACCAAACGACCAATCAGAGTGCAGGACCAGGAAGTGAATGGGTTCATGGAGGTAAGTGGGGCTCAGAGGAAGGGGAACTTCTGAAGGGCCTCGCCAGCACACACAAACACAAAACAACCCCCTGAAATTCTCAAAAGACACATCAAACAGAGGGGAGGGCAGAGCCGAACGGCCCTCCCAGCAGGGATGGAGTGTTTGTAAAGAAGAGAGAGAGAGAGAGAGGCAGGAAGAGAGAAAGAAACAGAGGGGGAGTGTTTGCAATGAGACAGTGTCAGTGTGTAGTTCACTTTTATGAATGACGCTTCATGTACTAGACACTTAACAGGCACAACACACATTCACAAACAAAGAGCTTTAATGTTTCTACCATGTGAGTCTATCTGATTATATCTTGCCCGATTCTCTTCTTCAAACATATATTCTATACAAAATATGCTGAAGATGGTGTGCAAAATGTTTTCAAACCTCAAGCTGAGTGTACAAACTACACTAATGTTCACATTTTTTTATTTAAATTAAGGAATTAATACTTTTATTCAGCAAGGATGCATTTAATTGATCAGAAGTGACAGTAATGTTTTCTAATGAACTTTCTATACATTAAAGAATCCTGAAAAAATGAGTCACAGTTTCCACAAAAATATGAAGCAGCACAACTTTTTTCAATCTTGATAATAGTAATAAATGTTTCTTGAGCAGCAAATCAGCATATTAGAATGATTTCTGAAGGATCATGTGACACCGAAGACTGCAAAAATTACATTTTAAAATTTAAATGGAAAAATAGTAGTAATTTTTCACAATATCACGATTTTTACTGTATTTTGGATCAAATAAATGCAGCCTTGGTGAGCAGAAGAGACTCAAAAACATTCCTTTTCTAAAAATGTAATCACATTACTTTTCCTGTAATGATGGAAAGGACCGTCCCTTATGCTTCAGTAATGCCATTACAGTTACTGTTCATATAACTAATTATGGGTCATTTAAGACCTCAAATTTTATTTGACAAGATATTGTTTTGCGTTCTGTTTGATTGACATGTACGCATGTACAGTACAGTACCAACAACAGTGACATTTAATCACTTGCTCGCTGTTTAGGATGCCCTATTTTGCAAAATAGACCCCACTGTTTGTAATAAAATTCATAATAATTGCTAAAATGAAAAATAATCAACATATAAGTTCAATCAAGTTCATTATGAATTAGTTGGGTCTGTGTTATGAAGCTAAAAAAAGAGCAAAACATCTACTAATCTACTAATAGATAATTACATTTCTTTGTCGATTTTCATTAGTGATTATTATGGATTTTTATGAGGAAAAAAAAAGATTATCAAATGGCCAAGCATCCAATCATCTGACCACTGTAAAATTTTCAAAAATAAAGATATTCTTTATCTTGAGTACATTTTCTGCAGCAGGCGATGATAGCACAAACAATACTCTGAAAAATGTACCACAAGAAAGCAAAACATATTTTCATTGCTAGAAGGGAAAATGAAAATGTGCGACAGCAAAAGCAATTCATGATGTCAAACATTCATCATTCCAGTATTTTAAGTCATAAAAGGCAACCTGTATGTGCTGATGTATTTATAATTACGGTCGATTCCTGAAACTGAATTCAAATAGAAACAGATAGGATAGAAATGCTGTACTTTAGGTTTTTTAAATACTAAGAGGAAAGATTTCTTTATTATTTTTATATATATAGTTCTTTTCAAACACTATAAGCCATTAAACGTCATTCTGGTGTCAGATCGGTTACCATATATATTACTCTGAGCGAAAACAGCTTGAGCTGTCAATCAAACACTAGCTCTCACCTGATTGGCTAAAACACTGGCTTGCAAAAAGTGCATCATTGTTCAATCAATGGAAACAAAACAACATCTGAAACCCACATGAAGGAAACTCATCCCCATCCACTGCATAACGTAGGTCAAAAAACAGTAACGGAAAGCAAAGACTGAAAATACAATGAGAAGGTCCTGCAAATATAGAAAAGAGGACAGGTGGGAAAGAGAGGAAGGATTGACGGCGTGTGAGAGGGGGAAAGAGGTTAGTGAAGTGATTCATTTGTATTAGTGCCACTGCCCTGTGGCGAAGACGCAACGGCAAATTATTTCTGAAACAAACTGGAGGATCATCAGAGCTATTACCTGCTCTGGCCGAAGGGCATCGTCTGGGTGTGTGTGTGTGTGTGAGTGTTTGAGAAACTGTGAGACGCACAATTGCTATCTCTTTCAGCCCAGCCTCAAAAGAGCAAAAAATAGGAAAATAAAAGAGAAAAAGAGAGGAAAATAAAGCGTTAAGTGATGGAGGGACATCACATATATATATAAATAGATACAGATCAGTGTTATTTAAGTATCACTGATATACTATTATAGTTTTTAATAATGTTTTGAATATGGTTTTAGTTAAAGTAAACTATAATAACCCCGATACAGACAAATATTTTGCATCTACTTAGTTTGTTGATGAACCCCCACATCATTATACATAATTTAAAAGCAATAAAATGACGCAAGCGCGACGCGATCGATTCAAATCAAAGACATACACGTGTGTGAATCGTCAGCGTCCCGTCTCACCAACAACTGAAAGAATTCGCTCAGTCTTGTGGCACGCGGGTGCCAGGCAATTAGAGTCGACACGAAAACACACACAACTGCCAATTTCTAATTTAAGCCCAAACAGCCTCGGATGAGCCAACCTCTGCAGCGCCGCTCTCGCTACCCAGCAAGATTGATGGCCACACAAGAATTCATGACAAAACTGTGTAAATCTATCATAAATCTATCAATCTGGTTAACAGATTACCTACAGAGCTCCATGATCGATTGACGCTGCTCAATAATTAAAACAATATTTATAATTAAAACGGCTGGAAACACATCAGCAGGTGAGACGCACTGAGTTTCCATGCGTATCAAATCTGGGTTTAGTTATAGGGGAAATGAAAATTGCCTGTTTAACATCACAGAGGGAGAAAATATAATAATGCTTGAGATTTTATGCTCAAATAATAGGGCGAATTCAGAAAATTCATCTCAAAGGCAAAAAGTGAACAAATTTAACTGAATTTACCCTACACTGTAAAAAACTATTTTCACGAATTGTTACCACAACATTTTTTTCTTCTGTCAAATCAACTTAAATAATTAATGTGGTTCAGATAACATAATATTTTGAGTTTCTGTTGATTAAATCAATCGCCTTCATTGTATTAACTCAAATTTTTAATTTCAATGAACTCAAAATTTTAAGCAAGCAGGTAACTTACTTTAAGTTAAACCAACAGTTTTTTTTACAGTGTACTTGGTCCATAAGACAACCCTACTGTAATAAAGAGAATAAACAAGTAAAATAAACAATAAAGTAAGACAAAAACGTACATCTTTTAAATTTAATGAGCTTAGACAGCATCAATAATATAAACGGTTGAGTTTAAATAAATCTCAATAATTTTAATCTTTGACTGCTTAAACAGAATTAATAAAAAATAAAAAAGTGCTAAAAATACATTTAAATAAAATCTCTATTATTTTAACTATTTTTAAAATAATGATTAATTATTATTTTTTATTATAAATACTTAAGCAGAATAAAATACATTTAAATCTCTATAATTTTAACTTTTAGTGAGTGTTTAAACAAAATTAAAAAAAAATAAAGTAAAATAAATACATTTAAATAAATCTCTATGAATATGAACTATTATAAGTGATTGGACAGCATGAATAAAAATAAAAAATGCAAAATATATGTTTAAATAAAATCTTAAAATATCAAACATTACAGAAAACTTGAATCGTCTAAATCAACTAGTCAGTTCTATTACCAAGTAGCAATACAACATAGCTAATAATAGTTAAAAAAAAGCTTATATCATTAAGACACTGTGGAGGAACATTTGTCTGCCTTTCATTCTGATCCCGCAGACTTTGTCACATATGAGTATTTGTGTTTAGCTCATGGGAAAGTGTACACAAGTAATCCAGAGTCCATTACAGCCGCACATGGCTTGTGTTATGGGGTTTAAATTAGTCATCAGGGCTGTAAATGAGCTCAGAGAACACTGAGACTTGTCACCCTCACTCGGATGTTAGTTTTCACCTCTGTGATGAGAGTTAAATCAATCCTGCCTGACTGCACGACGGTAAAATGAGCCCGATTACTCATCTCACTGATGTCAAACGACATTTTGATGATACATATATAATTGACCGTCCAAATGACCCATTCATACCAATGAGTGAATGACCAACATGAACCAAAAAAACAATTGCTGAAACTGTGACTTAGTCCCCTAGGCCTGATTTGGTGGCCCGAGATCGTAAAGCTATTGCTTTTACTACAATCTTGGCCAGACGGGCTATCCTTCTTAAGTGGAAGCATGTTTCCCCTCCAACATCTGACCGGTGGATACATTTTCTACTGCATTGGGCTTGAAAAGTTAAGATGCTCACTCTCTGGTTCACTTAAAACTTTTCACAAGACCTGGGATCCCTTCTTAAATTACATTAAGGGTTTACCTTGCACACCTGTAACTCGCAGTGATACATAATTTTCATTCATCAGAAGGATCTTTTTAGAAGGAACTTTAAGAATTTTTATTTTTTATTTATTTACTTATTTTTATTTATTTTGTATGTATGTATGTATGTGTGTATATATATATATATATATATATATATATAATTTTTCATACATATTTACTTATTTCTTTTTATTTATTTATTTTTGACATTGATTTCGGGGAGGGGGATCATGTAAAGGATTAATAATGGACAACATTTTATTGTTTACTGTTTTTATGATGCCCTATTCTGTACTGTCCCTAAAAACCAATAAAAAAGATTGGGAATAGAAACTGTGACTGAGGAAAACTGTGACTGAGGAAATCTGTGACGTGTATATTATATATATATATATATATATATATATATATATATCAAATTACACCAGTAATTATTGTCATATTGAGAAAAAATCCCCCAAAAACAAATGCACCCTGATGACTACATATTACGCACACTCTGAATACACACCATGTTTCACCCATTACTCTTTGGCTAAGGAAAATCAGTTATGACGGTAATGAGATTTTCAGTTTTTGTCCGAGCGGGTGAGAGAATGAGTGAGCGAGCGAGAGAACGGGAGAAATGGAGGATGCCGTGAACCATCAGATTCTCCTGACAATGAAAAACATTCCCTCCTCCGGCAGTGAGCCCGTCCTGACGACTGAAGTGTGAGGGGGGATATCAGCATCAATAATCTTTCATCAAGTCAAAAGCACTCGGCTGCAGCCCGCCAACCACTCAATAGATAACTGTGAGCCATCACTCGCCACTGAGTGAGAGAAAAGAACGGAGAGAGAGAGACAGACAGAGACAGAAAGCTGAAGCACCCCAGGTGGTGAGTAGATCGAAAGGGCTATCTTCCTTTACACGCTATCTGCGGCACGCACACTTTTGTAGGGCAGTTGTTACATCTTTGTTCACGCTCTCCACTGAGGGAAATCCTGATGCTGTCTTGCATACTATGAAGCAGCAGGTCACTTCACTGTCTTGTAAACAGATAGTATAGCAGGTAAACAAAGGTACACTAATACATAGGCAAGCAAACATAAATTCAAACCAAAATTTATTCAGACACCTTGAACATTTCATTCATTAATACAGTTTATTCACAATAGTTTAAAAAAATGGTAATATGACAAGATCAAGATATATATCGTCAGGTCAAAGTGTCTGAATAATTTTTTGGTTCCAAATTTTTATCAATTTTACTGGTAGTCCACTATATGAAGAATTTTTGGATATAATGTGTCACAGTTTACTTTATTTTGCTATCCTCACTTACATAAATGAACTATAGTGTCCTGCACCCACTAATAAAAATATATCAAAAATGTCTGAATAATTTTTGGTTTGACTGTATAAGTCAGTAGGTTGAAAGAATAGTTTTGCAAATGCAATTTGCAAATACAACTTTGACAAAAATCCTCAGAAAATGTACTCTCATTATATCAAATATAAAACACTATTAATTAGGGATGCACAATAACATTATATATATAGTGGCTGTCAAATCGATTAATCACATCTAACATAAAAGTTTGTTTACATAATAAATGTGTGTGTATATATATTAGATGTATATATTATATATGTTTGTGTGTATATATAACTATAATAATATATATTTACACACATATATATTATGTAAACAAACTTTTGTTAAGATGCGATTAATTGATTTGACAGCACAAAAAAAAAAAAAATATATATATATATATATATATATATATATATACATACATATATATATATATATATATATATATATATATATATATACACACACACACACACATATACATATACATATATAATAATTATTATAAAATGATTAAATCTAAATGCCAGTTCTAAAGGAATTAATTTATTTATTGCATATATGCATATAATATATTTATGGCATATTATATATATATATATATATATATATTAAAAAAGGGAATACAATATTCAATTACCAGGTCTCATAAAAATAATATAAATCGATAATACCAGCCACATATATATATAAAATATAAAATAAAAAATAATATATATTTAATATATAATATATATTAAAAAAATGAAAAATAAGTAATGGTCATATTGGTTATTGGCTATAGCATAAAAGCAAGCAGGATTTTTAAAAACCAAACGGTGGTTGCCACCATGGTGATAGAGTGTTGTGAGTGGTTGCCAGGGTGTTGCTATGCATTTGCTAAGGTGTTCTAAGCAAAAATCCCAAGTCCAATCATTAAGAAAAGTAACAGCACACCTCTCCTCATCAGGCCACATACTTTTAGGTATGTGTCCGTAACAAACAATTCATGACAAATTATGTCCTATAAACTTAGAAAAATCACTAACTGCCCATCCGATAACGTCTCTCAACCTGATCAAACAGATAAAGGCATAAGATACAGTTCAGCAGCTAATGCAGTAGCATTCAAATAAATCCTACATTATGATGCATTAGACCAAAGTGCAGGCCAGGCGGTGTCAAAGTGTCTGACTGGATTCATACCCTCAGGAGTGACTGATACACCCCCCTGAGTGATGGATAGCTGTCAGAGCCATTGAGAGCTCTCAATTCAGCCCCAAGGGGAGTGCTTTGGGACTGTAATAGTGTCCTTAATTGCCACCAAAAACACTCTTTTCTCCAGGTCATTAGACAGATTGGGAATGTGAGAGCGTGTGTCAGGCTTAAAGGGGGGAAACACCTCGAGACATCGCCTGAAACCAGAGCAGGTGAGCAGCTACAGACAATGGTCTATGGACCCTATTATCTCCTGAAACATCTCATCTTCTTCAAACAGCACTAATGGACCGATGATTGGGTGAAGACTTTGATACAATCCAGTCATTGATCATATCACTGACACTGGATGCAAAATATGCTTCCATACCCTGAACAAAGAGTCTATTGTAACCTTCTTTCCTTCCAATACTACACTTTCTTAAATACTTGAAGCCACCATGTTTAATTTCAAACGATGCAAAACAAAGCTTTCTTTGAGTGTTTAATTCATAAAACTTTCATAGAACCTGTTTAAGAAGTTCAAACATTATTCAAATTGACCAGACGAGCTGCCATTTGGTATTAGTCTATGCAAGCTAGTATTTAGTAGGGGTGTGACGAGATCTCATGCCATGTGAAATTAGGGTGAAATTAAGCCACCGCTACGTTTACATTACGCCTCCACTGTAAAAACCATTTAATTCAGTTGGATAACGTTCGTTTCAATCCCATCCAGCTCATCCAACACGAGCTGCAGAGTCGTACGTAGTGCAGCAGGAATCAGAGTTCACTGATCACGTGATGAGCGTAAGATGAGATGACTGACAAGACCATGGCAGAGGATTCGTTGCACAACAGAGCCTAAGCATCTGACAAGTCAGTTAACAAACTATATAACCTATTATACACAGTTGTTGTTTGAATTCATGGTGCCTGGGACAAAAGAATCTGGCCATGATGATTTTGTTGACTTGACAAAATCTTGTTTTCAAGACTACCAGCTGATGCTTTGTACAGGCAACTCACCTGGTGCTGTCCACACCGGGTTTGGTGTATCCTTCCACACAGCCCTCCCATACGCTGTTGGCCATGGCGTTCCCAATGGCTGTCATCACCATGCTGAGTTCCACCGGCCAGTCGTCCAGGTCCAGAGACCGTACGCGGGATAGATGTGTACCCAGGTTCCTGTGCATCCCGGAGCACTCGATACAGATCAGAGCGCCGAGGTTCAGACTGGCCCAGTCCGGATCTGAGGGTCAGAGACGATTAAATTTCAGTGTACCATACCAAATTAGCATTGCATGCATTTCAACGTCGGATATGGGTAATTTTCAGCAATGACTATGCCAACCTCAAAGGTATAGTTCACCAAACAATGAATATTTCCTGATTATTTACTCACCCCAAGGCCATTCAAGATGTATATGACTTTCTTTTCTCAGCCAAAGAGAAATAAAGGTTTTGGAGAAAAACATTCCAAAATTTTTTCCTCAATGTAGACCATTTTTGATGGTCAAAAATCCACATTTAGGCAGCTTCAAAGGGCTCTCCATGACCCCAGTCGATGAATAAAGGTCTTCTCTAGTGAAACAATCAGTCATTTTCAGAAAAAAAATTATATACTTTTTAACTAGTAACTTCAAATGTTCACTTTTGTCCAGCTCTGAGAGACGGTTGAGTTCACGACCTCTCACGTGATGTATGCACATTGGGAAGGTCACGCGTCACGTACAAAACAAATTATCGTTGATGTATTAGTATTTGTTTCAGTTTAAAGTTTGTGTGTGTATCCTGGACGTAAACTCTGTAAACAATGGGTGGTCCTTGCCGCCTACATCACCACCATTCATTTGCATTAGATGGAGAAAAATTTTAATTTCTCTTCGGCTAAGGAAAGAAAGTCATATACATCTTGGATGGCCTTGGCATGAGTAAATATTTTTGGGTGAACTACTCCATATCCCAGACTGGGATTCTGTACAAATGTGGGTGAAACTACCCAACAAAAAATGGAAAAAAATGTCTCATTATTACAATTATTTTTTATTATTTTTAGTGCTGTCAAATCGATTAATTGAGATTAATTGCATCTAACATAAAAGTTTGTTTACATAATATACAGTATATGTGTGTATATATTTTATTACATTTATATATATTATGTCACATACATATATATATATATATATGTGTGTGTGTGTGTGTGTGTATATGTATATATACATACACAGACATGTTAGATGCGATTAATTGCGATTAATCGATTTGACAGCACAATTTTTTTAGTTATTTTTTATTAGTTATATTATTTTTATTACTTTAATGTACTTTATAACATTATGCCTAATGACATCTTATACAACAAAAGAAAAGACAAACATCTATAAAATATCTAATGAAATGAGACCAGCTTCATGTTCAGAAACGGGTGCAGTCACAATGTTTCACTCACTGGGGGCGTCACAGTCTGCACAGAAGCTGTTTCCCCTCACGTTCCTGATGGACTGGATGGTCACTGCATCACTCTGGCTTCCTAATCGAGACTATATGCCATAACAATTCATAAATCACAATGTGGAAAGAGCAGAAGGGTTTGTTTGAGTGTGCATACAACATACTAACCTATTTCCATGGTACCTAAATGAACATAATACCATCTTACCTTGTTCTTGCTGCTCTCACAGGACTGCAGACTGGCAAATATCTGGCTCTCAATGGCCTGCACCCAGAGTTCTCTTTCCTCATATGTGGAAGCCTCAAAATGCCACATCTGACCAGTCAGGGACACAATGATGAACTCAAAGGACTCTTCTTGCTCTGAAACACACCAAATGTGAGATGGGTTTGAATACACAGTGATCAGTTCAATTTGCCAGAATATGTTTGATAATGACAGTTTGAAAAAGTTCAAAAAGTCGTGGGTCCACAATGAAAGCAAAAATGTTATGCAACATGACACAAATTCATTACACAATTATAAGAACACACACACACACTCATATATATATATATATATATATGTATGTATATATGTATATGTATATACACACACACACACACACACACACACACAAGTAAATATTTCTTATTGAAAAAAAATAATTATTCAAATTAGACAAAGCATTAAATTCTTAATTTAAATCGCAGTTTACAGAAGAAAAAAAACAGGACATATTTGCCATTATTTCCAAGTTCAAGATAATCTTCACTAAAGGCTGCAAATACAAACATTTAAATGGCCAATATCCAAGGTGCATTATGGGTATCTGCGATTAGTGTCAGTTGCTGTTGTTCATCAGCATCGTAAAATCCAAGTGATTAAAAAGGTAAATACATCCATTAGAGTACTTATCTCATTACCAATGAAGACTCATTATTATTGCAGCTGCCTAAATAGAATATAATGTGGGTTAATCATTCTGGTCACAGTAATTTCCACATCGCAAAAGCACACGCGAGGTAGTGCAATGTTTCTACGGAGCTCAAATGAGGGGCGAGAGGTGAAAAACAGACCATCATTTCTGCAATTTGCTCAACATTCATTTCAAAACCATGATTACTTTGATGTGTACGTGACGATGATTACACACGCGAGTATTACGGCCGATGAAGCTGCATGAGGCGAAAAGAAGTTCACAGACTCAATTACTGCAGTAGTTTTACAGAATAAAGGCTGTTTATTAGCATTAAAATGCACAACATAACACCATTTATTGACGCCCACTGTAAATGATCATTACTACATTATTGAAGTCTCATTTTTAGAGAAATTATCATGAATTATCAAGGTCATGTGCCAACCCTGTTAATTTTTTTCTTTCTCTGCTAATTTAAATCTCTCTCTATATATTTAACAGGGTTGGCGATAATATAATATAATATAATAAATATAAGTTGGAAATTCAATACTTTTACACATATTTAAAAAGTATTCTTTATATTTATTTTATTCTTTATTTCAAATATTATTATTATTATGCATTAATGTCTATTTTTTGATGGTCCAATGAATTAAATATTTTATAAATTAAAGCTACTTCATCTTTTTTTATTTGGAACTTGGAATGGACATAAACCAAAAGATAGATTAAAATTTCTACCATCATACCGCCCAGCCTTAAATAAAAACTATGCAAACAACTTTAAATTCAAATGAAATGGGTTTTAAGGCAGCGGTTTGAATGTGAAGCATATAGATCTCCGTCTACTCTCATCTCCAATCAATAATCTCCGTATGATGACTTGAACACATGCATATCATTGTAAAAGACTCCAGCTCACTTCAGCAGAGTATGTGGCCTCAAGCGAATGGCAACAATCCAATTAGTTTGACACCCTCCTCAATTACCCGATTTATTCACGGGACTTGACTCCAGGTCAGAGATCAATACAGAGCCAGCAGCTTTGTGTCTAAATCAAGGACTAAAGGGTGAAGGTCTGTCGCCCCAGTTGATCTCTGTTCTTTGTTTACATTTCATGCTTCTTTTTGCTGGAAATGAACCACAAGCGTAAGCCTGGATACACAATGTGGATAAATATGTCGAACAAAGGTCTCTAGAATTAATTTAGGAGGTTTACTACACTCTTAGAAGAAAGGTTCTTTATAGAACCCTATTAAACTTTTACTTTTGTTTTTAGTAACAAATAGATTTGAAAACATCTTCCATGAATGCTATTATTTTATATTTTAGTATCACAGAAGGGAATATATTGCATTTGGATAACATTTTGGCTGTCGTGATATAGTTTCTCTCCTGTCTGCTATTATGAACAGCAACACAATTATCTTGCATTCCACTGTCCAATGATCATACACCTCTGCATCTGAACACAAACAATTATTCTGTTGGCTGGCCATCTGATAAATTAGCCATTACAACAGGTAATTTCTATGTGGATTTATTAAAAAAAAAAGTCTGTTTCTGATGTTTGAAACCACTGAAAATGAAAGCTAAGCCAAATTCTTTTTGTGCTTTAGTTGTTAAGCAGCACACAAAATTACAGTAATTGTTACTTCAGTAATATTACTTTGAATAAAAAGGAGTGTGAAAGTTTATTGCTAAATCTCAAAAACATAGCAGTGAATTTGAGTTCTGAGGTACTCAGTATGGCTGTGATTCAAAACCTAGTGAGGTGCTTACATAGCATTTAAACTCATTTATGATGCTCCAAAATGCTGTCCAAATTAACCGTAGTTCACTGCAGTAAAAAGAAAATCACTTGACAATTTCACTTCTCAGAAAACGAACCATCAAATGTTGTATGTCAAGATCAATAATTCCAATTTTTGAACTAATCCAAATGTTAGCTTCAAATTCAACTGCAATCAAAAGCAATTTTTTAGGCAACAGATTACTGATGTTTTACACTTAAAGCAATTAAAAGCACAAAAGTCAATAAATTAACTAATTGTGAACTAGACACATACTACCAAAACCAGTCAAAAAGTTTGCACACTTGACTGAATTTACACTCACTGGCCACTTTATTAGGTACACCTGCTCAACTGCTTGTTAATGCGAATAGCTAATCAGCCAATCACATGGAAGCAACTCAATGCATTTAGGCATGTAGACACGGTCAAGACGATCTGCTGAAGAAGAAAGGTGATTAAGTGACTTTGAACGTGGTCTGGTTGTTGGTGCCAGACAGGCTGGTCTGAGTGTTTCAGAAACTGCTGATCTACTGGGATTTTCACACTCAACCATCTCTAGGGTTTACAGAGAATGGTCCGAAAAAGAGAAAATATCCAGTGAGCGGCAGTTCTGTGGGTGAAAATGCCTTGTTGATGTCAGAGGTCAGAGGAGAATGGCCAAGCTGACAAAAGGGCAACAGTAACTCAAATAAACACTCGTTACAACCAAGGTCTGCAGAAGAGCATCTCTGAACGGACAACCTTGAAGCAGATGGGCTACAATAGCAGAAGACACATCGTCCACTCCTGTCAGCTGAGAAATGGAAACTGAGGCTACAATTCACATGGGCTCACCAAAATTACACAATAGAATATTGGAAAAATGTTGCCTAGTCTGATTTCTGCTGCGTCATTCAGATGGTAGAGTCAGGATTTGGTGTAAACAACATGAAAGCATGGATCCATCTTGCCTTGTATCAACAGTTAAGTCTGCTGGTGGTGTAATGGTGTGGAGGATATTTTCTTGGCACACTTTGGGCCCCTTAGTATCAAGTGAACATCATTTAAACACCACAGCCTACGTGAGTATTGTTGCTGACCATGTCCATCTCTTTATGACCACAGTGTACACATCTTCTGATGGATACTTTCAGCAGGATAACACGACATGTCACAAAGCTCAAATCATCTCAAACTGGTTTCTTGAACATGACAGTGAGTTCACTAAACTCAAATGGCCTCCACAGTCACCAGATCTCAATCCAATAGAGCAGCTTTGGGATGTGGTGGAACGGGAGATTCACATCACGGATAAGCAGCCGACAAATCTGCAGCATCTGTGTGATGCTATCATAACAATATGGACCAAAATCTCAAAGGAATGTTTCCAGCACCTTGTTGAATCTGTGCCACGAAGAATTAAGGCAGTTCTGAAGGCAAAAGGGGATCCAACCTGGTACTAGCAATGTGTACCTAATAAAGTAGCCGGTGAGTGTATAGTTTCTCATTATCTTAAAATTCATATGATCTAAAAGCTTATGATTAAATGCTTGAAATTAACTTGGTAAACAAATATAAAGGTAAAACAAACAAAAAAAATCTAAAATAAAATAAAATAAATACATAATACTTCAAATTTGTTTCTTTCATTTAAATACTTAAATTTTTACATTTTAAATTTGGAGGAAAAACGCTTCAAAACTATTTAAAAGCATCTTCATGATGCTTCATGAAGTGAATGTCCAGAACGAGTAGAGCTAGAATCTAGACAAAGGAGAAGCTCAAATATAAGATATTTTTAATTTGTTTAATATTTGTTGGTCGTTCCTATACTTTCATATGTGTTATTTTACAGTATTGCTGACTGCTTTTGTTCTAAAATCAGAAAAATATTCACAGTAAAATATTTGTATGTGTGTCCCAAATGTATGACTGGTAGTGTAGGTCCAAGAGAATTAAAGTGAAAATGCACTGCATTATAGGAAAAAAGAAAGCATTTTATCTAAAAAAAAATTACCAAAAGACTCTGAGGTCTGTTGATATAAAAATGTGCAATAACACAAGCTCCCAATCAGCCACTGGTGCTCAGAAATTAGCAGTAATGAGACGGAGCAGAGCAGGTTCTGCCTGACTACATCCAGTTAAAATCCAATCTGAGGGACTGGAGGCAAAGAGGGCAGAAACAACTTACCTTAATTAAAACACTACAATAAAAGAAAGATAACAACATCTAAAACCACAGTCTTTCTCTCCTCCTGGCCCTTGCAATCCTTCATTCATATTTCTATTCTTTCTGCATTATAGCTTATAGTCAAATTTGCCCCTATTTGGGTGTGAGCAAAAACACGCCGTTTTTGTGTGTGTCCCTTTAAATGCGAATGAGCTGCTGCTCCCGGCCCACTTTCCAGAAGAGGGCGGAGCTTTAACAGCTCGCGCTTCGGTTGCTCAACAACAACAAAGCTGGAGAATCTCACGCACCCAAAATGAGGATTGTCAGTAACGGTGTTCAGCCTTACATTGTTCAAACCGGAGTCGACACTGATGGAGAGACTCAGGAAGAAGTTTTAGAATGAAACTGGACGTTTCTGAATGGTTAGTGGATAAATTTATGTAGCTGCTGTGGAGTTGATTCAATTCATCGACTAGCATGTGCCGTCATGTTAATCTTTTGTGCAAATCCAGCGTTGAGTTGATCCTCGTTTGTGAAGCAGTCCGGCGTAAAATGACGGCATGGTAACAACACTCTACTACAACAACTCTTCCTTTGAGCGTTGTAACTTTGCAGATGTTGTTTATGCTCAAACAGCAACATTACACACTAACTAAAGTTAAAAAAGTGAAATCATAATCAAGGACCCCTTTAAGTTGAGATCAATTTCAACCTGAAAAAAAAAAAAAAGCAAAGCAAATTAGCACAGAGAGAGAGAAAGGAGGAGAGGAAAACGAAGTCACAACATTTGCTCAAGTGCATCCCATCTAATCGAGGCAGATGCTTCTACTCCAAACGCCCTCTGGGTCAGACGCCTGCTCCGGTACCACATCTGGACCTGCCAGTGTGACCCGATTGCTATTCTGTCAGAGAACACAGCCACGCGACCACAAATCCATCAAATCAGCGCCGGCACAAAGCCGCGAGGGGTTTAAGTCGAGGTGTGTGTGCGTGTTTGTTGCTTTAAAAACTCCCAAATCTTGAATCCAACACATGTGCGCTAGTAGACTAAACAGGTCTGGGCCTATAGAGATGCTAGCTGGTGTCTAAGAATTAACGGGCAGCTGGGAGGAACCAGACCTGCCTGTGCCATCTGTAAATGTCAGCGGCGGCGTTTGCTCATTTTACACATCATTAAAGGCAATATTCCTAACCTGTATTAGAGCAATCAGCACGCGCCCATTACTGACACGGGCCTGGGGGGATACGGGCCAAACACTGAGGAGGCGAGAACGCATTCACCATCTCCATCAGACGCACACACAGTGTAAACAAAAACACCCCCTACACACACACACACACACACACACACTCTTCAAACAATGAACTGAAGGTAAATGCAGACGTAAACACTCCAACAATGATCTGATGCGCATGAATTTACAAATATATATGTGCAATCACATTTTATCTTCTTTAAAAGGTATAACGGAGACACGAGGGTTCAAGAAACCACCAGCACCAGTCTAAAAACACATGAAGCTTCAGTCGCTGCTGGCTGTCTGCAAACTGGGCAAGTGTATTTATCAGCCTGAAGGATCAAAACTAGTAATGCCACGTGCACATCATTATATTAGTATAAAAACAGTTTAAACTGTATTATTCTTTGTATTTAGATCAAAGGTAAGGCAAGAAACTGATTAGGCCTTAATTAGTTGTAATCAGAGATTGTCTGATATAGTGATTATTTAAGTTTTGATTTTTAATAATAAATATGCAGAAATGATATTTAATTATGTTTTATTTTCTGCCACAATAGTAACTAAATGATCAGTAGACAATAAGAATAAAAACATAATAATAATTTTAAATTAGATGAAATGTAATATTTAAATATATTAAAATGTAATGTGTGTGTATATATATATATATTATATATATATATACACATACACACACCAAATACTAATACTACTACTACTACTAATAATAATAATAAGTAACTAATATTATATAATTAAATAAATATATATAAAAACCAAATAACAATGACAACTACTATTATTTCTGTATAATGATATAATATATTAATAATAATAAATTAGATTAAATATTTGATATTTAAAAATGTTATTGTAATAAGTTAACTAATTATACTACTACTACTACTACTACTACTACTACTACTAATAATAATAATAATAATAACAACAATAAATAAGATGAAATAATTAATATTTAAATATATTAATAAAAACAATTTTAAATATATATAAAAAAACAAATAATAATAATAATAATAGTTATTATTTTTATTAATTATAATAAATTAATGTTAAAAATATATATAAAAACCAAACAACAACAACAACAACAACTACTACTACTATTATTTCTGTATAATGATACAACATATTAATAATAATAAATGAGATGTAATATTTAATTTTAAAAATGTTATTGTGATATATATATATATATATATATAATATAATAATTATACTACTACTACTACTAATAATAAATGAGATGAAATATTCAATATTTAAATGTAATTATTAAAATGTAAATTATTAATGTAATAATCATTTGTAAATGTATATTTAAATAACTAATAACATAATATATTTAAATATTTGTTGAGCTAAATATTTAAATTTATTTAAAAAGTTCAATTAATATCCAGAAAGTACACAATTTGTGATCAATACAGCAAAATTTCATGTTATATTTCATTTTATTTGCTATATACGAAAAAAGCAATTGTGCAATGACAATGCAACTCTTTGTAAAGTCCACATAACAAATAAATAGATCTGTAAAAACAGCGTGTTTCCTATGGAAGACTACAGGAAGGTAGCCCAGATTAATCAAGCTTCAGACTAGCAGAGCAGATCTTTTACTGTACATGAGTGAAGATAAAGGTGCAGTTGGAAATAAAGGCATTAAAGCTCCTGTCAGTCGACTCGCCAGGAACTTTGGATCATCTTTTAAGCACCTGAGATGTTCATTATACCGCTGAACATTCAGCAGGATGCTCCACTGAAGCTGTTCAAATGGAGAGTCTCTGCGTGTAGGGGAATTAAAGGGCTGTTTGCTGTTAGATTAACTTACACTTGAACTTAAATTCAGGGTCTAAACCGTTGAAATGGTCAAAGTCTTCTTGAATCAAATGAATTATTTAAAAAGAATCAGTGAATCGGCATTGAAATGAACTGATTCACTAAAATGAATTCGCTTTCTCAATGCCTTTCTCACTTTTGCCCTTAACAATTCATTTAGTTGTCTAAGCATGTCTTAATTGTGGATGTTTACGTAAATCCATCAACTGCCTGAGACTATTTGTGAATCAGAGCTGTAAATATCTTCCGGATACTTCCCAGAGACGTTCGCTCATGAAGCAAAGCACAAAAAAGTTGCCTCACCTTCTTAGAGAGCGACAGCACATTTGATTTATGATGCTTCACAACAGCTAAAATTCGATTTCTGCCAGCATTCAGCGCTTTTGATTGCCCCGTAAATGAGATAAACTGATAGCAATTTATTCAAGGATCCAAGCTCCCCCCTACACCCCTCCCATCCCTCCCACTCCTCTGCCTTCAGTAGATACTACTTGCTCCATGTGAGTGATTCTCATACTTAAGCAATATGTCTGTATTCTGCATGCACTCACTAGAACAGACAAGCGCACACTAATAGAACCTTTCAGACTGTAGAGAGGCAAAGACGACGACGTTCATGATGGAAGTTCTTACAAAAAAAATTCTGTCCGCACACACATTCCACTTCTGTTATTCTGCCAGATGACCATAAGTCAAGCTTAAGAAAATCAGAGGTTAGACCTCATATTCTTGAGGAACTGTCAATTATACCACACGTAATGAGACAGAACGAACTCTAAGAACGTCTTTAACTCGTTCCTTATCAGTGCTGCAATGGGAAATGACCATGCCTGTGATCCCTTGAGCTTGTAATGTCGTTCATACACATTTAAAACCAATAAAATAGTCACAATAGTGGAGCTGGATCATTTGAGGCTATTTCAACTCATGTAAAAACACAATTAAACTTGATTCTGCTAACATTTAAAATAAGCTAAATAGCTTCTGTCTGAAACGGAAGAGCAATTTGAGGGGAAAAACAATACACACTGTTATATAATACAACAAACGCTTGATGAAATGCTAATCCCTCTTAAATGAGACAGAATAGTCTGTCTTTATGCCACCTACAGACCTTTATTTATCGTTCAAGTGTTTAATCATGGTCTTTTTGTGTGATGTCAAACTTGCACATTGGATATATGTGTATTTATAAAA
>CM077444.1:1961155-2255679 GCA_039654765.1 Mylopharyngodon piceus | reverse complement strand
GACACTTTCCACTGATGGAGTATAAAGTACTTGAAACTCCTCTTGAACGTTTTTCAACAAATTGCATCAGTGTAAGGAGGGTGGCTTAACCATTAGAAATGGTTTAGTCACCTCAATTTTTTTTTGGGGGGGGGGGGGGGGGGGGGGGGGGGGGGGGGGGGGGGGGGGGGGGGGGGGGGGGGGGGGGGGGGGGGGACTAAATATTATATGTGGATTAATTTTGTTTTTTTTACATGTGGTTTGCAATTTTTTGAAACTTAATATTTTCTCATAAATTAGTAATATTTTTTAATTAAATGTATTTTTTTCAATATCTTTATTTTTTATAAATTTATATATTACAATTTAAAATAAAACTGTTTTCTATTATATTTAAGTGTTATTTATTCCTGATGCAAAGCTGGATTTTCAGAAATCATTCTAATATAGCTAAAAACAATCAGCTCTGCCATCACAGGAAATAAATTACATTTTTAAAAATATATTGAAATACAGAAAGCGTTATTTTAAATGGATTGTATGCTTAATATATACAGTACAACAAAGTATCTTTCAGGCCATTTAAAAAAAATATGTAATTTTTACAAAGGTTTTATTGCTTTATTCAAAACATCTATACATAAACAATTACCAAATTCAGAAGAGAAAACTGTAAAATGTTGTCCCTCAAAAAAAAAAAAAAATATAATTTTGAAAAGGAATATATTGACAACACCCTCCAGATAATATTGACATGTCAACAACCTCAGGCAGAAATGCAGAGAAGTGCACAGATTCACAGAAGGCTTTAAGATCGTGTAGTCTTTAACAGTCTCTTCGAGGGCTTTTACTTTTAGCCAAGGTTCTTTCTCTGCCTCTCTGGCAGGTTCTGATTGGTCACTGTGTGTTCATTGCATCCATCAGGATTGAATCTCCTGCTATTAATGAGGGCTGAATCTGATTGGCCACCGCCCATGCCCATAAACACTGCTCCACCCTGTGAGGAGTCCAGTCCTGCTGGCCGTCCACTGAGACAGGAAATAAATAATATAGTAAGATCCTAATAAAGAACTGTTTAAGCTTAACGTGTATCTTACCTTTATTAAGCTGGGATGATTTATGCAGCATTTTCTGGAGGAAAAGTGCATAATGTTTGGCCGTGTACTGGACAGGTCTGAGCTCGGCGATGCTCTCCACAGCTTCATCAGCCATGAAGGCCACTTCACCTGGAGCTCCGGCCGCCAACACAGCTGACAGGGACAGTTTGATGGAGTTTAAATGCGTATTATTACAGTTATTGCATGCATGCATGATTTGATAGGTGTGTGTGTACCTGATGCTGTTGCTGGCCCGACACCTTTGAGTTTGCACAGCTCTGTAATTGCCGCCTGGACGTCGGGCAACAAACTGAATGCTTTGCTAGTCAAGCTCTGAACCGCCTCCTCGCTGTTCGAACCAATGAGCTGCTGCAGACGTGGCCTGAACTTCCCTTTCTGAGAGGAAGCAGCCATCATCATCATCAGTCATCAAAGAGAGCAATGCACTTGTGCATAATAGTCATATCTGCGTGTGTGAACTGAATGAGCGTCACTGCGTGCAACCAATGAGCCACTTGCCTATTTCCGGCATCATGTTTCTTGCTAATTACGTAGAGTGTGAATCTATTTCTATTGTGCTTACAGTCAGTTTCCACTCCATGATCTTGACGAGCTCAGCATGTGTGAGGGAACGCTGGGATCGAGCCGAGATCGCTGCGGGCAGCTCCTCCTGAAACCTGGAAAAGACAGACAATGGCACTAACATTTCCTGCAATTGCATTATATTCTGATGCAAATACAATAATGAACATAAAAACACATTTTAGTGTGTATTTCTGAGAACTCAAGTCTATTTTTTCTAGTGAAGCTGCATTTCAGGTGTCAAATTGCATGTTATCTGGTAATTATGATGAGTAGGCCAACATTATGAATTAAAATGATCAAGATAAAATTAATATAAATATTTTAAAATTTAACAATATTTTAATTCCTGTAATTTATCGTTCATTTTAAATGTATTTAAGTAATTAATATTTGTAATTTATAGGATTATTAAAATATAAATTAATATTCAATTATATTCTGATGCAAATACAATAATAAACATAAGACATTTTAGGTGTTTGTGAGAACTCAATTTTTATTTAATTTTGTTTGTAGTCATTCACGTGGCCTTTTAAATGTAGAGTTAATACTAGAGAAGCCTCATTTAAGGTTGTCAAACTGCATGTTAATTGATAATTATGATGAGAAGGCAAAAATTATGAATTCAAATAATAAAATTATCACAATATTTTATAATCTATATAATTTATTATTTTAAATGTATATATTTTTGTCATTTATGATTGTAATTAATATGATTATTAATATATAATATATATTAAATTTTTGAATATTCAATTTTTGAAACCCTGTCATTAGTTTCTCATATATTAAAGAATATATATATATATATATATATATATATAAATTTTTTTAATTATATATATATATATAAACACACATACAATACATACATACATAATTACAATTTAAAATAACTGTTTTCTATTATTTTAAAGTGTTTTAGTATACTAGTATTTAGTATAATATAATTAGTATATTATAAAGATTATTAATATATAAATTAATATTCAATTCTATTCTGATGCAAATAAATAAAATAATGAACATAAAAAGACATTTTAGCTGTGTGTGTGTAAACTCAAACCATTTGTCCAGTTGCAAGAGCTTTCCAGAAGTCTTGCCCTTTACAGCTGATTTTGCTTCTATCACAGTCCAGTATTTTCCATGAATCCCTCTCCATACAGCTGGATCTTCACAGTCAAACAGACTCCCGTCCACAGACATGACTGACTGAGAGGAGAGAAAGATAATTCACAAACACAGTTTATAACATTCACTGCAGATCTCAAACAAGCTAGCCAAATAACAGCATATTATCATACCAGGATGTGTTATGATAAATAGTCCGTTTTGTGAACTTTTAAAGGCGTTTTTAACCAATTTTGCAGCTCTTTTCCAACGCTCAGGTCTCCTGCAGTCTGACTGAACTTGACTGAACCAGCGCGCGCCATGCGAGGGGAGGTGACGTCAGCGGCAAACGTAAACAATAATTCTACATCCGCTTCTCTTGAACGGACACATTTGTTTTTAAAAGGGTAAGTTCTGCGCGGTTTTTTCAGCAATATCTAAACTCATATTACAGTTGAACATTCATGTTCGGAAACATGATAAGCTGAATTATGGGCTCGAGCGGCAGGAGTCATTACTGCTGTACTGAGGTGTTTCTGAAGCTGTATGACACTTTTGTTGTGGCAAGTGACTGCCACGAGCTCTAAAGGACTCATATTTAGTATATATATTATTCCACGCATAAGTAATACAGCTGTAAAATTATAAAAATGTTTAATTTTTATAACCTCGAAGCACCAGTCGGCCAGTATGAATGGTGATTATGAATAGTTCAAATCCTTATTATATCAATTACATAAAATATAGAAAAAAGGTTTTATAAACTCTTTACAATCAGTATAAAATCACTTGAGTTTTACTGCTAATATGATTTCTAAAATTGCGTTGAACTTGTATTAATATAGCTTCTCTGCCAGTGATATTGCTGCTATGTTTCTGTTCTGCAGGTCGGTGTGTAATTCCATATAAAGATGTTAAACGCGCTCGCGTGGATGTGTGCGTGATGTCACGCACTGACTGTCACGTGAGGTGGATTTTTTTTGTCTTGAGCTGAGCGTGACGAACACAGACGGTGAGATAAAAACCCTGAATTTAAATAATAACATTAATAATCTCTTAGATGTTTGTCATTTTACCACCACAAATCATTTCTAGAATAATTAAAAAAAAAAAAAAAATCGAATGATCTACTTATTCAAATATGATCTTTAAAGAATAGTCTAATCATTCATGTATATTTGTTTTGAAATAATAAATACAGTGATGAAATGTGTTTGCTGTTTCTGGCCTCATTTTCCCAAAGGTCCCAAAGGTTGGGGGTTATTTGAAGTGTTTTTCTCAACACACAAAGCGTAAGTGTGAACTGCTTACATTATTCATGTATGTTTTTACATTTATTGCTAAATGTATAAGATGAGATAAATGCACCTCCAACCATGAGATGTTCGTGTTGATGAATCTGTCCTCCACCTGCTGGCCAGAGAAGGAACTGCAGCAGCTGCATCTCTCTCATCTCCTGTTTCTCTGTATTCTGCAGCTTGAGATGGAGAAGATGACCAAGGTCAGCACCATCGGTGGCCGTACCATGTTTTGCCACCTGGATGCTCCTGCCAACGCCATCAGCGTGTGTCGGGATGCTATGCAGGTATTGTATTTTTTGTGGTTGTTCACATGACTTTTTAAATGTAGCCCATTTCAAAGAGAAGCATTGCTACACTGAATTAAAAAAAATGGTGTAGGATTTTCTTTTAAACAATTTTCACTCAGATATTGCTAGTAAATTTCACAAATAATTACAAAGAAACAGCAAGTAACACATTGAATTAAATGTGAAATTTTGAAGTAGAAGATATAGTTAATAATATAGTTAATTGCATTAGTTAACATTAACTAACAATATAGCATTTATTAATCTTAGTTAATGTTAATTTCAACATTTACTAACACATTATTAAAATCATAAGTTGTATCTGTTAATAGTATTTAATGGGCTTGAGCTAACTAACAATGAACATTATGCTAATAAAGATTAATAAATACTGTAACAAATATATTGCTTATTGTTAGTTAATGCATTAATTAATGTTAAGTAATGGGACCTTATTGTAAAAGGCTATTTATTTATTTTTTAATGTGTATATTTGTATATTGTAGTAATTTGTATTTGTAATTTATTTTGTTATTAATATGTAAATAATATCCAGTCTGTCAATCAATAATTAATTATTCAATAATTAATTGTCAATAATAACATTAATATTTAAAATACTATTTTTGTATATTATAGTAATTTATTTGTAATTTATATTGTTATTAATATGTAAATTAATACTAATTCTGTCAATCAATAATTAATTATTCAATAATTAATTGTCAATAATAAAAAATTATATTTAAAATACTATTTTTGTATATTATAGTAATTTATTTGTAATTTATATTGTTATTAATATGTAAATTAATATTCAATCTGTCAATCAATAATTAATTATTCAATAATTAATCGTCAATAATAAAAAATAATATTTAAAATACTATTTTTGGTTAGATATTCAATTAAATTTACATTTATTTGTATAGCGCTTTTCACAAAATATATAGTTTCAAAACAGCTTTACAGAAAATGCATGTTTCTACATTACAATTTAGAGTAATTTGTTATCAGAGATGACTGTGTCCAAGTAATCGCCATATGTCAGAAATGTACAGTTCTAAGATAATGCAATTATGCAGTTAGCTATCATCATATATTAATTTAGGCAGAAACAATGATCTCATTAAAGCAGTTATTACAAGTTAAATAGTAAATATATAGAAAATATAGATACATTTAACTTGTGATGGATCATGTTTCAGGTGGTGGTTGCTGGGCGAAATATTTTCAAGATATACGGTCTGGAGGAAGACGGTTTCGTGGAGCGTCTGAACCTGCGCGTGGGACGCAAACCCTCGCTAAACTTCAGCTGTGCAGACGTCATGTGGCATCAGATGGAGGAGAACCTGCTGGCCACCGCCGCCACTAACGGAGCCGTGGTGACGTGGAACCTGGCGCGGCCGTGCCGTAACAAACAGGAGCAGTTGTTCACAGAGCACAAGCGCACGGTCAACAAGGTCTGTTTTCACCCTACTGAGGTGAACATGCTGCTGTCCGGCTCTCAGGACGGATTCATGAAGTGTTTTGACCTGCGAAAGAAGGAAAGCGTCAGCACGTTTTCTGGTACGTACAATATTGTGTGCAGATGAGCATCTCTGACTTTTCTATAACATCTGCATAAGCTGAAGTATGTACATTTAAAAGTAATAATTCACCCAAAAAATGACACTAAAAAGCCACAAAACACCATCTGAGGAGCTATTTTCAATGCGCTTTAATTTAAGAAGCAAATCTGGAGCTTCTTAGACACTAAATAGTTTCTTATTTGATGCTACAGAGATATGGAAGCTGTACACAATCAATGTGAACATCAATCTGTGTTTTTGCAGGTCAGTCTGAGAGCGTGAGAGATGTGCAGTTCAGTATGAAGGATTATTTCACATTTGCGGCCTCGTTCGAGAATGGAAACGTGCAGCTGTGGGACATTCGCAGACCAGACCGTTACGAGAGGATGTTCACCGCACACACTGGCCCCGTCTTCTGCTGTGACTGGCACCCTGAGGACAGGTGTGTGCACACTTAATGAAACTAATCGTAATAATAATAGTACATTTGTATTTGTATGGCACCTTTAATATGTGCCACTCAGTGCTTCACAGGCTGGCATATAAAAATACAGAAAAACATGAGCAATAAACAAGAAAATGAAAATAAAATAATATAAAATGAAAAGGAAATAATAATAACAATAATAACATTCCTAAACTTAAAAGATTTAAAGAATTATTAATATTATTACTATTGTTATTATTATTATTATTATAAAATTGTAAATAATGAAATATGAAACTTACAAAAGTAAAAAATTAAAAAAGAAAGATAAAATAAAAAGGAAATAGTAAAAATAATAATAGTAAAATTCTAAATAATGACTTAAGAAACTTAAAAGTGAACAATTAAAAATGAAAGATAAAAAGAGAAAGAAATAGTAATAATGATAATTATTATAATAATTAAAATAGTAAAAGTCTAAATAATGACTTAAACTTCATAAGTGCACATTTAAAAAAGGAAGATAAAATAAGGAAATAATAACAATAATAAAATTCTTAATTAAAAAAATTGAAAGAATAATGATAAATTCTAAATAATGAAATAAGAAACTTAAAAAAAGTTAAAATTAAAAAAGGAAGATAAAATGAAAAGGAAATAGTAATAATAATAATAGTAGTAAAATTCTAAATAATGACTTAAGAAACTTAATAAAAGTGAACATTTAAAAAAGGAAGAGGAATGAGAAGGAAATAATAACAATAGTAAAATTCTAATGTATGACTTAAGAAATTTAAAAAAATGAAAATAAAAAAAGAAGATAAAAATAATAATAGTAGTACAATTCTAAATAATGACTAAAGAAACTTAAAAAAGTAAAAATGTAAAAAAGGAAGATAAAATGAGAAGGAAATAATACCATTACTTATAATAATAGTAGTTTTCCAAATAATGACTTAAGAAACTTTTTTAAAAAAGTGAAAATAGTAAAAAAAGAAAGACAAAATAAGAAGTAAACAATAGTCATAATAGTAAAATTCTAAAGAATTTGTTAGAAACTTAAAATATCTTATCTTAGCTAACTTAAAAAGATGTTTTGTCTAATTTCAGTTGGTAAAAAGTTAACTTAACCCTAACTTAACTTCAACCCTATTTGGCTCTCTTGTCTATATATAAGTCTTGTCTGTCTCTTGTAGGGGTTGGCTCGCCACAGGTGGACGTGACAAGATGGTGAAAGTCTGGGACATGTCGACCAATCGCGTGAAGGAGATCTACTGCGTTCAGACCATTGCGTCGGTTGCCAGAGTGAAGTGGCGTCCGGAGCGGCGCTATCACCTGGCCACCTGCTCCATGATGGTGGACCACAACATCTACGTGTGGGACGTCCGCCGGCCATTCATCCCCTTCGCCACGTTCGAGGAGCACAAAGACGTGACCACGGGAATCGTGTGGCGGCACCAGCATGACCCCTACGTCCTTCTGTCGGGGTCCAAGGACAGCACTCTGTACCAGCACATGTTTAAAGATGCCAGCAGGCCCGTCGACCGCGCCAACCCTGAAGGACTCTGTTTCGGGTTGTTCGGCGACCTGGCGTTTGCAGCTAAAGAGAGTCTGATGACAGGTGAGTGACCCAGTTAAAGTCTAAAATGTTTATCGACATTGATTTCTTATCAGAATATTGTCTTTCTTAATAGCTCCCCCTTCTGTAGGGGACGTGGGGCGTAAAACCTACCCAGGCGGCGATCGGCGGTACCCCATCTTCTTCTTCAAGAAGCCCGATGTGACGGCGCAGTTTGCGCAGGTGTCCAGCGCGCTCAGTGTGTTTGAGAGTGAAGCGGGCAGCAGCGTCGGGATGGACTGGTTCATTAACACCGCGCAGAGTTACCTGCTTAGCGGGAAACCCTTCGCCGAACTCTGTGAGCACAACGCTCAAGTCGCCAAGAAACTCAACAGACTGCAGGTGCAGACAG
This sequence comes from Mylopharyngodon piceus, assembly GCA_039654765.1. Classification (NCBI taxonomy): domain Eukaryota; kingdom Metazoa; phylum Chordata; class Actinopteri; order Cypriniformes; family Xenocyprididae; genus Mylopharyngodon; species Mylopharyngodon piceus. Next base: position 2,247,349 of record CM077444.1, on the reverse strand, counting down.
ATTTTTTTTTTTTTTTGCATTGTTTAAACTTGTTTAAACCCTTTGATTTAAAATATTAAAGGGGGCCTATAATGCCCCTTTTACAAGTCTCTGTTGTCCCCAGAATGTGTCTGTGAAGTTTCAGCTCAAAATACCCCACAGATCATTTATTATAACTTGTCAAATTTCCCCCTATTTTGGTATAACACAAAACGCAAAAAACAATCCGTTTTTGTGTGTCCCATTAAATGCAAATGAGCTGCTGCTACCGGCCCCCTTTTCAGAAGAGGGAGGAGCTTTAACAGCTTGTGCTTCGGTTGCTCAACAACAACAAAGTTGGAGAATCTCACACAGCCAAAATAATGTCACATGACATGCAGATAAACAAATAAAACATTTCATCTCTGTGTTTCATTTGATTTAATTAAATTTTTGTTTGTGTGTTATACAGGAATCGACCACATGGACGATGCTGCGAATTATGTTTTCCGAGCCGGCTAATCCGTCCTTGTCAACCAATCACAATCTGAATAAGTCAGGAAACCTTCCGCTCGTCAACAGGTACTGATATTACCCCATGTGATTTTTGATTTCTGAATCCTAACCTCTTATAGTGTTCATTGTTGCTCAGTTCTGTCTTTTATCTGCATCCTGTACTGTAGCTTCAGTATGAAGGAGATGAGCGCTGCTCTCAATGAGAGAAACAAAGAAAACAGACAAGACAACATACACAGCTTGGAGACCAACCTCAACAACAATGACGGTGAGACACAGAAAACTGCAACGTGTTTGTTGATGTTTTACCAAGATACAGTCAGTTGGATTGTGTTTACAGTGTAAGCATTGTGCTTGCTCTCAAAACTTTTGCATTTCCCCAAGAAACTTTGCTTTTGTTCACAAAATTTTGTGATTCCCAGAGAAACTTTGTGTTTACCCAAGAAATGTTGTATATGCTTGCAAAACCTTTGCATTTCCTGAGAAACTTTTCTTTCACTTGCAAGACCTTTGTGTTTCCCGGGAAACTTTGCATTCACTCGCAAGACCTTTGCGTTTTCCTGGGAAACTTTGCGTTCGTTCACAAAACCTTTACTTTCCCGAGAAACTTTGCGTTCGTTCCAAAAACATGAGCTTTCCCAAGAAACTTTGCGTTCACTCGCAAGACTTTTGCGTTTCCTGGGAAACTTTGCGTTCGTTCCAAAAACCTTTGCTTTCCCCAGAAACTTTGCGTTCACTCACAACACCTTTGCGTTTCCCGGGAAACTTTGCATTCGTTCCCAAAACCTTTGCTTTCCCCAGAAACTTTGCGTTCGTTCCAAAAACCTTTGCTTTCCCGAGAAACTTTGCATTCACTCGCAAGACCTTTGCGTTTCCTGGGAAACTTTGCGTTCGTTCCCAAAACCTTTGCTTTCCCAAGAATCTTTGCGTTCACTTGCAAGACCTTAGCATTTCCCGGGAAACTTCGCATTCGTTCCCCAAAACCTTTGCTTTCCAAGAAACTTTGCGTTCACTCACAAGACCTTTGCGTTTCTTGGGAAACTTTGCATTCGTTCCCAAAACCTTTTCTTTTCCTGAGAACATTGCGTTCGTTCCCAAAGTCTTTGCTTTTCCTGAGAAACTTTGCGTTCCTTCCCAAAAAACTTTGCGTTCATTCCCCAAACCTTTGCTTTTCCCGAGAAACTTTGTTTGTTCGCAAAACCTTCCAGGAAACTTTGCATTTACTTGGAATGAACTCAAAAGTTTTGTAAGCAAGTGCAAAGTTTTGAGCAAATGTTTTCAAATGCGAAAAGCATTGAAATATATTTTTCTATATATTTTTTCTATTTTTGAAATTTTTCCGTCACCATGTCCTTTTATAAAAAAGAAATGTAAATTAATAAAATCTTAAAACTCCATGGGCATTTTTATGATGAATATACTTATGTCGTTCCAAACCTACATGATTGTCAATGAGTAACGTCTTAAATTTCAGTCTGTTCTTCTAGAAAAGCAATCATATGACTTCAGGAGACTATATGCTCCTGGTCACTATATGTTTGCATTGTATTGAAAAGAGCAACTTGAACATTCTTCTAAACATGTTCCACAGAAGACAAAAAGTCATACAGGTTGGGAACGACCTGTAAATGATGACAGAATTGTCTTTTTTTTTGGTGAACTAACCCTTTAAACACCTCAGGGCTAATGGCTTGGCTCAGGGGCTCAGTTATTATAGCGATGAATTTTGATTCTAGTAATTATGGTTCACTCCTCCAGTGTCTCCACGGCTTCTTCAGCTGTCAGCCCAGATTTTTAGCTGCCAGGAAAACCTCACAAACACTAAAACAGTGGATAAAGATCTCTGTTTCTGTGTGCAGAGAACGAGGAGACGGAGGGCAGCGAGGGTCAGGCAGAGTATCTGTTTGGAGACGCTGAACTTGATGATGATGATCTCTACAGCATGGAACACGACAACCAGGCAGGTTAGTCAACACCTACAACACATCTCACAGGTCCGTGATATATAAAGAGAAAAAAACTAAAGATTTCGGTCTGTCCAGCAGAGGAGCCCGAGTACCTGCTCCCTCAGGAGGCGTTCCCGTTACGCCACGAGATCATGGACCATCCCTCGGCCCCGGAGCCAGTGCAGGAGAAGCCAGAGTCGCCCCACGTGAGCGGCAGTGAGGCCGAGAGCACGTGCCTGACTCCCATGGAGTCCATCAGTCTCATTTCTGTCTCGCAGCTGCTTTTCTCGCCCCACCTGCCGCCCAAGTTCTTCTGCCCCATTGTGAAGGAGATGTTGTGTTACTACGCCGAGCAGGGCGACGTGCAGATGGCCGTGTCCGTGCTGATCGTGCTGGGCGATCGCATCCGTAAGGAGATCGACGAACTCACGCAGGTGAGGCAGAGTGTGTGTCTAAGAACTGCTAGAGTAGGTTTCTTTATTGCACATCACTCTGAAATGCTTCATTCTGATTGGTCAGTCGCGACATTCTGAGGTCAGTTATTCCCTGATAATGACCCTTGTCAATAGCAACGCTGTATAATGACTGCTCATCCGGGTCTTTGAGGCCTGTGCTTCTTTCATGTCTTTTGTATCATACAGTATGCGTTTTTCAAATCCACTGCGCTATTTCTCATTGTTTTTCTATGCAAACGCACTAGACAGGCATGTTTGTTTTTCAGGAACACTGGTATATGTCCTACATTGACCTGCTGCAGCGGTTCGAGTTGTGGAATGTCAGCAACGAGGTGATCAAACTGAGCACGTGCGGCGCCATTATGTGTCTAAATCAAGCGTCCACCACTTTACACATCAACTGCAGCAACTGTAAGCGACCAATGAGCAACAAGGGCTGGATCTGTGACAGGTACGACCTCCAAGCACTGACTTTTATCTTGTCTTTCTCATTTGTAAAGTTCAAAATCATTCAGTTCAAGTTCAGTTTTTTATCTAATGTACCCTTTAACATTAGAGCTCCTATGTCTATTACGGTGTTTAAAGGTCATTTAAAGAAGCATTTGTTTTCTCTGTTATATTGTGTTATGGATATATTGTTTTTGTACAGTTGTACAGTATATATAGTTTTTTTGTATTGTTAACTAAAACTAAAACCATAAAAACATATTCATTACTTGAAATAAAATAAACATTAACTAGACATTTAAAAAAAAGTAATAAAAATGATAGACACACAACAAAATTACTAAAATTTAAATTAAAACAGAAAATATAAAAATAAAATGTAGTTTAAAATTGCTTATAAAATGAATATTTTATATTACAATAAAATGTAATTATATGTTATTACAAATATATTTATTATTTATTATTATATCATTTATTATTTCATCATATATATAATGTATTTATTTCATTTTTTATATATATATATATATATATATATATATACACACACAATATTTTATATTACAAAAAAATGTAATTATACGTTATTACAAATATATTTATTATTTATTTATTATTATATCATTTATTATTTCCACATATATATATATTTCATTATTTATATATATATATATATATATATACACACACACACACACACACTATGGGTCCATTTTATAAATAAATAAAATTAATATATTTAATTTTAAATTATAATTAAATAATTTTACGTTATAATTATACATTATTATTATTATTATAATAGTAAATAAATTTTTATCATTTATTTACTATTATATCATTTATTAATTCATTTTATTTCACTTATTGTAAATTAATAAAATTTTTAAAATATACTTTAAAATATTTTAGAAAATAATTTGGAAAAATTGCAAAAATTCCCCATATATATGTATTTTGTAATTTTTGTAATTGTGTGTATTGTATCCCTCCATAGGTGCCACCAGTGTGCGAGTGTGTGTGCGGTTTGCCATCACGTGGTCAAAGGCTTGTTTGTGTGGTGTCAAGGCTGCAGTCACGGAGGACACCTGGAACATGTGATGGAGTGGCTGAAACAGTCGAAACACTGTCCGGCCGGCTGCGGACACCTGTGTGAATACACCTGACACCAAACACACCTGGTCAAACTCTGGGCGCTCTCTAAGCAGAGGACCAATCAGGCTGCTACTTATGGGGAAAAATAAGTCTAACTAATGATCTGATGATAATCAAACTCATAGAAGGGAATCTGTACACTCGAATGTGTGCTAAAACAATCAGCAAGCTTTTTTTTTAGTTTTTGGAGATTTTGTTTTATAAATACAATCTAATGTATGTAATTGAATTACACTCAAGATGCCCTTGGCTTTGGGAATATGATTCATTCACATTGAAACTACTCTGGAAAATGATGTAAATCAGATTATTTAATAAGAATCAATAAAGCCAATCTTTGCTAGACATCTGTCTGAGTCTGTGATCATGAAGACTCCAAAAAACTTTAAAAGTGACTTTCTTTGGAAGAATTTGATCTAAATGTTAGCTGATTATATAAAATGGAGTTTCTTTATTCTTTCTGTATCATAAGCATATTCACTGATATAAAGAGACCACAAAATCTCTTCAGCCACACATAAAACATACAAATATCTTTGCGTTAATTACATAATAATAAACCAAGTGCCATTTATTGTGAAGAAAGATGTGTGCAAGCATTTCTCAACAAAACATTTTACAAAAATAAAGTTTGAAACGCTTAAACCAATAGGTTCAGTGTTGAACATGAAGACGGTCAGTGTTGTGTTTGTTTGAGGTTAGTGGATGATGATTTTGATTCTCTACAGCCACTACAACTCTGGCATCATTTTTTGTAGATGTCATTTACTTTCATATTTTGCTATGCAATGAATCCCAGATGTTTTAAAATGTCTTAGGCCCGTTCACACCAAGAACGATAACTATATTTGCATCCACAGTCACCAACGGATCGATAACGGTGTGTGTTTATTCTAAGCTCACGCGCTGCGGTTTCAAAGTGTTTATAACATGTTTTTGCTGTTCTTGTTGCATTTACACGGCTTTAACCAGCAGATGTCCTCAGCATGCTATGTTTCGAGTGAATAGCTAGTGTAATCAATCTAATCAAACAGTAAATTTAGCTGACGAAGTCAATATAGTGGAATAAAAACAACACCTAGTCTTTTTCACTGCAACTTCAAAGGAAGCAGGACAATGTTGTTGAAACTAGCGCTGGATACCTGAGGTCATTTTATTACACTGTTTTGCTAGCCTGGCATAATGATCTCATCGTTACTTCTAACCATTTATTCCTAGGGTATACTATGACCAATTGTTTTCATATATCAATTTTCTTTGAAGTATCCATGAAATGGGGTTTGACTTGTCAAACAGTGGTGGCTTTTTCTGAACTTCAGAGATTAACTTCTCCGCAACGTCGTCCGCCATTTTAAATGCGCGAGCCCTTAAATTAGAATGGATTCTGACTGGCTGTCAGTGTTTTATCGTTCAGCAGCTGGAAAAAAAATCACTATATTAGAACTATATCTCTATCTCTATCGTTACCTTTATAGTTATCGTTCTTGGTGTGAACGGGCTTTTAGTGTGCAAATACAGGACTGGTGTCTCCTCAGATGTTTGGCTCAAGTAAGTGTCTTCTCTTTAATTATGTTCTTCCAAGCAAAGACTACGCAATATGTCTTACAGATTGAAATACTTTATTTCCAGACCTTAAAAGACTCAATTTATGTACATTTATATGACAAAATTACAAACCAGACTTTGTTTTCATAATTGAGAAATGCTGACAAGCTGATTTACATAAAAAACGATAATATAAAATTGATATTCAGAGTATTTTTTACACATTTAAAGACAAGAAGCTCTTTTATAATATAAAACTGACAGTAGCTCCAACAATACGACCATAAACCTGGATGTGCAGCTCAGGTCACAAATGGCCTTATTCATGAAACACCAGCAGAATGAATTTCTATGTACATTTTTGTATTTGAACTGAATATGGCAGGTTTTGGCAAACAAGGCCCAATAAGTGGATTTAAAGCATACATGGGATTTAAGACAATATGATTAGACAAACAATTGAGAGTAAAGATATCTGAGGTTTGATTTATGAAAAAAAAGACTTATTATAAGTCTTTAAATAGGCATAAAACAAATCTAATCAGAGGTTTGATTGGTTGTACAGCAATAAAGAGTATCTGTGCTTGCAGTGTCCACACATGTATTTCTGTACAATCTGAATTCCTGACAGGCAGTTCAAATTCCCTGGCTCCGCCCTGTCCGACACAGCTCTGTCTGCAATTGGTCAGTTCTCATGATGCAGTCATGTACCATGTGACCTGAGCACAGGTGAGAGACTCTCTTCACCTGCTTGTCATGTTTGGCCACCCTGCCATTGACTTTGCTCCTCGTTCGGCCCGTCATCTCCATCTGAACTCATGTCATACTGGACCGACACGAGTTCTCTCTGGCCCGTCCCTGCAGCCGTTTGAGTGTTCAGGGTGGTTTTTCACCCTCCGTCGGTAAAAGCGAGTGTCCTGCAAGGATAAACAGGTCAGTTAGAAAGTCATTCAGAAAGAAATCAGGAAGATGTTTTTGAAAGAAATCTCTTCTGCTCACAAAGGCTACATTTATTTGATCAAAAATACAGTAAAAACAGTGATATTGTGAAATATTATTACAATCTAAAAGAACCTAGTTTCCTATTTGAATATATTGTAAAATGTAATTTATTCCTGTGATGTAAAGCTGAATTTTCAGCATTATTACTCCAGTCTTCAGTGTCACATGATCCTTCAGAAATCGTTCTAATATGCAAATTTGCTGCGCAAGAAACATTTATTATTCTTATCAATGTTGAAAACAGTTTCTTTGATGAATAGAAAGTTAAAAAGAACAGCATTTATTTGAAATGGAAATCTTTTGTAATGTTATAAATATCTTTATTGTCACTTTTGATCAACTTAATTTCTTAGTAGTTTTTATTTCTTAATCTTGTAGGAATACTGTCAAAACAGTTTGTGTACACAAATAGACTTCCATTGTTTTACTTCATAGAAATGTCTATGTACACATAATGAGGCTTTGTGTGTGTGCGAGAGAAACCGACCCATTGACAGCCACTAGGATTCTTCCCAGTTGTGTGAGCTTTTCTCTGAAGCGCTCAGATGCTGGAGACTGTGAAGGACCTCCTTCAGACTGTCAGCTGGACAGAGACGCACAATATGAATTCACACGTCCATGAGAAGGAAGCATTATACACACATGCAGAAGAAGAAGTCTTACCAAGCTCTGCCATATGAGAGTCCATGTTAGATAGCAGCTGAGAGCATGTGAACCCGTCGCCTAAAACACACAAACATCAAAGCAGCTGTTAATATAACCGAGGTCTGACGGATCAAAACAGCCTGAAATACTTCTGTTATACTGTTTTAATCCAGAGCTCAACAGTTTGCGCACAAAAAATGCTATTCAAATCTCTATAGAAAAACTGATTTATAGTGATGACGCAACTTTCAAGAAGGACCAAGCATGAGATTCATATAGCAAGTGATAATATATGCTTCTGTGGTTTGGAGCTAATATTGTGTCTTTATTGTGCATCCAATTTATTATTATTTATTTATTTATTTTTTGGAAGCAAAAACACCAATGATGTTTTTCCCTTTTTTTAAATTTGCAAAATAATTAACTAAAAAAACGTTTCAAGCAAAACTCTTGCAGGCAATTACAAAATATATCAATATATATTTATAAATAATTTAATTAATTATTTTTTTTTATAAATAAATAAATAGCAAAACAAATAAAGGTTTTGACAAAATTATAAGTAATTTTGCATGCAAATATTTTTTAGTTGGTGTGATTTCAACGACATTTTTATAATATATTTGTGTTTAGATTGCATTATTTGCAATGCATTCAGGGAATGAATTAGTGAATTTCCTCTTGTACATAGATTTATAGCTTAACTCTTTTTCAGATTTTTTGCATTTTATGCAAATCAAATCATTTGAAGGTTCTGCACACCTTTCCCCGCCGCTCGACCGTCTTCCTGCGTGAGCTGTGTGTGTGTGTTGCGTAGAGCGTGTAGTTTTCCGCTCAGCGTCTGAACGCGTTTGGTGTTCTCCTGCAGCTCTGCCTGAACGCTCTTCCACGCCATCTTCTCCTCCATCAGACATCCCTCCATCACGGCACGCAGCTCCTTCTCCTGAGACACCTGAGCCTGTAGAGACTCCACCTCCACACAACGCTACACACACACACACACACACACACATTTATAAGCTGAAACAGGAAGTAAAGAAAAGCTTAGAAGAACCACACAATAACTACAGCAAACTTGCAGTTATGTGGTAAATTTATTGCAATGTTTGCCACAAATTGTTGCCAGAACAGCATTTTTTACAACTTCAATTTTATACATGGCAACCTTTGATCTCAAAGTGTTTTAATGGACACATTTTATAGCATGCTGTTTGTTTTATTGTGACCTGTTACACAACTAAATAAATATAAAGTACAGATTTTATTCGTTTAAAGGCAGTTAAAACCTTATGAACAATATGGTTATATAACAAGAAGCGACCTGAATTAACAATTATAACATTACTTTGTGAAATAGGTTTAGAAGGTCAACAAGTGCACTACAAGACAGAAGCTTGTCACTCTGCGTACATTCAAAGACACACAATCTCGTTTTTGACGCATTTTTTCATTGTTGATGTTACAGTGTTATTAAATAATAGCAAGCTAGGTGCAAATTACAAGATGATTCTAATTCTATTGTATATATACACACACACACACATTTTAATTTTAATATATAAATATGTTATATATATATATATTTATATATTAAAAAAAATATATATATATATAAAATTTTATTTCAGTTCTATTTCAATTAATGAAAACTATTTTTAGTTATAGTTAGCAATAACAATGGATCAAGTGATTCAGTACCTTATGAAGCTGAATGGCCATTTCCTGCATCTCAGCCTCCAGTTGGTCGGCGTATGCCTGCTCTAACGCATCACTGGGTGGCCGGGCGTTACTATGCCAACGGGCTATTGCTGATGTCATCTTCCTCTTAGGACCAAATAGACTATGAAGAGAAAAGCACAACTAGTAAAGTACAATAAAATAAAATAAGATGGATTTTTAATACAATAAAAGTATATTTAATAAAATTAAATGAGATACATTTTAGTACATTACAATGCATAATAACGTACAAAAAAAATGGGATGCATTTTAATACAATAAAATAAGTTATTTTTAATACAATTAAATCAAATACAATTTTAATCAAATTATTTTTAATGAAATGAAAAATACAAAATTCAATAAAATCAAATACATTTTAATACATAAAATAGTGAAGTTCAATCAATCAAATTAATTTCCATCCATCCATTCTCGAAACCGACTGTCCCATGTAGGATCATGGGGATACTGGAGCCTATTTCAGCATCTCGGGATAAAATAAAATAAAATAAAATAATAAAAAATACAATAAAATGTAAAAAATAAAATAAAATAAAGGGATGCTGAATCTGTGAAGGGAGACTCACGTGATGCCAACTTCCTTGAGGTCGTTCTCGGTAAGTGTGAGGAAGATTCTCAGGTCGATGTCTTGCTCCTCCAGCAGGGGGAGGTACTTACTGAACCCGATCTGCTCCAGAAACTCTGCTAGATCCTGTGACACATACACACACGCTTTACTGAGGTCAGGAACAATACGCTATATGGAATCGAATAGAAGAATATGCAAACACACACACCTTGGGTCCAGTGTATGAAGGAGGAGGTCCAGAGGAAGACGGCACCTCACGGTAACCTGTGCTATTGTAAGGACTCCTGCCTTTGGAATGCTGGAGCTTGTTGGATCGACGTGGACAACTCCTCTTTGCTTGATCCGAATCCTGCTAACAAGAATGAGACATTAGGTGAACAGTTTGTCAGAGATGTTTATTGTGAGCTACAGTGATGCATGATGGTTTGGACCTCATTGCTTTCCAGCGATGCCTCCCTGCTGAGTCCGAGGAGATGAGACAAACCTTCACTGCTGCTGCTGCTACTCCTCAAGGTGGGCATGTCATTATCGAAGAACAGCTCATCTACATAAACAATGGAAACAGAATCACATCATATCACATGATTTTAGTGGATGCATCGGTGAGAATGATTGACATCTTGCTGAACAGCTCACCTCTACTGCTATTGCTCTGGCCGTCGAGCTCATTGATGGGGGAAGTGACGTCACGATTGCAGATTCCCTCGCTCTGATCGCCAACGCCCTGGAAGGTCATGTATCCGGGTGGTGCCGCGGGAACTTCTGCAATGAAAGAACATTTGTAAAGTACGGAGCCCCTCACATGACATGCAAGAGAAAAAAATCCCTCAATTTATAAATTGTGAGCATGATTTACTATTTTGTTCTTTCGATTTGCTAAATCGTGTGGACGATTTACTATTTAGTTCCCTCGATTTATATATCATTCGCAGGATTTACTATTTCATTCCCTCGATTTGCTAAATCGTACGGATGATTTACTATTTCGTTCCATCAATTTGCTAAATCGTGCGGACAATTTACTATTTCGTTACCTCAATTTGCTAAATCGCGCGGACAATTTACTATTTCGTTCCCTCGATTTGCTAAATCACGCAGACGATTTACTATTTCGTTCCCTTGATTTGCTAAATCGCGCAGACGATTTACTATTTCGTTCCCTCGATTTGCTAAATCACATGGACGATTTACTATTTCGTTCCCTCGATTTGCTAAATCACACGGACGATTTACTATTTCGTTCCCTCGATTTGCTAAATCACGCAGACGATTTACTATTTCGTTCCCTCGATTTGCTAAATCGTGCGGACGATTTAATATTTCGTTCCCTCGATTTGCTAAATCGCGCTGACGATTTACTATTTTGTTCCCTCGATTTGCTAAATCGTGCTGACGATTTTCTATTTCGCTCCCTCGATTTATAAATCATGTGCACGATTTACTATTTTGTTCCCTCGATTTGCTAAATCATGCACACGACTTACTAATTCGTTCCCTCAATTTATAAATCATGTGCAGGATTTACTATTTCATTCCCTCGATTTGCTAAATTGTACAGATGATTTACTATTTCGTTTCCTCAATTTGCTAAATCGTGCGGAAGATTTACTATTTCGTTCCCTCAATTTGCTAAATCGCGCAGACGATTTACTATTTCTTTCCTTTGATTTGCTAAATCGTGCGGACGATTTACTATTTCGTTCCCTCGATTTGCTAAATCGCGCAGACGATTTACTATTTCTTTCCTTTGATTTGCTAAGTCGCGCGGACGATTTACTATTTCGTTCCCTCGATTTATAAATCATGTGTACGATTTACTATTTTGTTCCCTCGATTTGCTAAATCGTGCACAGGACTTACTAATTCGTTCCCTCGATTTATAAATAGTGCACACGATATAGCAAATTCAGGGAACGAATTAGTAAATTGTGCACACGATTTAGCCTACTATTTATTTCCTGCATGTCACATGCGTGGCTCCGTACAAAAGTTTGCAGTGACACTGAAGACTGGAGTAATGATGCTGAAAATTCAGCTTTGATCACAGGAATAAATTACATTTTAACATATTTTTAAATAGACAAACATTATTTTACATTTTAATAATATTTCACATTACAGTTTTTACTATATTTTTGATTAAATAAATGCAGCCTTGGTGAGCAGAAGAGACTTCTTTCAAAAACAAAAAAATATTACAGACCTTAAACTTTTGCACACATCTATATCATGCGAGTACCTTGTTTAGAGCCGACTCTGAAGCGAGCGATAGCTTGAGGGCCATCGTGAATGCTGGGTCCTCTGGTTCTAGTGCGAGCTGAACGGACTCTAGGGCTCGAACTTTCTTCTTCAGAGGAGCTCAACTCCTCATACAGAGCTACACAGAGAGATAAGTTGTGTTATTCTCTGCATGTATGATAAAAAAGGAAAATTACAAATGCTGAGGTGTGTGACTGACATGATTTGGCTCTCATGACGTGCATGTCGATGAGGCTGGCGATTTTGGTGTGTCCGTACAACATAGCCAGTGCTCTCGCCGTTTCTCCCTTAATGTTTCTCTCCTCTGTTCGTACACCCTGAATCATACACAGAATCAGAAATACTGAAAACATATGTGCGTTTATTATATTAATATTAGGGGTGTAAATATATGCTCTTACATCATTTAGTACAGACTCATAACTGAATTGTTGTGAGACATCATGAAAGAAGAAATTCAGTCACAATTGATTCAGTCACAGTTTGATTTGATTTTTTTTTCAATGTTTTTAAAACTATGCAAAGAATAATTAGAGAGACAACTCATACTAAAAACAAATTTTACATCTGGAAATAGGTCTTGATTATCAATTTTCATAATGGATGCACTGAGTTTTCTTTGTCAGATTGATGCACATCCAAAATTATTATAAATAATATCTGATTTTTCATTTGAAATATATCACATTTCATAGTAAAGTCACACTTGCATGGTTGAGGAGGTACTGAACGATGATTTCATGGCCGGACGCTGCAGCTTCCATGAGCGGCGTAAATCCTGACAGCGGCTCTCTGTGAGAACAGAGGTCAAAGATTTAATGGTTCTCAAAAGGACATGTGTTTACTGAGAGTTATGAATTGTTAATGTATGACAATGTTGATATGTTTGGTCTTGGCGGAATAGATCTGCTACATACACGACATGCTGCTGTGAGCAAGTAACCCATAGCAGATCTATACAGGTGGAGCTGGGGAAGGTGAAGGGTTTCTGAAAGTGCACTACAACTGCTATAGCAAATGCTGACGAAGTATTTGATGGTTGAGCAGTGAGCTCATTGGCTACTGATACAGGAGGAACCAATCAGCTGTGCCCTATAGAAAATTATGTGATTGCAAGCAGATTGAGTTAAGGACTTATCATCCTGCGCCATCTAGAGTTTCATGACAGAACTTTGTATTGTTGTAAATGCAGCAAATCAGCATATTAGAATGATTTCTGAAGGATCATGTGACACTGAAGACTGGAGTAATGATGCTGAAAATTTAGCTTTGAATCACATAAATAAGTTAGATTTTGAAAAATATATTCAAACAGAAAACAGTTCTTTTAATATTTCACAATAATACTGTTTTTACTGTATTACTTTGATCAAATAAATGTCGTCTTGGTGAGCAGAAGAGACTTCTTTTAAAACATTAACAAATCTAAATTTAATGTCATATAATTTCGCAAATAAAAAATATTTTGCATTTTTAATCCAATTTGGTGTAAAAATGTCTAAATCTTTCAGCTGGCTTCAGATCAAAAAATAGGTCAAGATATATACTGATGACATCACCAATGAATCAATTAATTCACCATATTGGAACTGGAAGGTCAATGTCTAGGGCACATTGCATTGTGGGATTGGAAAATGTCCCATGCATACAGAAATGTATAAACAAAATATACAAACTGCAAAAACAGTCTTGCCTGCTATTCTGAAAGAAGGAGAGTTAAAGAATGTTTGAGAAGGACATTATATTTGCTTGTAGGTTTGTATTAATAAATGCAAATGTTACTCACTTGACATTTGCATTGGCGTGATTCTCTAATAAGAATTTGACCATCTGCTGATGTCCAGTAGCCGTGCTGTGCAACAAAGCCGTCCATCCACGCACATCCTTACATTCGAGCTGCGCTCCTTGCTGTACAGAGAGAAAGTTTCATCCAGTATTGTACAGTGACTGCTGGGTCTTAGTCTTTTGAGAAAGAAACTGCATGATTCAATCAACAACTTTTCTTAAATTCTTAACGTGAATCTCACCTGCAGTAGGAAGTAGGCGATGCTCTCGTTACCACAGCTGGCGGCAAGCATCAGGGGTGTGAGTCCTTTAGACGTGGTGGTGTTGACGCTGACGCCTGTCTCCAGCAGCAGGTTAGCGATACTATCATGGCCGATATATGCAGCGTACATCAGAGGAGTCCAACCACCAACGTTCTTCCCATCCAAATCCACGTCTCCCCTGAAATAACATTTGGATTATAGAAAGTGGAGATTTTCTAAATAATTTTTTTTGTTGCATTTGGTAACGTTTGGTAAATGAGTCATCAGGTATCAGGAAAACCTTATTAGGGCAAAAGTGTGGCTTCTGAGACATGATAACAGTGCATTGTTTGTGTGCATACTGTATAGATTCTGAATAACAGCTGTAATGTTGGTATTAACATTAATGTCAACATTCTAGGAACAATCTTTTTTGTTTTAGTTTTGTTTTTACAACCAAAAATGATCTGAGAACCAAAACTGTTTCTTTAATATCTATTTCAATTAAAGTCGGCATGAAATGGAAGCTGCGATAGTCTTTTCTTCCCTATTGTGACGTATATCTATGGAAGCTTGTTTCCGTCGTGGAATAAAAATTTTTTAAAAGATAATTGCGACTTTTTAAATTCACAATTCTGACTTTTTTTTCCTCACAATTGTGACTTTACATCTCTTGCATTGATTATATCTTGCAATTGACCCTTCGCCGGGAGTTTGATTGACAAGAGATCTAACCAATCATAACGCCAAATCCGCCATTTTGTCCGACAAAGCAGTCAGGAGTTAGAAGATTAACCTCGGTGGACTTGAACTTGAAAAATGGTGTGTACTGACATCTTTCCGCGTTTGAAACAAAATTCCTTCTCATGTTCATTCATGTTTATTTGATGCTATGAATTAACTAGTAGGAAGAGATGATCGGTTCACGAGCCGCTTGACCTGAGGCGCTACAGCGATCTGTCACGACACATTAAAGAGCCACAAAACGGTTTTTATTGTTCGAATTTCTTAAAAAATGATACAATTTGAAAGCTGGGACTTTGTTTAATATCAAGTAACCTGCTCTGTCTTGTCTGTCCATGTGTTGTCAGTGTCCTCTTTGCTCCGCGATGTATTTTTCACTCTGTGTGGCATGACAGCGCCATGGCTTGTCGGACAAAGCAACAGTAACTAAGGGGGGCAGGTCTTTGCGAAGGGTCAATTCTGACTTCTTTTCTCAGAATTGTGATATAAACTCGAAATTGTGAGTTATAAAGTCAAATTATGAGTTTATATCTCACAATTCTGAGAAAAGAAGTCAATTGCGAGGAAAAAAAATTCAGAATTGTGAGATAAAAAAGTCGAAATTACCTTTTTTATTTTTTATTCATTGGCAGAAACAAGTTATATCTGAGTGAAATGGCTTCTGGAATGAGAAAAAATGTAGGGCGGGTCTTGATTTTGTCAGTGGGGAATTGATTGGATGGTTGTGGTTTGCTATTGGTGGATCTCATGTGAGTGACAGGTTGCCCCGCCCTCGCGCCAGTAAACATGTCATCAAAGAGAAGAGATGTCGCTGCAAGGGGGAGGGGAACTTATTTGATTAAAGATTACGAGGACACATGAATTAAAAAAATAACAATGTGCACGGATAAATCATTTATAATAAATCCTGCAATATTCCATAAAAAAAAAGAATAGTCATTTTTGATTTCATGGTAACTTCAAAATATGGTAACAGTGGATTTATCTATTATGCATTGTTTGTATGCACTGTATAGATTATGAATAACAGCCTAATGTTAGTATTAACAGCAATGTCAACGTTCAAGGAACGATTTTTTTACAACCAAAAACTAACATTTACGGAACGTTCTGAGTACCAGATCTATTTCTTTTAAATCTATTTCTTCAAGCACACTGGACTAAAACATGTCAAAAACGGTTAGCTGGGTAACATGAATGAACAGCAAACGTATTCCACCTTACCTGCGAATGCATTCGGCCACCACATCATACTGTCCGATAGAGCAGGCGGTGTGAAGATCCAGCGGCACGTTCAGCTCCTCCGGGCCGATCAGAGCATCTCCACCGTCCGCCAGCCACACGGACAGACTCGCGCCTAACTGATCCGACTCACTGCTGGCCTCGTCGCTCAGTTCAGACATCCTCCTCTGCAAATGAGGTTTGATATGTACAGTATATGTGTGTATGTATATATGTTATTATTTATTGTATCTCTCTCCAAATAATTTGCAGCTTATTTAGTGAAATTATATTCCGTTATTTGGTCTCAGACATTTAAAGGGCTTTTGTCCGTGCATCAATTCAACTCAGTTATGCTATCTCAAACTCATATCCATAATAATATTATGTTTATAGCATGGTTATGACGCTGAAAGTTAGTTACAAAAGGTTAAACCAAACTTTAAATATGGAAATGTCAATATTTTTTTTACAACAACAGTTAAAGTCATAAACGCATAACTCAGCAATTAAGTAAAGCACCCGGCTACTAAAAACTTACAAACCTTGAAATAATTCAAACTTTGCAATTCAAAGTTTTGTTCAGAAATCGCAACAGCAGCGGCAACTCAAAGGAAGTTTTGTGTTTCAGCCGGGGAGTGTTGTTGAATATGTCTTAGGGAGCACACAGGGACTTGTAGTCTTTTGTTTGTTTCCCATAATACAGTATGAACGGCAAGTGCGCAATGTAGAACTACATATCCCATGATCCTCTGCTCCAGCACTGATATGTTACGTGCCTGACGACTTCAAACAGCAACATGTTTGTTAATAAACTGCAAAGGAATTTTACACATAAAAGTAAAGGTTTGTTTTCAGGAAAAGCGTTGACTTCTGGTGAAATAATGCACTAAAATTAATTGAGAAATAAGCTGACATTTCTATAAGCCTTTTAAATACGTTGCCATAGCATCGCTTACGTTATATCGTCAACACGCTGCCACCGATATAATAGTATTTGTTAAAGAAAAAAGGTACATATAATAAACCATATAAGGTATATATATATATATATATATATATAAATAAAAATTTCACCAAAAAAAAAAAAAGTGAGCAAAGCTTTGGTTGTATTCACTTTAATTGCATTTTTTTCCTTAAATGTTTTCTATGACAGGAACAAAACGTGAAATGATTATCAATATTTCATTCTTAATGAAATCCATAAAGAATGTACAGCAAAATTATGCAATAGAAGTATGTAATAATTGACCACACGACTAATTAAGGCACAAATCCTGCTGGTTGATGTTAATGTGTACAGTCACAAATTGAAGTTGAAGCAAAACTCTTCATGTGTTTTAGTGAAAACAAAAGGTTTTGTGTCGTCATCAGTCTCTGTGTGCTCATTTGTCTCCCGGGGTCCTTGCAGAGTGTGCGTCTCTTGAGATTTATCTGTTTTGTCTGTGGGTTGTGTGTTCCTCTCAGCTCGACGGTGGAACACTGGTTTGCACTCAGAGACAGTGGTGACCCGGGCAGAGGTCATTGCTATGGAGACAGAGACGGCAATTTTATTTCATACTGCCAGAATATAATGAGGCAGGGGTCTTCAGGGGGCCACAAGGGAGTACAAGGGGTCAGTGAATAAGTTTACAGGGAAAAACAGTGGAGAAAAAAATAAAAAAAAAAAAAATAATTTAAAATAAACAAAAAATAAACAGTAAATAGTCAAATTATTTAAATAAATGATACATAACAGCACAGTACTACAGTGAAAAAAAAAAAAAAAAACCCAGAATGAAACAACAGAAACTAAATATTTTAGAAATATTTATAATATTATTTTTTTTAAAATATAAATTGGATCTTTATACATGAAAATATATGGGTCCCTTACACAAGGATATAGAGTGCAACAGTGCCCGCCCCCTTTTTCAGCAGCGCTGGTTCCGGAAGTATTTTTTTTACACATTTTTCCCATAGGAATTTTATAAAAGTCTTCATTAAAGAGTCATAAGCCATGAACCAAGCCAATCAGCTATGTGGTGAATCACAACACTACAAACTTTGATTCAAAGCTAAAAATTTTATGAAAATCAGACAAAAAGACAAAGGTACAAGACTGTGCAGCTTCAATGAGGGAAAGAACTACAATCCCATGAAGCATTGCGAACAGTATAATCAAATTAAAAACAATGGAGAATAAACTACTTATTTACAAATGTTGATTATATGTATAAAAACAATATATTTTAAGTTTATTGCAAAATATGCATATATATACAGTATATACAAAATATTTTGAGAGTGTAGTGAGATCGCCTCGATTACGTTATTCGCAGTGCTTCATGGGAGTGGGCGGAGCTAAAGAGCTATTGTTGATTGGTGTAATTTTCTGTTAAACACGATTATTTTAAAATAAAAAGCTGAAATAATGCAAGCTAACAGCTTCAGTAGAAGCAAATATCATCGATTAACAACCTTGTAGCTCAAATTGGTCTGTCTTTAAAGGTTTATCAGTTATCGTTAAAAATCAATTTCCTTAAGGAGAAAATGAATGTAGTTTTTACTTCTGGAACCCAACTGTTGCACTCTATTTGGGGCTCCATTTGTGGCATGTAAAAGATTGAAAACCCCTGTTGTAAACCACACACAAAAAAAGATGCCTTACCTGACTGTATGAGTTTGAACTGTCTGGCTTTTTCCTCTTCCATCTTCTTCCTGTAGTCTCCTGAGACCGCTCGCATTACCTGCCTCTTCTTCACCAAGGGAGCTTTGGAGCTGCGTAAAGTCTTCAGAGCACTTCTTGCTTCTTCCCCTAAATGGAGACGTCAAAATTACCGTAAGATTTCATCTTGTAAAAAGCGTTCATTTCCTTGTAGACTTGTAAGATGGGAATTTTCTGAGAGCTCCTACTTCTACCATGTGACCGCTGTACCACCTGACTGCTGCAGATTCATTTAGGCGTTGATAGTGGTGCCATAGGAATGTATAATTCCCAGTCTGAGGACGTGAACATCTCAGAGTAAAACGTTATATGTTGTCATTTCGAAATTACAGTAATTACGACATGGCGTGAAGTGAATGCAGCATAAGAATAGAGAGAAGTCCAGTTTTTTGTCCAGAGTTTGTGTAAACTATATATAGATGTTGTATTTGTAGTGTCCTGACACTCACTTTGTTTGCTGGATGATTTTTGAGTTCTCAGGCCCAGCTCAAGCTGTTCGATGCACCAGTCCAGCTCTCGGTTCAGCTGCTCATCAGGAGTCTAACACACACGGTTGTTGAGTCAACTCATTTATTTGTCTTTGCCACAGCTTATACATGCAAACACAATGATAACTAATGTATATATTAAGTATATGTAAATATCATGTACATTTTTAATATATTTTCTATACAGTCCTTGAAAATTATTGTGTACATGCTCAATTGACCCTTCGCCGGGAGTTTGATTGACAAGCGATCTAACCAATCATAACGCCGAATCCGCCATTTTGTCTGACAAAGCAGTCAGGAGTTACAAGATTAACCTCGGTGGACTTGAACTTGAAAAATGGTGTGTACTGACGTCTTTCCGCGTTTGAAACAACATTCCTTCTCATGTTCATTCATGTTTATTTGATGCTATGAATTAACTAGTAGGAAGAGATGATCGGTTCACGAGCCGCTTGAGCTGAGGCGCTACAGCGATCTGTCATGACACATTAAAGAGCCACAAAACGTTTTTTATTGTTCGAATTTCTTAAAAAATTACAGTTTGAAAGCTGGGACTTTGTTTAATATAATAAGTAACCTGCTCTGTCTTGTCTGTCGACGTGTTGTCAGTGTCCTCTTTGCTCCGCGATGTATTTTTCACTCCGTGTGGCGTGAGGGCGCCATGGCTTGTCGGAAAAAGCAACGGTAACTAAGGGGGGCGGGTCTTTGCGAAGGGTCAATTGTAAAAGTATGCAAGTGCTTACTAATTCTGTGGTCTCTTGTTTAGATGTTTCCTCAGCTGTGCTTTTTATCCCTTTCTGCTGACTGTCTTTTCCGTCACCTGCTTTCTTCTTCTTCTTGAGTTTTTTAGCATTGGCGGGAGCCTTGGAGCTTTGGGCTGCTGTTTTAGGGTGCAGAACTGTGTCAGTTTCTGCCTCCTCAGTCTGGCCATCCGTGCTTTTCTCATTTCCCAGCATTCTAGGTGTTCCTGGAAAGCATCAACAAATTGAGAGCATTTATCTGGATGTTACTAAGCCATACAGTGTAATTAAATTAAATATAAAAAGTCTGCAAAATTACACGTATATTCAATACATTCACCTAGAATGGTTTGTAGGGAAATCTTACCTGTTCCAGTTGATTCCTCTGTCATAGCTGGAGTTTTAATTTTCTGAAAACCAAATACGCACGTAGTCTGTACAAAAACGATCACATATCAAGTGTGCAGCACTTAAGAAAAAACAAAAATCAAACAGAAATGTGATAGAGTCAGATAACTACTTCTGATCGAAGTGTATGATTTGTAAATGTACAAATTTTAACTACTCATGTGTGCACTTCCCATATCTCTGTGCACCAATCAAAGGGTTCCGCCGTTAACAAATATGCCACTCTAAAGGTTCCTACTGCAGCGTAATATAATTTACCCTCCATAGGCAATGGTAACACACAAAGACTGCACTAAATAGTAGTGGATCTCAAAAGCATTTTATTTTGTTTCTTCATTGTTTTCAGGGCAACGACTGTTGCAATAATGTATCAATAATGTTTTGTATTAGCTATTATTAAAAGGAACCGTTAGGGACGGTTGTTCTTACACGACGGTTATGTAATCGACACCAAACTGGTTCAGGACTTGAAATGGAAACATTTTTAAAAGCATCTAATACCGATGTTTCACAAAGATTGTTGATAAAACAGTCATGAAGCCATTTGCTTCAGTTAACCGTTTAAACAATATGATTCATCTGTAGAAACAGAGCGGAAAGGGCTTTAACAACATCAAAACCGCGCTATAAACTATTATAAATACTATAGAAGGGTAAATTATGCCCCCCCTCGCTCATCCAGCCAATGAGAGAAGACGTAGGCGTGACTTAACGCGCGCACTGTATAAATGTAGGGCCGCTCGCTCTGCGCGTGACCGACGTTCCTTGTTTTGGGTTTGGCGGATTAACCGAAACAGAAAATCGTAAGTATCTTTAACGGTTGGTTTTAAACTAACAAATACCTATCGTATCGTGTATTTAACATACTAAGATCGTATGTATAAACATTTTAGAGCAGGCCATTTTTCAGTCTGTTTTCGGTGTTTGAATTCGCAAACGGCGGGGTTTTTTTAGATCCTTTTTGTCGCGGTAGCAACAAGCTAAGCTAACGAGCGTGAGTTCATATTTACTTCTGCTTTATCTCAGAAGTTCTTTCGCTATTTTTAAACGTTAACTACTTGTTTTTAGTACGTAATCTAACAATACGCGTCGTTTTTCCTTCATACACTTTCATATGGAGTTATTGAATTGTCGGTGTAGACAAAGAAAAGGCTGTAATTGGTGTTCTTGGGCGCCATGTTACACATAAAGGCAGAAACGTGTCTGTGTCTCATCCTGAGATGGTGGACTTCACTACTGTATAAATCAGAGCTTCTACATCTCATTTTGCCGGTTGTTTCTCATCCATTTTGCCATAATTGAAGCGGACATGGCGTATTTGTAGTACTAGTTGCTGAATGGTTGAATGAAACCGACTACCGTTGAAGATTTTTGCCTTCAGGCAATGTGTGTGTGTGTGTTGAATGGGACTCGGTTATGTGTGTTACCCAGTGTCCCACTGTGAGCTGTTGAGCTGATTGTTTCGCCACAACACTCGTTTCTACTTGCTTATTTATCCAAGTAACTCATGTACTTTAATTCATAAAAACCGTACGTTTATTGAATTATACACTTGTATTTTGCCCGCTCGTTTACTTTCAAGTACACGTTTATCTTTGAACACCTAAAATGGCGCCAGCAAGTTGTACATTAGTAGCTAGGATATTGCTAATTCGCTATGGCCTTTTTCTAAACATTATATGTGTAACTACGTGACTTTATTATGGGCGGGACTGAAACCGGAGTTTTGTTGTTGATTACGTCATGGCATGCGGAATTCCCCGCGGCTGATGTGTTATTATCTGCTCTTGTCTCTGTTTAGACCGCTTCATTAGAGTGCCATGGCACGTACCAAACAGACTGCCCGTAAATCCACTGGTGGTAAAGCCCCCAGGAAGCAGCTGGCCACCAAGGCGGCCAGGAAGAGTGCGCCGTCTACAGGTGGAGTCAAGAAGCCCCACAGATACCGGTAAGAAATACACACGCTGTTTATATATGCATGTACACATACACTATATTTATACACTCTTATACATGTAAAAACTTGTATAGAATTTTACTTGCATGCATTTATGTGCATGTACAATTTATATAATTGTGTAAAATTAACATTTAAATATAAATGTTTACTTTTTTACTTAACTATGCAAGCAGATATTCATTTACATGTGCATAGTTTTTTTGTTTTTTTTTTAATGTAATATATTGTTTGTGTACATGTATAGTGCATGTATACATGTGCATGTAAAAATGTGCAATTATTTACAACACATAATGTGTGTATATAGTACTTTGCATTTTAAGTTTTTGCCCCAATAGCAACTAAATTCTTTTCTTCCTCCCCCAGTCCAGGAACTGTGGCTCTTCGTGAGATCCGTCGGTACCAGAAGTCCACAGAGTTGCTGATCCGCAAGCTTCCGTTCCAGCGTCTGGTTCGTGAGATTGCTCAGGATTTCAAGACCGACTTGCGTTTCCAGAGTGCTGCCATTGGCGCCTTGCAGGTGTGTTTTCTAGTTGTGGATTTTGTATAGCCCTACCTAATGCAGTGGATCTTTTGTCTTCGAGCCTCCTGGATCAGAACCACTTACCTAATGCTTCAGTCATGCTTTTCTTTTTTTTTGGTCTCTCCTAATGATGGTTTCTCTCTGAATTGTAGGAGGCAAGCGAAGCATATCTGGTGGGTCTGTTTGAGGACACCAACTTGTGCGCCATCCACGCCAAACGTGTCACCATCATGCCCAAAGACATCCAGTTGGCCCGTCGAATCCGTGGAGAGCGTGCTTAAACTTTACCATTTACTCAACTTTTTTTTTTTTTTTTTTTTTGTGTGTGTGTGAAGGAATATATGAGGGAGGGGTTTGTTGTGCGGGGGGGTCGGGTGGGAGGGGCATTGGGGTTCTTACACTCTTGACTATAAATGCCTGTGTAGTTTAAGTTTATTTTTTTTTGTATTTTTTTTTTTTTTTTGGTAGTTGCGGTAGGGGAGGGGGTATCTTGTGGTTCAAGCTGATAGTAGGGGGGCAGCGTCAGAACATTCCGGGAGCTCCTCAGGGTTTTAAAGTTTGTATTTTAGACTTTCATATACCTCTGCCTAGTCTGCATGCTTCATGATGAATTAGAATGTGTCCATTTTATTTCTATCGTTATTATATTGGGTTTCTCTTCTATTGTGGCCATTTGGTTGTAAATAAACTTTCCACTACCTCAGTCTTTTGTTGCTGCTCATTTTGCATTCAATTTGGTTTCACATGAAGTCTTATTTTATTTTTTTTTATTTTTTTATTTTTTTTGGAGACGTCTAGATGCTAATGTCCTCAAAGGTCCAATTTTAGTGTGTAGTGTTGCTGTTTGAGCATAAACAATGTTTATCTCAAGTTCAATGTAAAGGGAGATTTTCTTTTACAGAAGTCACTTTAAGGATTACAACAAATGGCTGGTAGGGACTTCAAGCTTCTTTCCTGGGTTGGTGACATCACAAACCCCAAAATTTACTTAAACCCTGCCTCATGCAACAAAGGAGGTGAGGCCATGTTGGGCTGCTTTAGAGAAGAGGAAAAGTTGTAGAGTGTCGTTGACGTGCCGTAATTTTACGCCGGACTGCTTCACAAACAAGGGTCAATTCAATACTGGATTTGCACAGATTAACATGACGGCACATGCTAGTCGATGAGTTGAATCAACTCCACAGCAGCTACATAAATTTATCCACTAACCATTCAGAAACGTCTAAAAGTTGTAACTTCTTCCTGAGTCTCTCCATCAGTGTCCGACTCTGGTTTGAACAATGTAAGGCTGAACACCGTTACTGACAATCCTCATTTTGGCTGCGTGAGATTCTCCAGCTTTGTTGTTGTTGAGCAACTGAAGTGTGAGCTGTTAAAGCTCCGCCCTCTTCTGGAAAGGGGGCCGGGAGCAGCAGCTCATTTGCATTTAAAGGGACACAGAAAAACGTGTTTTTGCTCACACCCAAATAGGGGCAAATTTGACAAGCTATAATAAATGATTTGTGGGGTATTTTGAACTGAAACTTCAGACACATTCAGAGACTTATATTACATCTTCTGAAAAGGGCATAATAGGTTCCCTTTAATATGCTCTCTAAGTCCTGAAAATGCTACATTGTTGACCAAGCAAATCACAGCCCCTCATGACTGTTGTCAAAGTAATATTTCAATTGTAAGTATTTTTAAATGGGTTTAAAGTCATGTTTTAATTAAAAATTTAAATTAAATGTCATATAAAGTAAAAACCAATTGCTAAAATTAGTTTAAATACAGTTTATTATACAGATCAAGTATCACTTAGTGAAGGCCTGTTCTTAATGTTGACTTTCAATGTGTTCACTCATGGGTTTCCTGATATTATTTGTAAATCAGCAGTCACACCACAATTCAGAAGTTTCTCCATTATGCTTAAAATTCTTTCTTAAATGTCTCTGACTTCAATATAAACCTAACCACAGATGATAGTTCCCTGCAGTCACTTTAAATAGCAGAGTGTCTGGACGGTCAGTTTGATATTTCAACAAATTTGATTTCCGACTCTGTTTGGAGAAAGCATTTTACTTCTGAAGGCATCATTAAATGATAAATATACATCACAAATGGAAAATGTCTCTTAAGCCACTATGCTGGTTTGTTTTTGACTTCCTCCTGTTCTTCATCAGACAGCAGTCCTGGTAAATGTTCATACAGGTTTTTCTCCAGAGACTCGTCCAACTCGGTCTCTTTCCTGAACGAGCACCAGAGGAGGAAGCCCACTCCAAAGAGGCTGATGGGTAGAACTTTCCACCAGGGACGCTCGTAATTGCTGCCCAGCGAGCGATCCACATTCCAGGTTCGGTGACTGGCTTTGCTGGTTGAGAACTTGATGGGCTTGGATACTGCTTCATCATCATCATCATCATCCGGAGGTTTTCTGGACTCTGCATAAAGCTGTGATGTTATGGACAGCATCCTTGTGGCACATGGTCTATAATAAACATTTAATAAAAACACATTACATTTAAACATCTGCTTAAATATCATAAACAACATAACATTTTTGTCAAAAAAAACCAAAAAAAAAAAACCATGATGTAACTGAATGAAACTCTAGCCAAGGTCAGCTGACAATTTAATAGATTAAAGAGTGTTTAACGAAATAAAGAAATCTGTTCAAGAAATACATTTCAATGATCAACAAAAATGTCTCAATTAATTAAAGGTTTGTCTTCATTAATGTCCAATGCAGAGCAAATTGGCTACTCAAACCCAATTGAGGTGAATGACGGTTATTTCATAATCTATACAAGAATAAATATTCACTTGCCTTAAATTCACAGTCCTTCGGCTTGTAAAAACATTGTGACCTAAAGAAAGTCGCGATAAATGAAAGCAGACTTTTGACATCTTGAGGGCTTCTTCATGTCAGGCGTAATTCTCCCAGGTCATGTAACGAGCGCCACTGTAAATTCTGCCCGGGAGGAAACTACAATTACCTGAAATGTAGTTCCGCTTTGATCTTTAGACGTTTTAAAGATAATAGTTTGTCTGATAACTTCAAATATATTCTAGGTTTGTACATAATAATACAAATATAATAAATATATAATCGTTAAAGTGTATTCTAATAAAGTGTAAATGTAATAAAGTGTATTCTAAGATTACGTGACAGAGAATTTAAGAACTACATAACCCAGAGTTCCGAGTATCAACCAATCAGAGATGCAGATTTCGCATAGCCACAGAACGTCATCAAACATGGTCTAGATTCCGTTTTCATGGCGCTGCCCGTCCACACGTGAATCTGAGAAAGCGCTGGAATATTTTTGTTTGGCTTGTGAGTAAACTTAACACTCAATTATTATTAACTCGCTCACCTAGTAAATTGGTTTATGTGTGCTGGCTGGTTTAAAGTGCATTGTATACATTTTATTGTACTTTGAATGAGTTAAAAACCGCATCTAAGGCTGCATTTATTTGAACATACAGTAAAAACAGTAATAATGTGAAATATTATTACAATTTAAAATAACTTGAATATATTTTATTCATTCCTGTGATTTTCAGCATCATTACGCCAGTCTTCAGCGTCACGTGATCCTTCAGAAATCATTCTAATATGCTGATTTGCTGCTCAAGAAACATTTCTGATTATTATCAATGTTGAAAACAGTTGTGCTGCTTCATATTTTTGTGGAAACTGTGATACTTTTTTTCAGGATTCTTTGATGAATAGAAAGTTCAAATGAACAGCATTCATTTTAAATAGAAAGCTTTTGTAACATTATTTAAGTGACAGTCTGTCACTTTTGCGCAATTTATACACTTTTGTACAGCAGTCAGTGTAGCCTATGTTGTAATCAAATCCAAACTAATGCTATTCTTTTCCACTCAGATCTTTTGCCATGGCGAAGAGTCAAGCTCTTGTACCTCAATCTGATTCTCTCAAGAAAAAGAAACTCAAACACAATGTAGATGAAATCACATGTGTACAAGATGAGAGAAACGGGGAGATGAATGGCAAGAAGAAGAAACAGAAGAAGAAGAAGAGAGAGGCTGATGATGAGGTGTGTGGTTATAATAGTACTTTATGATTTGGCTGTGGATCTAATAACTAATGTCAGATAATAATAGATAGATCCCCATATCAAATGATCTTGAGCTTTCAGCAGAGACCAGAAGATGAATTGTGTTTCATAATGTATATAAGTGAATGTTTGATTTGTGTTCGTAATTCTCAGGAGTGTGAACATACAGAAAACATTTCAGAGAAGAATATACAGATGATTCAATCTGCTGACACAAACACCCATGAGGAAAACACTGAGATACACAAACATAAGAAGAAGAAGAAGAAAAGGAAAGCTGAGGTAGCTGACGATTATTTTGCTCATATATATATATATGATTGTTTAAATTAATGTAAGAAGCTTACACTGCTTTTAATATTGTACACTCATGACAATATTTATTTGTTTTTTGGAAATTAAAGGAGCTTGAAATAAGTACACACTTAAATGGAGATCAAGAAGAGAATATACACAAGAAGAAAAAGAAGTCTGAAGTGAGTGAAAGTATTTCCTTTTTTAAAGTACTGCATATGAATAAACACTGTTTATCTGAAAGACAAAATGTAGAAACTTTTACAAGCTGAAAAAAATCCATCTATTTGAGGTAAAATCACCATATAGTTTGTGTATAAACAGTATATTAGAGCTGCAATAAATTGTTTGTTCAAAATAGAGATATCGATTCTGAAAAGACAACTATTCAAAATATGCAGTCTATTTAAAAGTCTATTTAAAACATATTTAATTAGAATTGTTTTTAAATCGGTGAGTGAATGATTCAATGACTCACTCATAAAGACTTCACTTGTTTCAGTGATGAATCAGCGTTTTTTTGAACAAATCTCCTGAATGATTCAATGACAAAAATATATATTTTTAAGTCTCTTGTTGAAATTGATACAATCTTTATTTGTAGCGTCATGTTTTCAAAAGGTGATTTGCTCTATTTTGATCGCTACCGTAGACATCAGTGTTTATATCCAAACTATAAACTTGTCAAAGGTTTAATAGACATAGCATATATATATATATATATATATATATATATATATATATATATATATATATATATATATATATATATATATATATATATATATATATATATATATATGATATATATCTTGTGTGTTTTCAGGTATGTGTTCCTGTAGAAAATACTACAGAGGAACCACAGGATACTGAACAGCTGGAGGACATACACAAGCAGGAAGATCACACAAAGAAGAAGAAGAAGAAGAAGAAAAGGAAACACAAGGTGATGAGAAATACTTTGCTTTTTTATTTTATGTTTGTCAAAGTTTTGAAATGATGGGCAATGCTGTCAAGAGAGTTGATGCTGAATTCTTGTGCTGTAAAATGCATGAATCTCTTTATTATAACAGAACACATAAACATTTTCTAGTCCACTGTAATTAATCCATTTTGTTCTCTGGCTGTTTGTGAGCTAATATATTAGATATGATTTTATTTGAATGCTGTGAACATATATTTTAATAGACATTTTGAATTTGCAGGATTCTGAAGCTGCTGTTCCTGAATCAGATCCAGTGACGCCACAGGAAGAAGAAACAAACACACACGCTGCTGAAGAGAGAGCAGAGAAAAGTACAGCTGAGGTGAGTACAGTTTAAAGTGGTTATTTATGAAATAAATAACTCCCACAGTATTGTGTATTACCATATTGGGTAACACTTACAATAAGGTCTCATTAGTTATCATTAATACATTAATTAACATGAACTATGAGCAATATATTTTTACAGCATTGGTTAACATTTGTTAATATTAATTAATAAAAATACAGTTTATTGTCTGTTCATGGGTAACAGATACAAGGTTTGATTTTAAAAATGTGTTATTAAATGTAGACATTACCATTAAAACAAACTTTTTAAAAAACTGTTTTTAGAAGAAGTCTCTTCTGCTCACCAAGGCATTTATTTGATCAAAATACAGTAAAAACTAGAAATATTTTCTATTTTAATTTTATTAAAATGTAATTTATTCCTGTGATCAAAGCTGAATTTTCAGCATAATTATGCCAATCTTCAGTGTCACATGATCCTTCAGAAATTATTCTAATATGCTGATTTGCTGCTCAAGAAACATTTCTGATTATTATTAATATTGAAAAGTCTGTGCTGCTTAATATTTTTGTGGAAACCATGATACATTTTTTTCAGGATTCTTTGATGAAAAGAAAGATCACAAGAATAGCATTTATTTGAAATAGAAATCTTTTGTATCAATACAAGTGTTTTTACTGTCATATTTGATCAGTTTTTAGGCATCCTTGCCTAATATATTATTTTCTGTCAAAAAAAGATTTTACAAAGACTTTTTACAATGGACACTTGTCCTGTGTCATTACAACATGACTACGTTTATCCCACTCTGTCACACACACACTCTCGACCCTCCTCGCCGCTCCTGAGGTCACACTCTTCCTCCACCTCATTCTCATGCGAGCAGGAATGGTGCACGTTTGTGCAAGTGACGCACGGACAAGGTGGCGTCGCGCTTGCGTTCTGCATGCATGTATGCAGGCAGCGCACGTGGTGCGCGACAAACACTTGCAGTTTCTGTCTGAAGGTGTTTCCCAGCAGGCTGTAGACGAGCGGGTTCAGGCAGCTGTTGGCGCAGGCCGCCAAGGTCACCACGTGTCCCGTCAGTGGGTAGCGCTGCCACAACGTGTGGTTTCCACGCCGCCGTGAGGCCTCTGTGTCGCCTCTCAAGAGATGCACACTGATGAAGACGTTCTCCGGAAGCCAGCACACAAAAAACACACTCACAGCCGCAACGATCATGCGCAAGGCTTTGGTTCGCTGCGGCCTTTCGGAGCGCAGCAGCACGCGTGCGATCAGGGTGTAGCAGACGCCCATCACGCAAAAAGGCAGGGCGAATCCTAGCGTCACCTCCAGCCATTGCACCTCGGCCACACCCGCAAAACAGAAGCCACGCCCCCAGCCGTGATACATGTGTGCAGTAGCGAATGGAATCAGCGTGCACAGGGTGGCCGCCGCCCAAATGGTCGCGCAAGCCCTATGGGCGACGCGCGAACGGTGTTGGACGGAAACGTTTTCAGGTAGCGCACGCGTGCTGAGGCCGGTCAGCACAAGGCAGCGGTCCAGACTCATCCAGGTGAGCGAAAACACGCTGCTGTACATGTTGACCTGCAGGAAGATTGCCATGAAGGAGCACAGCACTGCGTCATCGTAGTAGTGCGCACTCAGATTGAACACTTCGATTAGCGAGTCCAGCACCAGCACCAGGTCGGCCAGAGCCAAATTAGTGAAGTATAGATCAGGGGTGCTCATCCGCTGACGAGGGTCGAAGTTCACCAGCAGTATCAGGATGTTACCCACAAGGCCGAGCGGGAAGAGCAGGATGGTGTAGATGCAGGAGAGGAGAAGATTTATGGCGTAGGTGTCCGGGGAGGTGGAGTTCGTTTCGTTGACCCAGGGCAGGCTGGACTGATTCAGTTGGATGGTGGTGTCAAAAGTCATGGGATCTTCCATCATCTTCCCCTCTGTCACTTCCATTGTCACATAATGAGGAAATATACCGGAGTTTTCTGCATTTTTTTTTCTCCTTTTCAAGTACTAAAATGCACAAAGACATGCAAATTGATGTTAAACTACTAATCTTGATGGATGTTCCAAAATTTGTGTATTTAAAGAGATAATTTTCATTTTTGTGTGAACTATCCCATGATTTACTCACCCTCAAGCCATCCTAGGTGTATATGACTATCTTCTTTCAGACGAACACAATCAGAGTTATATTAAAAAAATATCCTGGCTCTTCCAAGCTTTACAATGGTAGTGAAGGGGGTTGAGATTTTGAAGCCCAAAAAAGTGCATCCATCCATCATCAAAGTAATCCATACGGCTCCAGGGGGTTAATAAAGGCCTTCTGAAGCGAAGCGATGCGTTTTTGTAAGAAAAATATCCATTTTTAAAACTCTATAATAAGTGGCTTCCGGTAATGGCCGTACGTGAGTCTAGTTCAGGCGGAAGAGTGACCTCTGACCCAACTCATGACGTATTGTAGTGTTGTCAAAAATGCCGACTTTGATACCAAGTTTACGAATTCGCTAAACAGCCCTCAAAGCATCAGATTTTTTAAATTTCAGTACCGACTTGGTACCGAAGTCGGTAATTTTGACAACACTAACGTGTATTGATAAACGTGGAAGCTCAGAGGATAGAGCAAAACTAAACACCGGTTACAAATTCAAGAATTTTTAAAGAGAAATATCGGAGGATTTCGATATAAGAGAGGAGGAGCTTGAGTTTGTTGCCCAGCCCTATTTGTTTGAACCGCAAGAGACGTCTAAGCTTACGCTACTCCTACATCCTACGGGCTCTATTTTAACGATCTAAGCGCATGGTCTAAAGCGCACGGCGCAAGTGCACTTAGGGCGTGTCCGAATCCACTTTTGCTAGTTCAACGGCGGGAAAAATGGTCGGCGCGCCCGGCGCATGGTCTAGAAGAGTTGTCCCTATTCTCTTAATTAGTCATGGGTGTGTTTTGGGCATAACGTGCAGAGTCTCATCTCCCATTCCCTTTAAAAGCCAGTTGCACTCGCGCCATGGCGGATTCGCTATTTACTTGGCGGAATTTGCAAGCGGAAAAACTGAACGCTTCTCTAGTGAGGAAACGGATTGGACCATCTACGGGACAAGCCGGATTCCACCAAAGCGTTTTTATCTTTATGCACACATTAATAATCTTTTACATTGTAATCCTTTTATTTTTAATATTTGGCATGTTTGTGTGCTGCTGCGCATCCCTGTGTGTAATAAGCAGTGTATGCGCGCCTATAGGTGCATATTACTAACGTGCCCTTTAAATAGCAAAAAAATATTGCGCCATTGACTTTAGACCAGGTTTCAGTCTATTTCAGTTCCCTCAAAATAGTAACACGCCAACAATGCACCTGAACACACCTCGTTTTCAGACCAGCACGCCCATGGGCGAACAGATGGGCGCAAATGCATTTGCTATTTAAACAACATGGCGCAGGACATGAAAATGATAACTGCGTCGGGCTGAAACTAGCAAAAAACACTTGCATCGTGCCTGCCAGTGATTATAGTTTACAAAAAGCCATCGCTTTGCTTCAGAAGGTCTTTATTAATCCCTTGTAAACCCTATGGATTACTTTTATGATGGATGGATGTGCTTTTTTGGGCTTGAAAATCTCAAGCCCCATTCACTCCCATTATAAAGCTTGGAAGAGCCAGGATATTTTCTCCGATTTTGTTTGTCTGAAAGAAGATACACCTAGGATGGCTTGAGAGTGAGTAAATCGTGGGATAAGTTTAATTTTTGGTTGAACTATCCCTTTACGTTGCAGTCACATTTACCGTTGCTCGGCGAGTTGACAGTGAACGATACTTCCACAGAATTTATTAATAATTTGTTAATGCTAATTTCTACATTTACTAATGCATTTTTAAACAAAAAGTTGTAGTACAAGTATTAGTTGTAGTCACATTTACCGTTGCTTGGTGAAATTTCGCAGGCAAAATCCAGTTATTCCAATAGGAATACGCTCGATTGGGAGTTTCGCATGAGGTCGAAAAATTTCCCCATTGTCAAGTCGGTCACATGAATTTTTCGTGCTGACCAACAAAAAGCTGCTTGGTTTGAAACTTGATCGCTTTATACATCGCTACACTATTTACACTAAACAATGGATTTGCCTGCAGAATTTCACTAATGTGAATTATGCAGATTTTGTTTATTTTCACTAGTAATCAGCTGATAGTTTGAAATGAAACTTTCAAAATAGTGATCTTACCGTGTGTATTGTATTATTGTCTTTTATCCATGTTTATTAAGCTGTCCTTCTGGTTTGTTCTTGTATGCATGTATATATCCTTTAAGGTCATGGAGAAATAAATGTAGAAGTCTAACATTTGTTTTTATTAGTTTCTTTCTCTGTTCATCTCCCGAAGGAGCAGACGTCTCTCCTGCTGAATTCTTGCTGTCTCATGTACAAATACGTAAATACAGGACGGCCAGGTTATGCCAAACAGACATGTACAATGGCCGCCTTTGTTTACCCCAAACAATATGGTAGATAAATGCTCCATTAGCTCCTCTGAAGATATAGAGCTGCATAGTGAAGGAGAACTTGTGTATTTGTGTGTGATGATGGGCAAATTCTTCAAGTGTTGCTACTCCAAACCAGAAAAATGTATTATTGTTTTTTTTTTATATATATATATATACATAATTTATTACTGTGTTGGTTATTTTTGTTCTCCAATTATTTTAGACAAGATTAAAATAATGTTTAGTGACACTAATAATAGGTCAAACTTTTAAAAAAAATTTAAACAAAACAAAAAAACTTTGTCTTGGCAACACACTGAAATAAAATAAGAAAGTGACAAAATTACTAAACTAAAACTGAAATAAAAAATAAATTACAGCTAAAAAGAAATATTTTAAAAGACTAGTAAAAATGACAAAAGCACATAACAAAATTACTAAAAATTAAACTCAAATTAAAATGAAACCTGAAAATATTAAAACAAAAGCTCATTCAAAATATTAAAAAATACTATAATAGTGTATAAATAATACTAAAATAATACTGGCTTCTGTCTTAAACGTTACTATTATTGGCTCTTATGATAAAAGCATCTGCTTTATGAATAAATGTTTTGTAAATGGTATTTGAATATGATAATCATTTCCAAATTGTTTTTCAATTTAAGCATGAAAAATGGATTTCTGATGGAATTAACCAGTTCTATAAACCTAAATGCATTTTTGTTTGTTCTTTACCATGATTAAATTAAACTTTGGGGTTGGTAAGATATATTTTTAAAGAAATTAAAACTTATATTCAGCGATTACACATATTGATCAAAAGTGACAGTAAAGTCATTTATAATGTTACAAAAGATTTCTATTTAAAATAAATGTTCTTTTGAACTTTCTATTTATTAATGAATACTGAAAAAATGTGAATTTTAAACAACACGTGATTTTTCTGTCTCAGAGTTCTGGAGATGTGAACACCTCAGTGCAGCAAGAACCGTCTGGAGTGGAGGATGGAAACGGCTCCGATGGAGAGGAAGAACTTAGTCCTGAGGAGAAACGAGTGCTGGAGAGGAAGCTGAAGAAGATTCTGAAAAAGGAGGAGAAGAAGAGGCTGAAGGAAGAAGGCAAATACACAAAACCGGAGAAGAGCAAGTCAAATGTTAAAGAGAAGCAGGCGCTGGAATACCTCACATGGTAGGACACAAACATCGCTATTTTCATACATGTAAATGTTTCCTTATTCTACCAGAGATTGTTAAACATTGTTTTAACTGATTTATTTTATGTTTGTTAGCTGGTCTGAGAAACGAGAAGAGTGGAAGTTTAATAAAAACAGTCAAACGTGGTTACTGCATCACATGTTTGACAGCGTGAAGGTATAAGAAACATCACAATCATCTCTACAACTTTCCACTTTACACACTTTTTACAGTAATAAAACACGGAGCAAATGCTTTTCTACTAATCACCTTTTAAAAGGGATTGTATCATTCTTCTTTTTTCTTTTTTTTTGTGGCAAACAATGTCCTTTTTTCCCCACTGTCATTTTGAAACCCCTCTCTCTCTAGAATTAAACAGGCTGTTTTTTGCTTTTGTTTTTTGCTTCATATGCATTTCTCTCTATCTCAGGTGTCCGACGATCATTTTGAGGTGTTGTTATTGTATCTCGACGGTCTACGTGGAACAGCACGAAACTCAACACTACAGAAAGCTGAAGCGATTGTGCGTTGGGAAGGACAAGGAGAAGAGGCAGATACAGCAGATGCTGAAAAGAGAAAACTGAGAGCCAAACAGGTCGTCCAGATGCTGTGATGGACCCGATCATTAAACAAAACATCAAAATTAACTGTTTTCTGTTTGTATGAATCTGTCATTTATACATGTTCACCCTTTCAAATGAGCAGACATAATGTCTTAGCTTGTAAATATGTACAACATGACTTAACATGAAATAAAATGATTGCTGTGGTTTTTACCTAAAGCCTGTTGTTGTTGTTGTTTTTGTTGTTTATCATATTTTAAAATGTAACAAGGTTGGTCTTCCCTCTGTCTAACGTTTTTTTAGTACTTCACAGACAAAAAAGTATCATAAAAGGTCCATGGTACCACATTAAATTATTCTTTCGCCTTATGTAAATACCATGGTACACCAATGTGCTAATGTGCGCTATGTTTGTTCCTAAATCAATAAGTCGTTCAGAAGAGCATTTATGGTTATTTACTGGGTACAATATAAACAATTTTTGTCATAACGTTCAAATAATACATAACTTTTACACTCGGCCTAACGGCTACCGCTAGTAACATTGGCCTACATTTCCCATAATGCCGTACGTTGTCACGTTCGTTTGACGTCACACGCATCTCGCCAGGTACAGAAGTCCATCGTGCAGAATGAAAACAACTGTTGCATAAACTTCATTAACAACCTGTGAGCTGATCGCATGTGCAAACGGATTCACATTTTGGGTATTGTAACTCTGAACTTTATTTCACGCGTTGTTGTGACTTTTTTTGAGCGGTTGCAAAGTCATATCTTGTACTTTTAGTAGATGTGGATTTTTCGTAGTTCAGCTGTTATTTGCAGTATGAACAAAAGATGAGTTTTTACATGGTTTTTGGTGCTTATTTAGAAGAATCATGGCAGAGAAACCTCAGCTGGTCAATAATTCGCCAGAGGACATCGAGACTGATGAGTGTATGAGCACATACACACACATCTACAGCCCTAATCTGCTCATGTAAGCTCAGTAAACATCTTTGATTTTTCATTTTTGCATTGGAAGTCTCTACATTGCTCAGAGACTATCTGTGCATATATACACACACACATACACAAGTAATAAGTAAATATATATATATATGTATATTTAATATTTACTTTTTATAATAATACTTATTGTGTGTGTTTGCAGTGATCAGGTGGCCTTTATAACCGGCGGAGGTTCAGGTATTGGATTTAGAATAGCAGAAGTTCTGATGCGGTGAGTTGTCAGTGATTTTTTTTTTCCCCACTGTAGTTTCTCACTGTCAACACTTTGTCTATGACTGACCCTTTTAATCTGACGCTTTTACTCATGACTTACCTTTTATAATGACATTTATTTATAAGCGATCATTATATATTTTATATATTGATCTTTAACCTTTGTGACCTTCGGTAACATAGTCTTCTCAAACCTGCATCTTCAGATTAATCTGAATATGTTTTCTGATGTTCTTGCAAAAGTCATTTGAAGCTATTTTTTTTCTGTTCTTCCTATAACAATTCGTTCAGGCATGGTTGTGACACAGTCATTGCCAGCAGAAATCTGGAGAAACTCTCTGAGGTACTGTCTCAACAAATCTCCAATAATTATGCTTTCTTTGATAAAGAGTAATTCATTTTGTGTGTGTGTGTGTGTTTTAGGCAGCGAAGAAGTTAACCAGCACTACAGGCAGGCGATGTTTGCCAATAGCAATGGATGTGCGTCAACCAGAGACGATTTCTGCTGCCATGGATGAAACACTGAAGACATTTGGACGTGTTGACATACTTATTAACAGTAAGGCTTAAGTTAGAAGTTGCCAGAGGTCAAACACAGTGCCTTAACATGAAAAAAATAATAATATAATGCCCCAAACATAGTGTATTACCAAAGAGATCTTGAGAGAGATATCAACCAGCTAACAACCTCTGACCAAGTTTCACTTTATCAGTCTCTAATGTGATTACATAATAAACGAGCGCATGTACTTTTGTACATAGTTAAACCGTCTACAAGTACTCTTACATCAGCTCTCCTTTTCCAGGAAAATTACATTTATCCATTATTGTATCCTTAAATGCAGTACTAGTAAATGTAAATGCAGGATAATTATATTATATATTTATATATATATACATGCACACATACATACATACATACATATACATGTATACATACACTATAATGCCAAAAGTATTGGGACACCCCTCCAAATCATTGAATTCAGGTGTTCCAATCACTTCCATGGCCACAGGTGTATAAAATGAAGCACCTAGGCATGCAGACTGCTTCTACAAACATCTGTGAAAGAATGGGTCGCTCTCAGGAGCTCAGTGAATTCAAGCGTGGTACCGTGATACCGTGAGTCACTGGACTCTAGAGCAGTGGAGACGTGTTCTCTGGAGTGACGAATCACGCTTTTCTGTCTGGCAATCCGATGGACGAGTTTGGGTTCGGCGGTTGCCAGGAGAACGGTACTTTCCTGACTGCGTTGTGCCAAGTGTAAAGTTTGGTGGAGGGGGATTATGGTGTGGGGTTGTTTTTCAGGGGTTGGGCCTGGCCCCTTAGTTCCAGTGAAAGGAACTCTTAATGCTTCAGCATACCAAGACATTTTGGACAATTTCATGCTCCCAACTTTGTGGGAACAGTTTGGGGATGGCCCCTTCCTGTTCCTACATGACTGCGCACCAGTGCACAAAGCAAGGTCCATAAAGACATGGATGAGCGAGTTTGGTGTGGAGGAACTTGACTGGCCTGCACAGAGTCCTGACCTCAACCCGATAGAACACCTTTGGGATGAATTAGAGCGGAGCCTTCTCGCCAACATCAGTGTCTGACCTCACAAATGCGCTTCTAGAAGAATGGTCAAAAATTCCCATAAACACACTCCTAAACCTTGTGGAAAGCCTTCCCAGAAGAGTTGAGGCTGTTATAGCTGCAAAGGGTGGGCCAACTCCATATTAACCCTACGGATTAAGAATGGGATGTCATTAAAGTTCATGTGCACGTAAAGGCAGGCGTCCCAAAACTTTTGGCAATATAGTGTATATTATTTATGTATGTTTTGTGGTTCGTATTTTTTCTTTCTCAGATGCTGCAGGTAATTTCTTGTGCCCTGCTACATCGTTGTCATTTAACGCTTTCAAGACAGTAATGGAGATTGACACCATGGGAACTTTCAACACTAGTAAAGTGGTCTATGACAAATGGTTTAAGGTAAATATGTACATATCACTGACCTTTGCAGTACCAAGGATTTTTATTACCAAAATATCTTAGATCTTGGATTTTTTCCCTCACATGTGATCAGTGATTTATAGTCAGTGTCTCATAGTTTGTGGCTTTATTTTTCTCTCTCAGGATCATGGCGGCTCCATTGTCAACATTTCGGCCACACTGGGGTACAGAGGTCAGGCTCTCCAGGTGCATGCTGGGTCAGCGAAGGCTGCAAACGGTCAGTGTCCTTTCTGGTTGATGTTTTGGTAGAATTGTCTGTTTGACTGCTTTATAAAGTCATATGATTGCTTTTATAAATGTTAAAATATATAGTATTTAAAGGAGTAACAGTGTTACACAGCAAATAAAAACAAAACATGCATAAGACAATATAGTATGCAGATTAATAAATCAAGCTAGTATGAAGGGTGATGTTACTCCAAGTCACTTTGGATAAAAAATGTAAATAAAATCATATTACGGCATGAAAATGGCATGAAATCAAAATGGCCCCCATTTATCTGTTTATTTTATTTCATGTTGCTGGTCTTATTGTGAATGATTGGTTCATACATGCATATATTTTAAAAAAAAAATTTTGACCCCATCATGTTGGTTGCGATATTTTTTTTTTCATGCTGACTGTTAAAGGATATTAGATGTTCTATAGGCTGAAAAAATGTTAAAATAATGACTAATTATCTGCATATGTATGTGTTTGTAGATGCCATGACAAGGCACTTGGCGGTTGAGTGGGGCCCCAGTGGTGTGAGGGTGAACACAGTGGCCCCAGGGCCCATCTCTGGCACAGAGGGATACCGTAGACTGGGTAAGAGCAGTTATGTGTGTAGCCAAATTCTAGTGTCTCTATTTCTTTTTCACTATCAGTTTTAACCTCTTCTTCTTTCAGGTGGTTCACATGCCGAGACAGCAGGGGTTTTCCGCAGCATCCCTTTGCAAAGAGCTGGCAATAAGACGGAGATTGCACATGCGGTTCTTTTCCTGGCCAGCCGCGCTGCTTCATACGTCACTGGAACGATACTGGTTGCCGACGGAGGGGCGTGGCTCACCTCAGCCAATGACGTGGAGCGGCTGCTGGGTATTATCTCATCTCGCTCTGCAAAACTATGAACAGACAGCACCGCACGCAGGTGTGTGTGCGTGAGGTGGAAGACGCGTTTGCTAGTTATAAGGATCTCAACTAATTAATAAAAATCATTTTATATAATTATGATAATTATTCAAAGGTTCAAACGCACTTATGAGAATTATTTTTCCAAATATGTGATCTGGTGAGCAAAACAATCATATTTTCTGATCACTTTTCTGCCACTGTGTGATTGACTTATGAATATGTAATATCTTGGTATATAAGATCTCATCGTAACTTCTCTTCCCTTGTGTTTCTAGGTTTTTGGTCGGCGGAGAAAAGAAAGGATAAATAGCATGACTGAAGAGGATGAAATAACAGTTGATCAGGCCAACATCTGTATGATAATTGTTGAAGCTCACAGAACATGTTCAGATTATTTTCACCCACAAAAACCAAAGAAAAAAAATAAGAAATTATATTCTGCGTAAAGAAAAACAAGCCCATTTAGCCTTTGTGGCGTTGTGACACTGTGTATTAAAATTAAGCACATTTCCACCCCAAATTTAATTTTCATAATGTTCTGTTATACTTTTTGAGTTGTTCATTCTTATTCTTATCATTAGATTTTAAGCATAAATTGATGTCAGTACAAAAAATAATGCTATGAATTATAATTATGTTACCATTTTAATCAGATTTCATTATTTTCTCCCCTTCCTTTATGGTAATGAGAAAATAGACTGCAGTTTATGCAAATATATTTTCTAATTTTCTTTTGATTTTGAGGTGAGATATGAAAGAAACTTTGAGTCAGCTAGTATGTTTATAGATGCCACTGAACTGTGCATTTTCACTACATAGCAGTTCTGGTAGCTTGAATAACCACTCTAGCACTACGTATCTTTTTTTAAAAATTTTCATCTACAATACATTGTGAAAAAAGGTAAATATTGTATTCTTATATACATAACAGTTTTGATAATAAATCTTTTATAATGCTCATATTACTTTTTCGGGGCTTGTTATTAGTTGTTACGTCTTTGTTCGGACACATGGGGGCGCAAGAAAACCACAGTAAATAACTGAAGATAACACTGTTTGGTTAACAAATAAGCATTTATTCTAAGTAGACGATTATCTAATTTAATTCTGGCAAACTCTCGATTATGTTAGCCACTATTTGACCTCCAGCAGTGTTGTTTTCAATAAAAAAATTATAACTAAATAGTCGTCAGTTAACAGAGGCGCGGGAATGTGACATTCAAAAATAAATGTCGTTATAAATCTACATTCCATCATCACCATCGCAACCAAACGCACAGATAACTGCGCGAGGAATGGATTCTTGACGCCTGTGGTTTAAAGCTGTAGACTGCGGCGCCGGCGTTGCGCATGCGTGTTGCTGACGTCGGTTTGTGTGCCTGTGTACATGCGAGTGTGTATGTGTGAGTGAGACAGCAGAGGTTGTGTATTGCTGCTGATGAGAGAGACATTTAATTGAAACATCATTCGTCGACTGAAAAACAAGACCTCACGAGCTCATCTTAAATCTCGGATTTCAGATTATCGGATAAATCACCGCCGAAGGATTTGTGGAATTATCGGTGGTCTCGAGCTGATTTTATCCCCGCTAACAGGCTAATAACAAGCGCAGGTGGATGACTCGCGAGACTCGACCTGGATGTTGGCCTGTTTTTAAGAAGGATAAGCTGACGAATAAATCACCAAGCTTCAAAACAAATTAAGGGATAAAATCGGCTCTGAGGGGGGACCAGAAACATTTCAAGAGTCGTCTTTTATTCAAGCTGGAAAATAAAATGAGAGGGGGTCGTTTGGGCCAGCTAGTCGGCCATTGAGTTTACCTCAGATGTGGAGGATGCTGATGCTAACCGCGCTAGATCAGTCTATCATTTAAGGATTTTATTTTATGTATTTTTTCAATCTGATAACACAATGACAGCTGCTTAAACTACGATGTGCTGTATTAACATATAAAAAATTGCAGATATGTTAAACTTTATTCTCTCAGACTGCGAGACAATCTGGTTTATCTGAGTAAAATGATTGAACACACTGCCTCATAATAAGATTAACTGTTTAAAGATTGTTATACATTATAACCAGACTTTAATGCTTAGTAGTTATTCCAAGGAAGTGTCAAGCCTGTTAGTGTACCATTAATGTAACCTTACAAATGATTTGCTTGTGAGGCAGGCAGTTTTTTAACATTAGGAAGTTGAAGGACAACAAAATCAATTCAAATGGAATTTGGATATGCAGTGTGATATTTGCAATGATATAGCTTTCTGTTTTATGTAATTTCATGTATTCTCTTACATATGTACATATTCTAAGATTGTATTTTTCATTAAGAGATTTTTATGGGCAGCAATCTTAAATACTGCAGTAATCCTCTTATTATGTGTTGATTGGGATGTGGATCAACAAGCTTTGAGAAGTTTTATATTAAATGGATTAGATGTGAATTTGAATGCAGAACAAGGGAAACTGAGCCAACGCTGTTTTTTAAAGGAGAGGTTTGCATATCGGAAAAATATCTCAGCCCACATGGAGCTGTGTTACGGCAGTGAAACATTATCCTTGTGTCCGCTAAAGTAAACAGTAGTTGATCATTTACAGGGAAGTGGACGCTTACGCATGGGTCTCGACAAGGATATTTCATTTGGTGCGTATGCTGGAAGAGGTCACCAATTACTTTTGAATTCCGAACATTACCTTGTGGGATCATAACAAAGGATTGGAATTTCTGGAATATTTCCAATCGTCAGAGGAGAGAACTCTTCTTTTCAATGGAGCAAGTTCTCTCCAGCCCTCAGGGGTGTTCTGAGTGGGAGGTGAGTGGGAAAGCTGACTGGGAATCCGAACAGAATCCCCTTGGATTTCTCCTTATGGATAAAGATAACAGTGCTGTTGGTGATTCTACTAATGAAATTTTTCAGGAGAACGCCATAAACCTTGATGACTTATTTTGGGCTTCTCAGTATACTGGGCAGACGTATTCCTGGGAAAATGGTCTGGATTGCGTCTATCCCGAATGGAAGACTCAGCCTCCTCCTTCCCAAGATCTCAAAGGAGAGGGTTCTCCTGGAAGTTCGGAAATTGTGGAAGGAGATCTCATCAGTTTTAATTCTAGATCTACTAGTCCTACGTTCTCAAACGTACCCCTGCAGAATCAAAACAACTTTTACAATCATCCTGAACAGGTGCCTGATATCTTGCAACCGGTGAAGATTACTGCCACTTTAAACCCTCTAGATGTGTACACAGGTGAGTTGGTTATTAATGACCCCACCGTTCAGACTGACAAAACACTATTACAAGAAGCTCACCTCAAGCTTGAGGACACACATTTAACAAACTGTGAGTTCAGCCATAATTCCCTAGTGGAAAGAACATTTGAGAATGAAGACAGCCAGATCTTGCTTCCTCACGGGACTCTGGAATCTGAAGGTTTGTTGCTTGTTTCTCCCGTGGAGGTCTCATGTATGGATACAAACTCAAATCCCAATCCTTCAGTTATTTGTCAGACATCTCAACACATCTACCTCCCATCTTCAGCCCTTGCCCATGAGCCCATCCTTTCGATGACATGTTCAGAACCACCTGGCTCGCCATATTCCAGAACTAGTGCACCCCTTCAAATGGATGAGGTAGAGATGTTGTTACCCGAGCTGCTGGCTGGAGGTCTATACTCTGAACAGGAGAGTAGTAAGCCCTCAGCTAGTAACGAGACCCATGACGATGATCTTCAGAGCCAAGAGACAACAGG
Organism: Mylopharyngodon piceus; assembly: GCA_039654765.1. NCBI lineage: Eukaryota > Metazoa > Chordata > Actinopteri > Cypriniformes > Xenocyprididae > Mylopharyngodon > Mylopharyngodon piceus. The sequence goes on along the minus strand of CM077444.1, from coordinate 2,204,324 downwards.
CACCAACATAGAAACAACACAACTATCCTCTGAAGCAGAGACCGCCTGTAGGAGTCCATTAGGTGAGTTTTGCGTATCACCTAAACTTTGTGAAGAAATGTTGCATGATTTATCCACAGAATGCACATTTGGCGAACAATTGGAAACGGTTGGTGAAGAAGTAAGAGAAGAGGCCATGCCCAGCGGTACAACTGATAACGTTTTTTTTGAAGCTAAAACAGAACTCGAACCAATTGCTTTTATAGATTTACAAGCAGAAGATCCTTCAACTGATAGCCTGCTTGACAAAGACAGACAAGAGTCCACATTAGCCTTACCGGTCTGCACACCTGAGCATAATGCCTTACTTGAGCTCTCACCAGAAGATGACATCTTACCTGAGGACCACAGCCAGCCCACACACTCCACTGAGGCTGAAGCCTTATCTGAGGTGCCCCATGATGGAGATGGAAACCTTATTCCTGTTGCCATGTTTGAGATCTTGACAGACAGCGTCTCTTGTGAAGCTGTGCCATCTTTAGACACTGTAATTGCACCTGTGATAGATGCCTTTGAGATAACAGAACAGGAAAAATGTGATGCAAACTCACCTGATTTTGAATCTGATGCACTCACACTTGAATTTCAGGATGAAATGGCAAATGTAGAAACAGGCAACCCAGACAATGACCCTGAGGCAATGTGCGCAGATGATACAACCATAACAGAAGAACCACTCTCAGATTTGCATCAAAATCAACAGGAAACCAATCTGAAAAGCAGGTCAGACAACTTGCAAAATTATGATTTAAATCTTGATAGCAGTAAATCTGACAACAATCAAGAACTGAATGCAACAAGAGAAGCATGTCAGGAACTAATCAATGCTCAACAAAAAGAGAGTGCACTTTTGGAAATTTTCACACTTGTGGACCAACTGAATGACTCTTTGACTCCAAAATCAAGTGCAATTGTAATAGATACACCTGAAGAAAATGTAACAGCTCACCATGACAGTCATAAAATACCACTGAAAGTCAAAGAGAAACTTCAAAGTATGTCTTTACAGGGAGGGGAGAGATCGGATTGCAGAATGTCTACTCAGAATCAAGTCATTCCTCATTGTGCCAGTAATCCTGATTCTTTAGAGTCCACTCCCTTTACCTGTGCAGGTGATCAGCTAACCGTGACAGGTGGACTTGTGGGGCCGGATCTTACAGACAACACAGAGACTCCCAGCCAATTATGTGAAGCTACAGGAGAGGGAGAGGCGGGGTTTACTGCTCAGTTTACACATCAGGAGGATTTCCATCAGCTGACACCAACACCAATAGACCTGGCACAAGAGCAACAAGTGAGCTCAGTTGCCCCCAGCTCTCCTCTCTTGCATAGAAATGTCTTTCCCTGTGGAGCCAGCCTGGATGGGGAGGCTTACCTGACCTTGATGGAAAACAATCCTGATACTCCCAACGTTCCCAAACATGCAGAAATGACTCTGGATTTGTGCAAGGCCTCAGACTCTCTTCCGACCAAATCGCTTCATGACCAGAGGGTCCCGGTGGATTTGATAAGCGTGCCTATAGTTTCCACAACAGCCCATAGAAGTGAGGAGCAGTCAGCTCTCCGAGCAGTTTTCCAGGCTTTGGATCAGGACGGAGATGGATTCGTCCATATTGAGGAGTTTATCGAGTTTGCAAAAGCATATGGAGCTGAACAGGTCAGTTTTTGGTGCATCTTTGTCTATTTGTGTGAGCTTGTAGTGGGATAAATGGCGGGTGGGGGTGTAAATGTAATAAAAAAGCTTTATGATTACAGGACAGTGTGTGTCTTCCCTTGGGTCCCAAGTGAAACTTGATCATGGTGACACCCAAGAACTGCTCTTTTATTATTCAAACCCTCAAAGACTCAGAATACCACTCTAGTCTTGTATCTCTCGCTCTTTCTCTCATGTTTATCCTATTTTAACTATCAGCTGTTTTGCATAAGTTTTAACAAACTTTACAAGTGTTAATACACTTTTCATTGCCTTGTAATAATCACTCAAACTTCATTCCCAAGTTTTGCAACTTTTGAGGTATTTTTGTTTCCCCTTATTTATGTTTAATTACATCATGATGTTTAGTTATTGTATCTTAACTTGAACATAAACTGTTTAGAGGAATATTCCATGTTCAGTACAAGTTAAGCTCAACTGACAACATTTTGATTTGTCCAATGTTTTCTTAATTAAAAAAAAGAGCAAAAGATGAGGTTACGATGAATGGAAATTTTAAAAGCAGAAATATGAAGCTTATTTTTTTATTATTTCTTTTAAAAGTTGTCTATTATTTGAGCTTTCAAATATTTTAAATCATAATTTTTACAGACATTTTATTGCATTTTGTCATGATGACAAAGTTGTACAATTGGGTATAACTTTGCATAGAAATGGTTTGCAAGATTATTTTTATTTTTGCACTAAAAACTGGTTAATACTCATATTTTTAGTGGCTATACTATTGAAAGGAATAGTTCACCCAAAAATGAAAATTTTGTCATTACTTACCCTCAAGAGGTTTCAAATCTGTATGAGTTTCTTCTGTTGAGCACAAAAGACTTCAGATGCAAAAGCCTCTAAGTGCCGTATGAAATTTTCTTCTAAAATGAGCATTTTTATCAAGTTTGTATGTATGTGTTATTTCACTTTAATGGTAATTAATAGGTCATTTTCATTGCCATTAAAGTGAAATAACTGAACATAAACATACAAGCTTGATAAAAATGCTAATTTTAGAAGAAAATTTCCGATGTCACTTAGAGGCTTTTGCATCTGAAGTCTTCGTATTTTAGAGAATGTGGGTAACCAGACAGTTGATGGCACCCATTGACTTCCATAGTATTTTTTTTCCTACTATGGAAGTCAATGGGTGCCATCAACTGTTTGATTACCAACATTCTTTAAAATATCTTCTTTTGTGTTCAACGGAAGAAAGAAACTCATACAGGTTTGGAACAACATGAGGGTGAGTAAATTTTTGGGTGAAATATCCCTTGAAACTGAGTATTGTAACATTTACTAATTTACCCCATTCACTTCCATTGTAAGTGTCTCAATTTTTTCTTATTTTACAGAAAAAGAGGGAGATGTGGCAGTTATTTTTTGTGATTATCAATATTAAGTCACAAGTTCTGTCGACTGAGCTTAATTTGTACTAAAACAGGAATATTCCTTCAAGGTGGCTGAGTAGAAAAAACATTTTTACTGAGTATGGACAAAGACTATAGAATAACACAAGACGCGTCACTCATATTGTTTTGAATGGGAGAAAGTGCAACGCGCAATATGGCGGAATAAGTCCCGCCTTCTAAATAAGAGCCAATCGCCGATTGGTAAAGTCATCGCGTCACTGCAGCGGCCATTAGAAGCGGCGGTTTCTATAGAAATAGTCAGACGCGCGCCTCCGAAATGAGACGCGCATTTAGGACTGCGCATGCGCATTAGCTTGATCCAGCCTGAAAAATACCGTTTTTTGTCATGATTCGAGCGTTTAGAAACAAAATTTATGAGACAGTTGTTGTCAGATTTCATTGGTGATTTCAAATATGAAATTTAATCGAAAGCTTGGCAAACAGCTTTAGAGAATTTGATGTTTCCCCATTCAAAGAGATAGGAGCTGCACTTTGTTGCCCGAGAGGCGTTTCAAAGATGGCCGCCGAGTGAAATCAAAGTCTTAAAGGGACTTTGGTATGGATGTCACGTCATTGACACCTAAACTGAAGGTTAATCAAAAATAGCTAATGTATGAATTGGTTTGCATTTGTGATGAGTTCATATAACAAAATCTGATGTTCGTTACTGTTTGACGAGTGTTAATGATGTTGCACTAATGTTTATAGATGGGATACATGTTATGTCTGTGCACTGTATTTGGCAGATCAGTAGACGAGTGATGCTGGATATTCAGGAGGAGGATGCATTTCATTTTTAAACTGCTTTTGAGATGTATAACGTCTAGCACTGAATGTACCAATTTCAAAATCCTTCTGTGGTTATCTTGCCATTTAAATGAGAATATAGATTTGCGTTTCCTGTTAACTCCTGATCCCCCGGACACGTGCCATTGTGTGTTTAAGAGAGGATGGATTTGATGCCGGAAGTCTGGATCTTTTGTGACTGTTAAAACTGCTGATCTGATCAGCTGAAAGGTTAAACGGCCAGATGAATGATAGGGAGGGGTGCATGTACAAATGCATGCTTTTATTTGTCTTTTCGTCATTGTTAAATCGTCTTTTCTCAAATGCACCTTGCAGTGTACACAGTTAAAGTTACATATGACTTCTTTCTTTTTGCATTTGTCTCAGTCATTTTTGAGTTTCTCAGATTTATTTTGTAATGAGCTTGTGACCGTGTGATACAGGTTTAAAATTTAACTTCCCTGTTATGTGAAAAGCATCACACATTTGCAACAGTAAGCAAGTTTGCGTGTTTTTATAAGTTAGTTTATGGTTTCGGGGTAGGAAATTGCAAGCCATACTTCATCCTAGCCTCGAGGGTCATTCCTTTGTCTGCGTGACTGTGATTGAACTCAAATTTCTATAGGTTTCTTCTCGTGATTCAAGTGTGCAATATAAGAGCTTGCTCAGCTGGTTGGCTCACTTCAGTTTATGACTGAAGAGGTGGAGAGAAACAGGTAGACAGAAAGTGATATGATTAAAAAAAAATGTGTTTGGATATTTATATTTTGAATTTAGTTGTTTTCAGTACACACTGGAGAGTGATTGTGTGTCTGTGCTTGTTTTTCACTTTTATGTCGTTTCCATGTCGTTTTATCTTTATGATACGGTTGCTATGGGATTGCATGATGTTAGATGCAAATTCTTACCCGGAAGTAGCATTTTCCAGGAAGGAACTGTAAATGGCATCAGGTTACAGCGCAAAAATGTTCTTATGTGTGACTCAGTGCATATCTATGAGAATGTAAGAAAGTTACAACAATTCATCTGAGCTGAACCTCTCATGTGACTGACTGGTGACTCACTTGTTTTCACACCTTGAGATGCTTCTATACTGGGGTTAAAACAGCTCCTCAACTGACTCGCATTACACTTACTCATTACCTAAAGCAATCACTTTTAATTAATTAATAATTTAATTAATTTTAATTTGATTAATTAAAAGAATATTTGATTTTACAGATAATAAAATACCAGGAGTAATCTTTAAATGATTGCTTACATGGTAGATTGATAAACTGCTAATATATATTATACAGCTCTCTGGAATGCTTGATTCTGATTTGTGATGTCAAGTAGTTCACGAACGAATCGTTCTTTTTAGTGAACTGGTTGAAGTTACTCAATAAATACTCACTTGTTTCGGACGTGCCTGACAGTCACTCCAACTCGAAATGAGCCAATATCATCCAGGAGTATATGATCCTATAATGCAGATTTTTGCAGCTCATTCAGCACTCCAGTTAGTCCAACAGTTTCCTACATGGTCATTTAAACTCAAATCAGTGTTTCTCCGTGTGTGTGTGTGTGTGTGTGTGTGTATTTGAGAAGTAGACGTGTAATTTGGTGGCTTTAGGGCTAAAATATCACACACACAATCAGAGTTAAATGTTTAGCCAACAGTTTGATGTTTTGATTTCTCAGTCGGAGGTGTTTCAGTGTGTTTGGTGTTTTTCTTCACTTGTGTTCTTTGAGAACTTTGATTTTAGAATTCACGACTGTCAGTTCTGCTGTTGCCAGGTTACCGACTGTGTGCAATTGTGTCTGTTCACTGGAGTGTAGCTTATGTGTGTGTGTGAGAGAGAGAGGGAATGTGTGTTTTGTTAGGGATGTTAACAAAACAGACTAGGGATGGACAGACTTTTGTCTGTTGTATTTATCCTTAAGCTACAAATAGGGCTGCAACAAACGATTATTTTGATAATCAATTAATCTACCGATTATTGGAATGATTAATCGACTAATCGTCGATTATTACACTGGTTAATCAGTATGCTTTGTTCGATTATTCCACTTTAGCAATTAGTTAAACTATTGAGTTATACTTTAACTAATAAATAAAAATCACTTCAGCTTTTGAAAGTGTATTTTTAATTAATTTCAAGACCAATCAGGTTTGCTTTTCTCCTCAGAAGTCATCAATAGTCCAACTGTTACAATGACTGGTACTGTGTTTTTATTTAGTCTGGGAATTGTAATAATAACTTTTTAATAAGAGTAAAAATATGAATATGTAATATTGTGCATATTTTTTGAAAAATATCCCTCTCTAGATTTCCTTTTTTCTTTTTCTTTTTTACTATTAAGTTTATGGTCACTAAATAGCTTTCCTGAGGTAAATGTAACATTTTGTGACATAGTAGTTTGCAAGCTGTTTTATTGACGTCTTTCTGCGGTTAAAACTCTGATTAAGTAATTACATTAGAGATGGATTCATTTCAGTAAGTTGTACTGTATCTTTCAACATACTTTTTGAAGTTCATTCATGTTTATTTCGTGCTGTAATAGCAGAAAAGAGGAAGAGATGATAGGTTAACGTGCCGCTTGACCTGAGGTGTTACAGCGATCTGTAATGCCACATTAAAGAGCGCCAAAACCACATGTATTGTTTGAATCCTGTAGTAAAATTGACAGAATTTAAAAGCCGAGACTGTTTTATATCAAAAGTAACCTGTCTCATCTGTCAGCACGTTGTCTGTGTCCTCTTTGCTCTGCTATGTATCTTTCACTGCGTGAGAAAATGGACGTGGCGTGAGAACAGTGAGTTTTAATGAGAGATGGTGGCCCTGCATGATAGCATTTTTTTTGTAGTTATGCTAAACGTTATGTTTGTTATGTTTGTTATGTTTTATGCTATGTTAAACTCCCACAATTTACGGGTTCGACTTCGTTTGCACTATGCACTCCGAAGCACCGTGTCTTCTTCTATTAAATTGGATCCGGGAGGGCTGCATTATAGTATTGCGCTACAGTGCCCCACTGGTCAAACCGCGTTATTGCAGGCCCTTCAAATAGGTCATATGAGATCAAAAGACTATTCGACAACAAAAATATTTGTCGACAATTTTTTATTGTCGACGTTGTCGATAATGTCGACTAATCGTTTCAGCCCTAGTTACAAAAGATATTCAAGTAATGCTTTGTTCCTAAATAGTCGGGATGCACCGATATGAAAGTTTTGGCCGATACCGATAACCGATAATTCTTTATATTTGAAAGCCGATAACCGATATTGGCCGATAAATCTAAATCTAAATTTTTATAGAATTTTTGAGAGCCTGATTATAAAAACAAAATCTCACCATTAAAAGCCATGTCCCAAGCACACAATTATAATGTTCTCATTATAATATTACGTAGCTTATATGACAGACTTGTGCTGTACGTTGCACTTAATTGTATTTTCCTTTTTGAAGTGATTTCAATCATATTTCAAGCAATTCAGAACCATAATGGCGGGCAGTGTGCATCTGAAATGTCTCAGCTGAAGGAAATAATCCATTATTTATCGGCTTTAATATATCGGCCAAATTTTCTTATCGGGCCGATAACGATAACATTGAACATATATCGGCCGATACCGATATGGTGGCTGATATATCGTGCATCCCTACTAAATAGAAGGTTAGATGGATAAGAAAAATACTAAAGTGAGCCCATGTCACTTTTATAGAATCACACAAACTATCTCTTATTCTTACTTCGCATTTTTTGATTATTTATTTTTAAGTTTAAGGTTAAAATCCTTTACATATTAATAAAAAAGTGAGACTTTTAAGATAACAAATTTCACCTCCTACTTTTTTCATTCTTTATCTTGTGGGTGAATCAATTTATGTGTTTTGTTGTCAATAAATGTATGATAACATACTTATCTCTGCTCTGTTTACATAGGTTGAATAGTTTGTTTGTGGTTTCAGGTGAAGGATCTGACGCGGTTCTTGGATCCCAGCGGTCTGGGTGTGATCAGTTTTGAGGATTTCCACAGAGGCATCAGTGCAATCAGCAATGAAGGTACAGCAGTACACAAACACACTCATGTTTTAAATCACGTTGGGAGTTTCCATTAACATCTGTTGTTCTTAATTACAGATTAATTATATAATATACTAACCCAAACCCTAAAGTACAACTTTTGTCATTTTCAGAACAGAATAAAAATATATTTTAATCTCTTTATGCAGCATTTTTTTATTATGAGGTCATCTCAAAAAGGAGTATTTTAATATTTGGCCAGGAAATTCATCATCTGTTTTGTCCTCAAAAGAATGGCCAAATCAGAAACATAAACATCTTGTTTTCTTCATGACTGAGTGATAATCTGACACTTATTTGATAACGATTTTTCCTGATGGAGAGAGTTTCATAAAAACATCTCCTAAAATACTGTGTAGAAAAACACAGCTAATGAGTCAGAGCATCTGTGAATTGCGCACAGTGAATCATGCCGCTGAATTGGGAATTTTGAATTTCTTTTAAAGAAAAGAGCCTCACTTAAAAGAGCTTTTACTTGCTGATAAGCAAAATCCACACAGGAGCATTAACATGACTGATATATTAAGAGTTACAGCTAGATTAAGCATTCAAACAAAAGAAAAAGTGAAATCATACCAACATATATGACAGAACCTGGTCTTAAATGCAAAGAACATGATCATCCTTAGATGTCTGCTGCCATAGTTTTCTTGAAGACACCTGGATTAGACACCTGCTATACACAGATGCTTTACACATTTGAATCTGCTCTAAACCTTCAGAATATTTGGTTGGGTTTGGTTAACAAGGGCTGTTTTTCAAAACCTAGCAAACTCTCTTCCTAGACAAAATTTTTTGGCATCAAATGCACCTTTTATTGTCCCTAAAAGTGCTTAAAACTAGGTAGTAGACATAAAAAGCATATGTATCAAATATTTAAACGTGCTTATTTTGCTAAAAATGTGGTCTTGCTTTTTTCGAATAGAGAGCATATACACTCCCCATCTCTCTTTAAATCGATTATTATGATGATGGAATAGTTTAAAGCACTTTGCTTGGGTTTTCTACTGGTATCACTTCAGTAATGAGGATGAGGTCATGTTTCTAATGGCCTGCCGGGCACTCTGTGTTTCACGAGTCAGATTTCGCTCATCATTAATGGATGAGTTACTGGAGCGTCTACCTCTCTCTGCTTGTCTGTTTGTATTCAATAGCAGGAAAATCTCTATGCGGTTACTAGAAATGATGGTATAGATATTTCCGTGGTTGTGCATTTCTGAACTCCTGCTTTTATGTGTAAAAAAAAAAAAAAACAGTTGCTGTGGCAACCATCTAAATAAACAAGCATCAGTGGTGGCAAAATCACACCACAAGGATGCTCTACAACTAAACTCAAATGAACTAATCTGGGGTCTGTTTTCCGTACAACAACGTGACTCGCTGCTTAAACACCATAGTACGATGATTTCACTTTTTTAGTGTGTAATGTTGCTGTTTGAGTATAAACAACATCTGCAAAGTTACGAACAATGTAAGGCTGAACACTGTTACTGACAATCCTCATTTTGGCTGCGTGAGATTCTCCAGCTTTGTTGTTGTTGAGCAACCGAAGCGTGAGCTGTTAAAGCTCCGCCCTCTTCTGGAAAGTGGGCCGGGAGCAGCAGCAGGGGCAAATTTGACAAGCTATAATAAATGATCTGTGGGGTATTTTGAGCTGAAACTTCAGACACATTCTGAGGACACCAGATATTACATCTTGTAAAAGGGGCATTATAGGTCCCCTAAAATCCTTTAGAGATCAAATTAATGCCAGATTATTGCTGTAAATGATGAACATGGCATCTGAAGACTACTTTGCTATTTTTTTTTTCTCCGTTGTTATGCTTTATTTCCAGATGTTTCATTCAAATCGCAGATTCCCTCCGGCGTACTAGAGCTCTTCAAAATCAGAGCTTTTATTCTGTTGACAAACTAAAAGACGTAGAATGGAATTTGTATATATTTGGAATGAAACGTATAGAATGTACTCCAAGTTGCCTGCTTATTTTGTTCAAGAGCACAACCTGTTTAAGTCCACGTCATTTTAACAAGAAACTATGCTTTTAACCACAGCTAGAGAGCTATAGTTCCAACCACACAAATTTGCGATGCTGTTTGTGAATGTTCATTGGAACTGTGGTTTCGGTAAACACTGAATCATTGATCTATGTTGGTAACGATGGAACTTACAACCACAGTTGGCTAATGATACTTTTAGGAAACGCACCCCTGGGCTGTGTTGTTAGCTTTCTTCATAGCAAGAAACTTACATTTGGGTAAAAGGGAAATACATTAGGGAAATTTTGTACTTGTGTTTGTATGTAAATGTAACAGTTTTACAGTAGAGGTCTTTTTTAAAAATGAGGGACTCTGAATCCAGACAAAAAATATGCTTTCTTCTATCCAACATCTTGTCATTCATGAATATTTCAGCTAGCTGAAACAGACTATTACATAAATATAGTTTCCTGGACTCCAGACAGCCCAGTTGCTCAGTGCAACATATACCATCCATGATGACTGTTTACAAATGAAAGACATAATATGTCATAAACCGCTGCATCTCCAAATCATGGTGATGTCAATCAACCCAATAGTTGTTTTTTTCTATATATCCATTTAAACAAACATTTATCCATCGGTCTGCTGCCATAACTCAAAGTTTTGAAAAGGAAATGCTTTTCTTTGTGTTTCTTAATCAGGTTCTGAGCCAGATCTCTACAAGACTCATTTCAGCGCAGTGGAAGCCAATGGACCTCCAGAGGAATATGACGAGGTAATACACACCAACCTTGTGTTTATTGGGCCCGTTTTCTCCTGCCCTCTTGACATGATAAAAATAATAAATCAGCATTTTAGGACCCCATTACTGCAGAATGGTGGAATCCAGACCAGCACATTCCACAAATTCCCCAAAAGATTGAAAGACCACAGACGAGCTGCTGAGAACATGAGAAGCAGAGCATGTGCATTGTTCTGCCACAGCGCCGCCTGCTGGTTTAGTTCAGCCATTTTGTTTTTTCAACAAGTAGCAAAAACACTATTTTATATTTTATTGCCATATTGTAGCACAAACTGAGGCAATAATCAAACATGCACTTTGGAAAGATTTGTTAAAGTGAGTCAGTTCGTTTAGGCGGTTCATGAAACCGTCCCAGCATGACATTTTAGATGGTCTTTTAGTGAAATCTCTAGGTAAATGCTGTTGATCAATACTATATTTTCAACTTTTTAGTTCATTTGAATATTTTCCTGTTTTTGTTAATGAGTTTCATTCAAAAATGTGTTTTTGTGAAAGAAAATTCTGTTTTATATATATATATATATATATATATATATATATAAAAAAGAGCTATTTAAGGTTTAATTTATTTTTATTTCCGTTTTATTTTTATTTAAGTTAGTAATTGTATTGTTTTAGTTTTGTTTTGTTTTTTTGTTTTGTGATGGAAAATTATGTCTTTTATATATATTATTATATATTTATTCTCTAGTAACTCGTAGCGTAGCGTAAATATAACTATTTTTATATTTTAGTCTTGTTTGACTGTAGTTTCACTATATTAAATTATGGTTATCCTCTTAACATGTACCCTGCAGTGTTTAAGGACCTGTCTATCATAAGCTTTAATTATAATAGAGTTATAGAGTAATATCTGCTATAATATAATTCCGTAGTAAATTCATAAATTGTGATTACAGAATCACAAACTCTTTTCCAAAATGCATATGTGACTCATTATTCCCAGGAATATTTAGCATATAGAAATGTGCTACTTTGGAGTCTTGTTTTTTGCGATCTGACTTTCCTTTTTCTCATTTCGGTCTTCCCGTCACTTCTAATGAAACACACACACACACCTGCATGTTTTCCTGTGGGTCATGAATGGCTTTGCTGTTTCCATGTTTGCTTTCAAAACACACTGGCCGAGGTGGTTTGTGTAGCACCTCATCCAGAGGAACAAACACACTTACACACACATATGGTTGACAATATACAGGACAGGCTGGTGATAGATTTTTTTTATCACACACACACATATCTGTCATTCATCAGAACATATGATTGTCGCAGCACATTCTGTCCTGAATAAGTGTTTGTGCATGTTGGGTGTGAAGTGTTTTGCTACATGGGAACAGAATGAAATGAATAACAGCAATAGTCTGTCTTAAAACCTAGTGAGCCATCTAACTAGACATCATTTGCATCATAGGTGCACTAAAATACTAAGTAGGCAGCTTACTAGGTTTTCAGTCACACATGCACATATGTTGTTTAGACGTGTGTTGAGATGTTCTTTTGGCATATGAGGGTAATGTTAAATCAAAAGGGGCGTGGTCAGGGGCACATACTCCACCCATTTCTGGTCCTGGTGCCCTTCAGACTTTGGTCTTCATTTTCCAAAGAAGCAGAGTAGGAGTAATATCTATCTCTGCTCACTCTATCTGTGTGGTGACTGTGAGAGAGACAGGAAGCATTTGTTAGTTTTGCGGTTAGTTGGTGAACCTGTTCTTCCTGTGTGGCGGTACTCGAGTAGGGAGAATGGTTCTGGGAATGGCCTCTCCTGTTCTAGGAGCTCCTCACGGACTCACACAGGTACGTCAGGCTCTGAGATGCAGGTTTAAGTGGATTTCTGATGGAGTTTGTTCTTTTGGTTAGAACCGATTGACCAACTAAAGGTCTGAGGTTCATTCTTGAACTTAATTTGTAATGTTCATCATAATATCTGGGATGTTAATCCAGTTATTTGGTCATTGTGTATAGTATAAAAAAGGGGGAAAAGGAAAATATAAACAGTAGAACAAGGTCTGATTTTTATTTGTAACTTTTCTTATTGATTTTTTTTAAGATAAAAAAATGTTTTAAATATTATTAAAAAGGGGGAAAAAGAAAAATAATAAACAGTAGAACAAGGGTACCAATTATACATTCTGTTGAACATTGAGTTTCACAGTTTTCCTTGTTGTTACTGTTGCAAATCTTCCATTATTGGTTTCTAGATCTTTTTTAAACTTTTTAATGTACCAAAATTAATATTTAGTTTGTACTACTGTATTATAGGCAGGGTTATATAATGCAGTACATGCATGACATTAAATAAATAGTCACCTTAGACAAGATGCATCTTCAAGGAACATGCAAACTTAGCAAAAAAATAACAGCAACGGTTTGTATGTTTTTTTGAGAGTCTTTTAAAGTTTAAAACCTTTGTTTTAGTGCAGTGGATGATTGACAGGTGAGCGGGCGGTCCTTCACTGTTATCTGGAAAGCATAGAGACGGATTAGAATTTACACAACAAATGCAATGCGGTCACGTGTTTTCCACCACTTCTGAATGCCTCGGATCATATTGTTCCTTAAACATTTATCACACATATTATAACCTTCAAGCCTTTGTTATTGATTCGGTATTTTGGAAAAACCTCATAACCAAGAAATGTAACATAACCAGGAACACCATTATGTCTCCAACTGCAACTTCGGAGCAATAAAAGTTTTCTAATCAGTGTGTGTATGTTTGCAGCAGGCGGAGGTCTCTGACAGTGCGTATCTCGGGTCGGAGAGTGCCTACAGTGAGTGCGAAACCTTCACGGACGAGGACACGACGGCTCTGGTCCATCCAGAACTCCATGAGGATGTGGAAACTGACAGCGGCATTGAAAACACACTCACAGATGGAGACGACCGCAACAGGTAACAGACCCATACACACCTGTCACAAAGAGACTAGGTTCATAAAGCACTCAAAATTACCCATACATGCAGTGTTGTTATTGTTAAGTAAAAAGTAAATAGAAATAGTGTAAATAAAAAAATATACACATACACACACACACACCTGGGCAAAAAAATGGTCCAAGCCAAAAATGGCAAAATATTTAGTGTATTTTAGTATTTTAATGATTTTAGCCATTTTAATCACAAATCACTGGTCAGGAAATGATCAAGAATTGCACAAATACTGTAGATAAAGTAACTTGGCACAGAATAGCCTTCCCCAACTTGCCGACAGCTTTTTACAGGAAGAAAAGTCAGTGTTGTTCCACTCAATGTTAATGGCCTCTATACTATATAAACTATAATAGTATATTCATGCCAAATGGTGACTGTAAACCATGTTGTTTTAGTAACCTTGAACGTATCAGCAATAATCTTACAAAATAAAACAACTTCCTGATACAATTTATCCACTCAGGACACAGTGTTCTCTACAAAAACACTTTCTGTAGTCTTATGACGCATGCATCACAAAAACAATTTTTAATGCCACATAAGTTTTGAGTAAAGGTGACTCGTTATAACATGAAACAAGATATTGACTAAATTATTTTAGTAACACTTTAGTTTAGGGTCCAATTCTCACTATTAACTAGTTGCTTATTAGCATGCATATTACTAGGATATTGGCTGTTTATTAGTACTTATAAAGCACATATTAATGCCTTATTCTGTATGATCATATTCTACATCCCATAATCCTACCCAATACCTAAACTTAACAACTACCTTACTAACTGTTAATAGAGTTTATTGAGGCAAAAGTCGAAGTTAATAGTTAGTTAATAGTGAGAATTGGACCCTAATCAAAAGTGTGACCATTATTTTTTTCCTTTTTAGTTTTTGACATTTTATTGCATTGCATTTGTCCCAAGATTTGTGCAATAAAATTCTGAAGTGCGCAGTGTTGTTGTGCCCCAGTTCACATAAGTAAGTCCTGTGTATTTGAGTTTATTCAAGAATCTGCTGACTAGAGTTTCTTATTTCCCAAGAGCTGTTAACATCAGCTCAGCTGACCGAGGTGTTCCTGTTTCCCGTGTTATCGGTGTCAGTCTTTATTTTCCTGTTTCCCACTTGGAGGAAGTGTGGAGTTTGCTCTTTCTGCTTTCCTGCGGCCCAAAGTTTATCCATCTTTCACTCTCTAGGGTCCGTTTCTCTTTCGCTCTCTTACTTGCTTCTGTCATTGTATGTAAAATATCCTGGCTCTCAGTCCTCGTGCGTTTCTCTTGATTTAGCATTCCTGCCGTGTCAGGGTCATGCTGTCTCGCCAGCACTGACCTTCCCGAAACTCACATTCAGAGTTGTGGAAAATTCATCATCTAATTTTGCGATAACTTGCAAATTTTTCTCTGGAATTTTGACTTCCTGTCTCTGATGTCAAAACTTTTTTTGTTGTTGTGGTTTGTTCAGATCCCTAAGATTAGCCTTAGTTAACCAAGTTTTGTTTAGTCAGTTTTGTTACATTATTATTAATGAGAGACGTTTCTGTGTTCATTGTGTTTGAGTGTCAGCTGGACGACATAAATTCATGCATATGGAGATTAAACCGATTAAACTGATGCATGTTCTTATAGAGCATGCTAGCACACACACTGGGTCACCGTTACTGAGCTCTAAATCAGATTATACACACACACACACACACACCGGCACACAGCCGTACGATTTAAGCATATGTAGCTTTGCTGGTACAAGGGATTTTGGCTGTTAATTCAGATTTACCGGGTCACAAACGTCTGGCAGGAATGTCGGCCAGATTGAACTCTGCAGGGAAAACTACATGTAACCTCATATAAAGCTATTTTAGTCTGGGTAAATAGCGTTTAATATTGATCATGGGAGTTTAGTTTGCTCTGACACGCTGTGTGCCCAGTTGCTCAGAATCGCCAAAGAAAGACCGAATCGCTTTAAGATGCGGTCGCCGTCTTCACGCGTGCTTTGTGTGACCAACCGCAAAGTTACAGTGAAACGAGGGTAAGTCTTTAAGGGATTTATGTGTTTTTGTTATAAAGCTACAATAGAAAAAAGTTTAATCAGCAACAGTTTTCTAATTAATTTGTCTTTTTTATTGTTTGTGAGTGTGTGTATATCCTTCAGTCTTAGTTTATCCTTTTCTTAAAACGTTCAAAATTTTGGGGTCGGTAAGATTTTGAAAGAAGTCTCTTATGTTCACCAAGGATGCATTTATTTAATCAAGAATACAGTAAAAGTATTGTGAAATATTACTACAATTTAAATAACTGTTTTCTATTTTAATATTTTTTTTAAACTGTAATTTATTTCTGTGATCAAAGCTGAATTTTCAGCATCATTACTCAAGTCTTCAGTGTCACATGATCCTTCAGAAATCATTCTAATATGCTGATTTGCTGCTCAAAAAACATTTATTATTATCAGTGTTGAAAACAGTTGTTTTTTCAGGATTCTTTGATGAATAGAAAGTTCAAAAGAACAGAATTTATTTGAAAAAGAAATCTTTTGTAACATTATAAATGTCTTTACTGTCTCTTTTAACCAATTTAATGAATCCTTGCTGATTAAAAGTATTAATTTCTTTTAAAAAAAATCAGTCTAAACTATTTAACTGTAATGTAATGTTCGCATTAAAAATGTGGTCACTGAGTTCACCAATCAGACAAATGCACTGGGCCGTCTATCAAGAAACCAGTGATCCAATACAGTGGAACTTTGTTTTGTGATATTTTTCATCATTAATGTTGAGTATTTACTTGACCTGCTCATGATCACTGTCCTACTTTTAGTCTGTTCACCTTTATGAACACTGAAAACACTGGTGTTGTGCTGTTTTTGTGTGAATTTGTTTAGGCTGTTCTTTCATTTAATCTAACTGGAATTTTTCAGACGTTTTTAGGGTTAACTGCCAAGAGATTAAAGTGAATTATCAGATTATCATCCTCAAGACAAACTGGTCAAATTCTGTCTCACACACAAAAACACACAAGGATGTTTTTAAGGAAGCTTTTCTATATTTTTTTATAGTAAGAATAGAAAAGAGCTGACGTTGAACAAACAGTCAGTCTATTGAAGTAATAAAGATATTAAAGGCATTATAAATATGATGTGGTAAAGTTTTATGATTTCTCTTTAAGACGCAAGAAAATAATACTCACTGGTAGTACATATACTAATATGTAGTACAATACTGAAGTAGTACTTCTCTTAAAATTGAATAAAAATGAATATCATAGTGATGAGCACCAAACACCAAAAATTAAGCAGCAAATCATCATATTAGAATGATTTCTGAAGGATCATGTGACACTGAAAACTGGAGTAATGATGCTGAAAATTCAGCTTTGACCACTGGAAAAAATTACATTTTAAAAATATTCAAATAAAAACCAATTGTAATAAAATTTCACAATATTTCTGTTTTTACTGTATTTCTGATCAAATAAATGCAGCCTTGTTGAGCACAAGAGACTTCTTTCAAAAAACATTTAAAAAGTCTTACTGACCCCAAACTTTTAGTTTATATCTATATGTTTATTTTTTATGTTATAAGAATGATTTATTCACAAAAAGAAGTGAATATTCCATGTCCAGACAGAATTCAAGGAACACAACCTGTAAATTCATTTTTAGATTTGGCCACAAAACTATAAAAATGATCTTAATTTATTAATTTGCTACGACATTTTACCAATTACATAAAAAATACTCCTTATTTAAAAGTAAATATTATCCTGGTATTTTTCACAGCGTTTAGATAACACATTATATCCCATGTGTTTCTGTAATAGGTTCACGTTGGGCTCTGATTTGAATGGCCACACCCTGGTGGCCGTGATTGGAGGAGAGGAGGAGCACTTTGAGGATTTCGGCGAGAGTAACAACACTTCAGACCTGCTGCTGGCCAATCACGAAGAGGGAAGGGCGGTGCCAGATGGGGAGGGAGATGCAGAGCCACTCCCACACTCAGACAGCCCACTGCCCCGCCCACTGATGCTGCTGTCACCTAGGTAACACACAAACAAACACACACACTGGATTATTTAAAGCATAAGAAGCTTCACATACAGCTTGAGTATTATATAGTTTATACACTCCGTATATTTAGAAAACGTATTTATCCTGAGCTAAACTTGGGAAGTATAAACATAGGTACTGTAAATGTTTATCTGGGATTTACTGAATGAGCACCTTGACTACAGACACAAATAGAAATACACTCTATATCTAGGTTCCACACAGTGAGAGAGAGAAAGTGAGTCAGCAGATTGTGTAAGCCGAAAGCCATATGCATAATGAGATCTTGTAGAGCGACATCCTGACCACAGACGACTGTCTCATTTACAAACAGTGTGTGTGATAGACAAAACAAAACATGTGTATGGAGGTTTGTGTGTGTGTTGAGAGGTTATGATCCCTCTGAGCAATGTGTGTATGTGGTAAAAGGTAAATTGGCATGATGTCATGCTGACTGATTCATTATTTCTCTAGTGATCTATTATTATCGCCGGGTAAAGGTCGAGCTGTTGTGGTTATTGTTTTACTGCAGTGCTGGTGTTGTCAGGCGTATACGGTCCAGCACACACACTAGAGAAGAGAGCATGGAAACACAATACACTTTAAAACCTGTTCAGATAATCACACACACCGCTCCGGCTGTGTTACTCCTGCACTGTAGTACTCACCTCTCCTCTGCCCTTCACCGTCTCAATTGAATGTCCCTCGTTCTCTCCCACCCTCTGCTCATCCTCATTTTTAACACACACACGCTCTCCTCTCCGCATATGTCCTCTCCTCTGCTCATTTCTCCCATCATATCTTCTCCTCTCTCCTTGTTTCTCCCATCTTCTCCTTTCCTCTGCTCATTTCACCTCTACTAATTTCTCCCGTCATATCTTTCCTCTTCTAAATTCTCCTAATTTTTCCTCTACTTATTTCTCCCAATGCATCTTCTTCTCTCTCCTCATTTATCCTTTACTCATTTCTCCCATCATATCTTCTCCTCTCTCCTCATTTCTCCTCTCCTCTCCTCTGCTCATTTCTCCTCTTCTAATTTCTCCCATCATATCTTCTCTCTCCTAAATTCTAATTTTTCCTCTACTTATTTCTCCCAATGCATATTTTCCTCTCTCCTTATTTCTCCTGTCCTCTCCTCATTTCTCCTCTACATGTTTATACCGTCGTATCTTCTACGTTCTCCTTCTTTCTCCTCTGCTCATTTTTCCTCATGTATCCTGTACTCATTTCTTCCGTTGATCCTCTACCCTTTTCTCCTGACATATCTTATATGTTCTCCTCCTTTCTCCTCTCCTCTGCTCATTTCTCCCATCATATCTTCTCCTCTCTCCTCATTTCTCCTCTTTTTCTCCTCTCCTCTCCTCTGCTCATATCTCCCTCATTTCTCCCAACACATCTTCTCCTCTCTCCTCATTTCTTCCGTCCTCTCCTCATATCCACAATATTTTCTCCTCTCTTCATTTCTCCTCATTTCTATCCTCTGCTCATTTCTTTTGTACTTGTTTCTCCTGTCATTTCTTCTCCTCTCTCCTCTTTTCTCCTCTCCTCTGCTCATTTCTCCTCATTTCCATTGTACTCATTTCTCCCATTGTATCTCCTCCCCTTTCCTCATTTCTCCTCTCCTCTCCTCTCCTCTGGTCTCCTCAGCCCCAGCTCTTTTCCTGCTAGTTTCCAGAGTTTCCTTCAGTCGGAGGCGCTGGAGTTTTTCTGCACTCACTGTCATAAGCAGATCAGTCGTCTGGAGGATCTGTCCACGCGACTGCAGTTACTAGAGATGAATAGGTAACGCGCTCGCAGCATGTGCACGCCTCCCCTGCGTGTGTTGAGTTTGATCACTGTACACATCTTCTGCATGTGCTTCATTAACATGCAGACCTCTGTACAGTCACATGACTCTTGTTGGTTTTGATTTCAGAGCTCTGTGTTTGTACATTCTGTAGGTGAAGTGTGTGGTGAACATAGATGCTCTGCTGTAGATGCTGTGGTGTGTGTTGTGTTTGTGTGTGTATTTGATGCATGCACAATAGTCTTTTAAGTGTTTGTGAGGTTAATATAATATAAAGTAGTATACATAATACAAATATATGTAAAAGAGCATTGATAGCTATTGTAGGAAATCACAGGTAAGCAAATTTCTTAGAGACAGTTCACTCAAAAATTACAATTCTGTCATTATTTAATCACCCTCATGTCTTTCCAAACTAATATAACTTTCTTTTTTTTTGTACAACACACAAAAACAAACAAACATGTACTTCATATCCTCTTTTCCATAGTATAAAAGCATTCATTGATCAACTGACATATAGATTTAACAATTGAGATTTTAGAGCTATGGCGAAGGGGACATTTTTCAATTAAATCTAGTTTTAAAAGCTTGGCCCAGTCTCTGTCTGGATCTGTGGTCACTACTGCTTTCATTGTATAGACAAGAGCAAATCTCATTTAGTGTTTCACAGAAGAAAGTAAAGGCTGGAATACACTATACATCTTCTGCACTGTTTTTTGCCCTGATTTGCAGTCAGGATAAGTCAGCGCTAGTTCTCGAAAATCAGAGCCGCCTGCAGGTTTCGGGCAGTAGGATTTGACAGATTACACAGAAAATTGTGTAGTGTATAATCAGAACGGATTCTGATTTTTTTAGCCTCAGACTTTGATTCCATCCAGCTGTCGGAGATCAAACATGTTTGATATTTTGTTACACATTTTCAGGCAATGAGGCACGTGTTTTTGTGCGAGTTTGTTGTGTTCGGACCAACTTGAAAGGTCTGAATGATCCTCTGTCATTTAGTACATGATGTTTTCAGTTTTCTCTGTAACCATTTACAAAGTCAGAAAGTGTATAAAATCTGTTCTGATTTTAAAAGTTGTGTCATGTATTCCAGCCTAAAGTCAAATCAAGTTTGGAATGAAATGGGTTTTCATTATTAGGAGAACTGTACCTTTAAGAACTCAATTGTAATATTCTACTTGGGTTTTGACCTGTCTGATTAAATATTCAATGTTGTTGTTGTTGGGTCTGTTTTTCCACGAAAGAAAATAAGCCTTTTCCTAAATTAGGAAACATAACTTCTCCAACTTTAATAAGAGTCCATTTCATGTTAACATATTAGTATATGGTGTTTTGTTAATGGAAAATCCAGGATTGTCCTAAGCAGCAGTAGGGAACAGTGATGAGGGTCTGTTCAAAGCAGTTCAGACTTGCGCAACAGGAACAGAATATCCTTTCACGCATCCATGTTACACCTCCATAAAAACAGTGTGTTTATTTCCGTGTGCTGTGAGGTCATTACCATTGAAAGAAGAGCATTGATTCAGCCTTCAACCTCCAGAAAGAGCTGACAGCCCAAACTTCAGCACTTCACTGGGTGTTTTTTGACCTGCAGTTCATAGGTCACGGATGAAAAGAGAGTTTTTCCCTCTTTCCCGCTCTCTTCCTGACTCATTTCCTGTTTGTTCTTTTTTTTGTAGCTCCAGCAAAAGGATGTCCAGTAAGAAAGCAGCAAGGTGAGATCCTCCTCCTCAATGCACCCAACATCAACATTTTTGGTCAATCAGCATCATGCTACTTGACTAAGTCTCTGTTGGCTGGTGAACCAACTAGAAAAACCAGCAATAACCAGGCTGGACAAATTGCAAATTTAGCAGGGAAAATGTTAAAACTGTTGCGTTTAAACAGTGTTTTGTGTGTTTTTTAGACACTTGCAGCAGTCCAACAATCTGGATGTCATGGGAGATCTGACTCAAGACATTTTGGACCTTGCGGATCGTGACATCACAGACAAGGTTCGGAAACAAATATGGATATTTTGCGTTAAACTTGCATCCAATTTGTGTTACATTTGTGACCCTGGTCCAAATGGTGCATTTGATGTGGAATTCTGGTTTTGTGGTTTTAGTTTGTGCTATAAAAGAGTTTTGTCATCAAATGCCAACTGAACATAGCAAAAGTAAACAAAAAAGTTAAAGTGCCCCTATTGTGCCATTTTAAAGGTTCTTCTACAATAGTTTTACATGCATCCAAGGTCAAAAACACTTTCATTTTCTTATAATATCCATTGCAGCATCAGCTCTCTTCTCACAGTGTCTGAAACAGTTCAATAAAGGATTCAGTCTCTCTAAACCCCTCCTTTCTGAAAGCCTACTCTGCTCTGATTGGTCAGATGGTCTAGTCCATTGTGATTGGTCTACCGCCTACAGTGCGTGTCGGAAACCAAAAACCCATTACCATTTCTGAATTTCTGCTCCAGATCTTCCTCAACACTTGATATACAATGATACGAACAGCAGGGTTGCCAGAAAACCTGCCCAATTGCTACTCAAAACTAGCCCAAAACTAGCCCAGTTGCATTTCAGGGGGTGTCCCCCGGTAAAAATTGCGTCCCGTGAGGTAAAATCCACGTTTTTTGGAAGGTTTCCCCTGGTAAAATTAGCATTCCATGGGCTAAATATCACATTATTGGGGTCGCTTCAACCCGCGGGTACACTGTTAAAGTAGCCCAATTACACAGGAAAACCATGGACTTAGCAACACTGGCGAACAATAACGATGGCATCGGTTTTACCGTATCAATCTCATCCTTTGGAAGTGGAGCAAAGTGGATTTGCATTTGTAGTTCAGAAAATGGCGTCTTCTCGAAATGTCGACAACACGAACCAAACTCTTCCAGTCTCAGCTACAACTACAGTGTTTGAGGGTCAAAGTAGACGTTATTCGATAGCAGCCAATGAAAACCATAGGCTGGCATTATGCAAATTTGTTACAAACCTACGTAGGTTCGAGCAAGAAGTAAGACTAGAATTACTGACGACTCGTTTCAGGCAGTTCAGAATCACTTTTTTCTTACAATAACTATTGATCTTTGATACTTTGCAGACCTTTTACAATCACAAGCGGCTATATTACACACTACATGAAAGATAATATCCGAAAAAGCATAATAGAGACACTTTAATAAAATTTCATGCAAAATTAACATGAGGATTCCATAGTTATAGGAATAGAATAACTGATAGTTTTGTAAATGCATGAACAACAGCAGAAGTGATTTGCATGAGGACCAAACACTGTGTCTGTCCTGCAGGTGCTGCTGTTGGAGAAGCGCGTGTGCGAGCTGGAGAAAGATTCGTTGGAGAGCGAAGAGCAGCATGCACGCTTGCGGCAGGAGAATCTCACTCTCGTCCACCGTGCAAACGCTCTGGAGGAACAGCTGAAGGAGCAGGAGCTGCGCTCAGAGGAGAATTTACTCGCATATACCCGTAAACACAGAGATGCACTGAACAAACTCCAGCGAGAGAGAGACCTGGAGATCGAGAACCTCCAGGCCAGGTGAGTGCGGACAGAATATATCATTCATGATTAATGTAGAGTGGGATTTTAAGCCAACGAGATTTCGCTGTGGGCGGACAACAAAATGTTTTATGCAGTCACGTCTAGTTTGCACAGTTGCTTTATTGCATCTGACCTGTTGGGTTTCAAAGAGATTCGCACTTTCCCTGCCACAAAAATTATACAATTAAAATTTATTATTATTATTAGTAGTAGTGGTTTAGTCATTTTTGACCCAACAGATGTTTTTCTTTGAATTTTGACAAATCTTCATTCATGTTATCCAGCTAGATAATGTTACCTTGGTCGCATATTTAAATCAGCACAATTTGCAACAACAATATTCAATTTAAAACATAACTGTTAAGCCAACGTGATTCATCACAGATTGCGACATGACGCATTTTGAGTGGATCAGGATAAGATTAATCAGCAATTAATAACTTAAATTCTGCTCTGTACCTCATACAAAACTATTATATACCGCCAGAGAGGACTGCAACTGCAACACAACATCATTTGAACTACTTTTGGTAACGCTTTTGACATTTTTGTAATAAATAAATGATTGTGATTCCATTTGTCTGTCTGTTATGTTTGTCTTTATAACTCTACATATTTTAAAGAAGTGGTTATGGGTAGGTTTAGAGGTAGGAGTGGGATTAGCAGCTCAAAATATCTTTTTAATTACTGAAAGTGTCATTTTCCTACACATTTCTGTCCATTAGGTTTTATATATTCTTTTTATATTCTCTATAAAAATGGTTATGTTTGGGTTTGGGGGGGGTAGTGTTAGGGGATCTACAATTTATCTATAAAACGGTAAAAGGGCAATTATACAAATATCTTTGACATCAAAGATTTGTAAATATTTTGTTTTTTAGTTGTAAATACGTAATACCTTTTTGTTTACATTTAAATGTTGTCAGAACGTCCATATTGTACATTTCAGCATCTACCCAAACATAAAAAAATGAAAATGTTGCGTATTGATACCTACGTACTATATTAACAATGAGTCCAGGCTGGTTAAGCCCATTTTTTTAGAGGCGTAATTTAATGAATAATCTTCCTGAGGAAGTCATTAGCTCAGGTAACTTCTTTTCAGTTTCTTATAACAGCAGAGAAATATGAAGCCATTATGAAGACACCTCAATGATGTCTCTGTTATTTTGTCCAGCTCTTCTCTGTGTGGATAAGATGTGTCTGCCATCTAGTGGAGCGGAAATTTGATTGATTTCTCAAAGGAGCTCTGAGATTACTCAGCGTTTAATATAATCCGGCTGTGTTAACAGAGACTTTTGTTTTCTCTCACCCATTATTGTTTTCATTGTGCACTCTGCCCAAAAAGAAAATATCATGGTGCATTTTTGTCTGTGTGCCTGTGTGTGTTCAGGTTGCATCAGTTGGATGAGGAGAACAGTGAGCTGAGGTCATGTGTTCCCTGCCTGAGAGCCAACATCGAGAGACTGGAGGAGGTACCCAACACACACATAGTCTAATACACATCTGTAGATCACATTTAGACTCCAAAATGACCTTTTTTTCACTTCTGCCAAAGACAAGTGAATTAAGAAGTTATTGGCCATGAAACCAGTTAAAATTAGTTTTTTTTTTTTTTTTTTTTTACATCATTTTAACTCTGTATTTTTTAATTAATTTGATGCCAACCCTGCAAAAAATTGTCCAAAAGATCTCTGAGATGGAGTAATTTTTTTCAGGAAAAGAGGAAACTTCAGGATGAGGTTGAAGACGTCGCAGATCGATTAAATGAAGAAATGGAATCTCGCAGGAAAATGTCTGACAAACTGAGCCATGAACGTCATACGAACCAGAAAGAGAAGGAGTGCACTCAGGGGGTGAGAGGTCTTCTGTTTGTCTTTATAGGTGGAGTCGTGTGTGTGTTCGTCTCTGTTAATGGCTTCTCTGCGTGTGTAGTTGATAGAGGACTTGAGAAAGCAGCTGGAACACCTGCAGCTGTTTAAGTTGGAGACTGAAGCGAGAAGAGGCAGATCAGCCAGCTCCGGCCTGCAGGAATACAACACTCACATGAGAGAGAACGAACTGGAGCAGGAAATACGCAGACTCAAACAGGTAAAAACACACTCAAACTGGTAAAAACAGATTCAAAGAGGTTAAAACAGCATCAAGCAAGTAAAAACACACTTAAACAGCTAAAAACACACTCAAACAGGTAAAGACTCAAACAGGGAAAAAAAGGGCTCAAACAGGTAAAAAAAGACTCAAACTAACAAAAAAAGATTTAAACAGGTAGTGAAAAACAGCATCAAACAGGTAAAAACACACTCAAACAGGTAAAAAAGACTCAAGCTGGTAAATACAGATTTAAACAGGTAATGAAAAACCGATTCAAATGTGTAAAAACAGCATCAAACAGGTAAAAAAGGCTCAAACTGGTAAATACAGACTCAAACCGGTAAAAACAGTCAGACGGGTAATCCAACACAGATTTAAACTGGTAAAAAAACAGACTCAAACGAGTTGAGACAGTCTCCAACACAGACTGGTAAAAACAGAATCAACCTAGTAAAAAGCAGACTCAGACAAGAAATGACAGACTCTAACAGGTTTAAACTGGTAAAAACAGACTCAAACCGGCTATAACAGGCTTAAACCGGTAAAAAAAAAAACCCCACTTAATCAGGTTCAAAAAAAAAAAAAAAAGACTCAAACAGGTGAACACAGGCTCAAAACGATAAAGATAGACTCAAACACAGACAAAAACAACAACAACAACAGGTAGATAGGTAACAACTGACTTAAATACAGGCTCAAACTAGTCAACACAGACTAAAAAACAGGTAAACAAGCTCAAAAGACCGACTCAAACCAATAAAAACAGAGTTAAATGCAAATTCAGCCTGGTCAACACACTTAAACAGCTAAGCACTGACTCAAAGAACAGACCCATAGAGGTAAAAATAGACTTAAATTCAGACTAAAACTGGTCAACACAGTCTAAAACAAACAGATAAACATGACCCCAGACTGATAAAACACACCCAAAAGACTCAAACAAGACATACTCAAACAGATAAAACAAACTTAAACACAGACTCACATTAGTCAACAGACTAAAAAAAAAAGGTACAGACCGACCCAAGACTCAAACTGGTAGACAAACTCAAAAGACTCAAACAGGTAAACAGACTAAAATTAGTCAACACAGTCTATATAAAGGAAAAGACTGACCCAAGACCGGTCTCAGAAACGGGTTTCGTTCTGTGTCTGTGCAGGATAACCGCAGTCTGAAGGAGCAGAACGATGAGCTCAATGGACAGATCATAAATCTGAGCATCCAGGGAGCAAAGAGCCTTTTTACCGAATCTCTCTCCGAGTCGCTCGCTGCCGAAATCAACAACGTCTCCCGCGCTGAGGTCAGTATCACACACCATCATGCTTATCTCTGCTTTAAATGTGAACGCTTTTTAATATTTAATGTGTGTGTGTGTACAGCTGATGGAGGCCATCCACAAACAGGAGGAAATCAACTTCCGTCTGCAGGACTACATCGACCGCATCATCGTCGCCATCATGGAGTCCAACCCCTCCATCCTGGAGGTCAAATAATCGGCATGACGATGACCCTACGTGATTTATGAACTGAAACGAGGCGAATTGAACGAGTCTGGAGAGGATGTGAAGAATACAATCACTATGTTGATCAAATGATTTAATAATCCATAGCACTGTGTGTGTGTGCGTGTGCGTGTGTGTCTTTTGGTTCCTGTGACTTCCCTGAGTATTGGGATTGAGGCACCCATTCCTGTATGTTCATGATTCATAAATTGAATTTCAGTGTAAGAAACTAGTTTAAGTTACCAGTATAATTCAGTCACACCGTTAGCCCATGTGAGGGACATTTGCTGACCTGAGGGTTGAGCGTGTGCGAACGATTTAGCTCGTAAACGAGTTTTTGCTGAATGTTAGTTGACTAATGTCGTTT
This sequence comes from Mylopharyngodon piceus, assembly GCA_039654765.1. NCBI lineage: Eukaryota > Metazoa > Chordata > Actinopteri > Cypriniformes > Xenocyprididae > Mylopharyngodon > Mylopharyngodon piceus. Next base: position 2,177,273 of record CM077444.1, on the reverse strand, counting down.
TCACTTGAGTTTTTCCTTCAAATTCTTATTTATTACGATGATGATGCGGAACGCAAAGGATCAAGAGGGACCGATCCCCACCAAGGGAGTTTGCAGTGTTGCATTGTGGGTAAGGTAATGGGTCCTGTGTGATTTCTCGCTGAGGATGTTTGTCTGCCGCCTCCTGTCCTGGATTATTTCCCCCCAAATTTTGATTTTTCTGTATAAAAGACTCTTTAAAGCTCACTGGAAATGTTCATTGCACTCTGATTTATTTTATTTTAAGGAACTATTGTTTGCTATTTAAATTGTTTAAAAGAAAAATAAGGTGACGCTGTTTTATCAGTGTTGGTGGGAAAACAAAAGAAGCGACACTCGAGCACTGAAAGGAAATCGAACCGTTGACGGATACGAAAACCTTTAACGCGGGAAACTGACTTTTGCTTCATTTCTGCTTTTCAGAAATCTCTCTGATGAATTTGGATGTAAATATCAATCTAGAACATTTGTATATTTCGTTCTTGGAATCCTATTTTTATGGACAGCAGGAAATGAGATTCCGTTTCATTTTGTCTTCCACTTGATTGAACTCTTGAGCTCCATTTTGGATGGACATTCCTCATCTCTGACGAGCATGCTTGATTTTCACTTCAAACCTTTTTGGGCGGGAAAAGCCAGTGGAGATTTTTAAACGAGTTTAAATGAAAGACGAGACTTAATCCTCCTCCATTCCTCTTTTTGGATTGTGGTTAAAGCACGCTGCATTTCACATTCTGTTTTTTCTTTTCTCTTCTCTCTCCGACGACTGACGTAATTCGGTTTTGTTGCGTGAAATCGTCTGATCAGTTCTTCAAGACGATGCTGGAGAACATTTGAGGACGATTCTGCCGTCTTCTTCACACAGTGAGGGTGACCCGCGGCTGTCACGTCTGTTTCAGAGCTACTGAATTTGAACATTAAAGCGCGGGAACCTTGCTTCTGTGAACTTTGGGTACGCGCGCGCGTGCATTTGCAGTTCCTTAATTTCCTTACAGAGACTCTAAGGGAAGATCTGAATCTACTGCTCTTGATCTGTCTTATGTTAAACAGCTGTTGTATATGATTTAAGATATGTCCAAAGACAAAAATTTCACAGCTTAGAAGGAGTTCTGCTTGCCACTTAGACTTTAAAAGACTAATAATAGTTATAAATAGTTGTTAATACAAAAAATATGACTGAAGGACTCCTTGTAATGAAAGATTCAATTGTAAAAAATGTTTACTCTAATTGTTAAGGTGTATAAATGAGAGATATCAGTATTGTCTTCTGTTGAATGTTTTGCTTTCTTTTGAAGATGCCCCTCTAAGATGTATCTTTTACTGTTCGGGGTCTTTCAAATGTATGAAGGTTCAAAGAAAAATGAAGAAATTAGTCTCCAATAAATTAAGTGCAAATAATTTCTTTGTGGACGTTTTGGGGTTTTTAAAAGCTTCATTTGTGTGAGCCTACATACATGCACATCAAACAAGAATAGAATAGAATGGACTGTAAACTTAAAGCACATAAACTAGAACATACACCATGTACTTTTTGAATGAGATATTCAAAATTTGTGCAAATAAATTAAAATAAAATAAGACATTTGAAAAAACTGATGTAGTTCACTTCAAAGACATATTCTGACCCTGTAGACTCTGGGACCATGTCATTTATAACCAGGCACATTAGCACTTGATCAGTTGCTTAATTTCATAAAAAAATCACATGGGTTCTGTTTTATTTAGTCCTATTATATATATAATGCTATAGATGCCCATCATAGAATACATATAGTGCATAGCAGTTAATGGTTTAGTGAAGTTTTTCATTTAGCAACAGAAGACAAATTATGCTGATTTTCAAATTCAGTTTTCACCCCCTGCTCTTAATGCATCCTGTTTCCTTCTGGAGCATCAGTGAATGTTTGCACCTTTTGTAATAGGCTAGTTGTCCTCAGTGTGAAAAGATGGATCTCAAAATCATACAGTCACTGCTGGAAATGGTTCAAATATGCAAAAGATGCTGAAAAACCAAATATGCAGAACCTGGAGGATTCTTCTGAAGAACAGTGTAAGAAATACAGGGTCATTTTTATAAATTCAGCTATTATTTTGTCTTGTGGTCTATATGTGAACATCTTTTATGTATAATATCTTATTCAGGACAGTACTAAATAAAAAATAACATGCATTTTTTTAATGATCCCTCTTATTTTGTAAAAATGAAAAAGGGATTATTTTGAAGTACTTTATGTGCTTTTATAAGGATTAACTTATTGCTGATTAACTTTGCAAATGCAATACATTAAGAATTTTATTGATATAGCACATGAAAAGCAACAGAAGAAGATTAGCATGTCCTGTTGCACCACCTAGTGAACTATTATGGAAAAAACGATAGGAACCTTTGATCTGGCTATCTGTATCTACACGGACACGTATTAGAGCGCAATCACATGGGTTTGTCAACACGACTGATGCTGCGAGTTATTTAATATTTTATTACAACTGAATGACATTAAACCTTCAACAAACTGAAAGCAGGAGGCGCTTTTACTATATTATTTTAAATATATTACATTTTGGTATTCATAAGGTTGAATTTGGCTATCCTTTGAGGTTTGTAGTTCTGCAGCTCTGATGCTTATGTTAATGTAAATCAATGGTTTCATCTTATTTATCCATTTAAATGATTATTTGACATAGAGGTTCGTATGATCCGGTTATGAGTCCAACTGCCAAATGCACACAGTGATATTTTGTATATTATGTTGTCAAAGTGATGCTGAATCTTCATCCGGTTCCGTGACGTCATGGGATCCGCTGGTACCGAGGTGGGCTCGTGTTTGAGGACTCTCTCCAGCTCACGAGACTCCGGGGAGATCGTGCACGCGCTGCGCACACTCACGCACTACCAGGAGGACGGAGAGTTAACGCGCCTACACTACACACACGCGCTTCAGGTGCTGGTGAGCCCGCAGAGCTCACACTGGTTCAACAGGTCACGTGATGATGAGGAGATCAAGAAGCTCTGGGATGAAATCTTCCTCAGGGGTCCACCGGACCAAACACTGCTGCTTCTGCTGGACACCATCAGCTCCACAGGGTGTGTGTGTGAGAGAGATATCAAGATCTATCTATCTATCTATTTGTCTGTCTGTCTGTCTGTCTGTGATGGGCAGGCTTATGTTAATGATATGCTAATGATGTGTTGTGTCTCTTACACACACACAGTGAGAGTGCGGGTCTGGAGCGATGTGTGTCTGTATTGGAGAAGTTCCTCTCTGCTGGTCGTCTCCAGGTGTTGCTGTGGTCCAGGTGTGAGGGAGGTGGATCCTATTCAGACACTCCCCAGCTAAGAGAGACCATCATCGGACACCTTGCAGCTTTACCCTCCATCACCTCCAACCATCTGCACACAAACACACCTGACGCCTTCCTACCACAGCAGTACTACCCGCTGCTGGCCGCCAGCATACTGGACACACTGGAGAAGACATGCCACGCTCTCAGAGGTATCACACACGTTCAGGGATGAAACACATACCTTAAAGGCTTAGTTCACCCAAAAATGAAAATTCTGCAATTAATTACTCATCCTCATGTCGTTCCACACCCGTAAGACCTTCGTTCATCTTCAGAACACAAATTATGATATTTTTGATAAAATCCGATGGCTCAGTGAGGCCTCTATTGTCAGCAAGATAATTAACACTTTCTGATGCCCAGAAAGCTACTAAAGACATCGTTAAAACAGTCGACGTGACTACAGAGGTTCAACCTTAATGTTATGAAGTGACGAGAATACTTTTTGTGCGCCAAAAAAACAAAATAACGACTTTATTCAACAATATCTAGTGATGGGCGATTTCAAAACACTGCTTCATGAAGCTTTACGAATCTTTTGGTTCGAATCAGTGGTTTGGAGCGTGTATCAAACTGCCAAAGTCACGTGATTTCAGTAAACGAGGCTTCGTTATGTCATAAGTGTTTTGAAATTTCAATGGTTCACCACTGGGGGGCGTGACTCTGGCAGTTTGATACACGCTCCGAACCACTGATTCGAAACAAAAGATTCATAAAGCTTCGAAGCTTCATGTCTTTAGTAGCTTTCTGGGCATTGAAAGTGTTAATTATCTTGCTGTCAATGCAGGCTTCACTGAGCCATCGGATTTTATCAAAAATATCTTAATTTGTGTTCCGAAGATGAACGAAAGTCTTACGGGTGTGGAACGACATGAGGGTGAGTAATTAATGACTGAATTTTCATTTTTGGGTGAACTAACCCTTTTTTAGTGCATTTTTGCAACCACGACTGCATATTTTAATGCATATTTGTTGTCCATCTGTCTTATTTTGCCTCACTCATGTGTATCTCTCTGGTATAGCGGGACGGGACTGCTCTCTCGGGTTTGTGGCTCAGGTGTTGGGAAAAGTGTGTATCCAAGGATACAGCTGTAAGTTCCTTTTTTAACTTTTGTAGGTTAGCTGCACTGATTGTAGTGAAACTGGTTTATTAATTTTCATATTTCCACTGTATTATATGTTAGTTTCCATGTGCATGTTTTTGTAGCCCAGATTTTTGAACTACTGGCCCCCCGGCTCTCGTCTCTGACCCGTGTGGACCCGCTGTGGCAGCGTGTGACGCAGAGACTACTGGAGAACGTTCCAGAAAGATGCACGGAGTGTGTCATCACGGGTCTCATACGCTGCCTCAGCGGGTAAGAGAGTGTGTTTGATACCAGAGAGCAGTAATGAATGATCATTGAAGTAGTTGTTTGTTAGTCGCCTCTGACTCAAGTGTGTGTTTCAGGGCGACTGCTGCGTCCAGGCTGATGGGAAACCTGGTGGTGACCAATAAGAAAGCTCAGTTTGTTCTCACTCATAAACTGATATTGCAGCAGTACCAGCACCCGGTGAGTGGATTAAATTAAAGATTAAATGTCTCAGACCGCAGAACATATTAATAAGAAACAAGAATGTTACCTTTTACAACCTTTACTAAAAAGTAATAGCTTAGTTTTTGGACACTATCATGATAGTAATATAATTCCATTCTTTAAAGAACAATGTAATAAATACCATGGTATATGAATATGGTAATTATTCACTACCAACATATTTACAATAAAGAAAAATCTCATAACTTTACTGTTCAAAAGATTAAGGGTCGCTAAGATTTTTTATTCTCTTCTGCTCACCAAGGCTATATTTGTTTAATCAAAATACAGTAAAAACAGAAATAATTTTACAATTAAAAATAACTGTTTTCTATTTGAATATATTTTAAAGTGTAATTTATTCCTGTGATGCAAAGCTGAATTTTCAGCATCATTACTCCAGTCTTCAGTGTCACATGATCCTTCAGAAATCATTCTAATATGCTGATTTGCTGAAATAGAAATCTTTTGTAACATTATAAATGTCTTTACTGTCACTTTCGATCAATTTAATGCATCCTTGCTGGATAAAAGTATTAATTTCTTTAAAAGAAATCTTACTGACCCTAAACTTTTGAACGATAGTGTACATATGCATGAGGTTAATAAGTATGACATGGACATTGCACAGAATTAACATTTCATATTTTTCCTGTCTCTCTCATTCTCTCTGTAACCCTTGATCTCAGACTCGGTTGTTAAAGTCTGTTCTTGGTTATTTAGCTCTGGATTCAGAGCGCCGGATTCTGCTTAAACAGGTATGATGATCTACTGTGTTAGTTGTTTTGCCATAATTGTGCTAATGAGTCATTTTTGTATGAAATTCAAAAGAAGTTGCTTAAAGGATTAGTTCACTTTAAAATGAAAATTACCCCAAGCTTTACTCACCCTCAAGCCATCCTAGGTGTATATGACTTTCTTGTTTCTGATGAACACATTCGGAGTCATATTAATATTTATATATAATAGATATTTTACTTCATAACTTGTTAAATATGGATATTTTTCTTACACAAACGCATCGCTTTGCTTCAGAAGGACTTTATTAAACCCCCGGAGCTGTATGGAGTACGTTTTTGATGGATGGAGACACTTCCTTCATCTCATACTCGTTGGTCCCGTTCACTGCCATTATAAAGCTTAGACGCGTCAGGATATTTATTAATATAACTCCGATTGTGTTCATCAGAAAGAAGAAAGTCATATACACCTAGGATGGCTTGAGGGTGAGTAAAGCTTGGGGTAATTTTCAGTTTAAAGTGAACTAATCCTATAAGGAGAAGTTATAATTGGTGTGTGTGTGTGTGTGTGTGTGTGTGTGTGTGTAGGTCCTTCGGAGTGTGTGTCAGGTGTGGTGTAACAACAGTGCCGTTAAACACACGTCTGTGGAACAGCAGCTGTACGTCAGTAAAGCGTTACTGCTGTGTGTGGCTTTACTCACCGATTCTGAAATACAAGAACTGCGACAAGGTAATGCACACGTGTTTGTAGGTTTCAAATAATCCAAATTATATCCAAAAATATTTTTCCACTTGCCAAACAGACTTGAAATAGCAGCCCCAGTAGACTTTAAACTGCTCCTTTCTAGTGTGTTATGAGGTTTTCTGTTCAACAGAGATGCTGCAGTGCATGCTGGGAGGTGTCCAGTGTCGTTTAGATGGCAATATTGTACGTATTTGTCGGATGGGTATGGTCGTGGGCGAATGTCTTAGCTACAAATTAGACACACCTGGATCGCAATTAAAATTCCAGGTGAGACATTTGTACCTTTGAACTCATTCCTTATATGGTTCATAGAGGGAATGAATCATTTGACTGTTTTAATGCTAATTAAGCAGTTTTTCTGTGTCAGTATGAGCCGGATGAGGAGATCAGAGAGCTGAAGTCATTGATGGAGTCTCCATCTGTTGAGGACGAAGAGGAACATCAGCCTGACACCTCCAGCAGGTAAAAGCGCACACCTCACTTGAGTATTTTGTTTGCCGTATTTTCTGCTATATTAGTCGTATCTGAAATGTGCTGAAGCTTATACTCCCCTCACTCCACAACAAATCTTGTTTAACAAATTTAACAGTATTCAGAAAAGTATAAAACAAGCATAAATTATAGTGGCATTCATTAGAAACAACATTTATTATAAAAGGCAAGGCTTAAACAACTTAATTTAAAGTAAAACTGAAACTACCATTGTGTAGGAAATACAAATAAACAAATCGATGCAATTAACGTCAAGCATGCGAAACATGCAAAGCGCACACATTTGGATTCGCACCGAATGAGAGAGGTATGTGAGCCCAAGTGTATTTGTATTTATTTGTGTTATATGTATTCATATTTAAAGGATTTGTTGGAGTGAGGGGAACTATAATACACGTTTATAATGTTTTTAAATGTTTTGTTTTATTTACTGGTATTTTGTAATAATAAAATGTGACTTATACATCGATGTGACTTATCTGTTGTTGGGTTTTTTTTCTGACAATGCAAGTGCAACTTATTTTTTTGGAAAATATGGTATATGTGACTTTCACTTTGTTCCAGTCTTCAACCAGAGTCCAAAGTTCAGGGTTCAGGAGGTCAGTCAGTGACATCGGAGCCGGGTCACGGGAGTGATTCTGAACTGGACAGGTACATCTACTCTACCCTAAAAACACATGAGAACTGCACCTTTCTCTCTTAATAACATTTATCTTGAAACAACATTTCTGTTCTCCTCTAAGTGATGATGATCTGACTCCATATGACATGTCAGCTGATCAGGAGAAGAAGAAATCAGCTCCTCCCCGTTATGTCAGGGACTGTCTGGAAGGTGATCTAAATAATTATAATTATATAATCTAAATAATATAATTATTTACATTCTATTATTGTCTATTATAGAATTAGCTTTCTTTTTATACTTTCAGTTTTCATTTTTTTTAGTTTGATTTTAAGTAATTTTGTTATGTGCTTTTTGTCAGTTTTATTCGTGTATATATATAATATATATATATATATATATATATATATAATATTTTATTTGTGTATGTGTATATAAGTTTTTATTTATTTTATTTCCAGTTAGTCAACACAAAGTTTTTTATCTAATATTTATATATTATTTTATTTTAGCTTTGTTTCAATGGTCAAAAATGTTTTAATAGTTTTAGTTTTAATTAATGATAATAAGCCTGCAATCAAAGAACTGTCCAGGTTTTATCTAAGAATATTTTCTGAGATTATTGTATCGGCCGTATGTTTTATTTGCAGCGTTAATATCGTCTGATGATGCTGACAGGGTTGAACTCAGTCTGCAAGTGTTGGACTCTCTTCTTAGGAAGAACGTGAAGGCCACACAAGAGGTCAGAGGTCATCACAGCAGACTTTTAATGACTAAAACTCTTGTGTATCTCATTACTCATTGGTTCGTCTGTGTTTATGTGGTATAGGTCAGTGTGCAGTTCAGTAAAGTGCTGCTCCACCTGGAGGACAGATACAACACACCGTGCTTCCACACGCTCCGGCAGAACGCCATGGTGGCTCTCACTGTTACGGACATAAAACCGGTAAGACATCATACAGAGGATAACAGACAGCTCAGCTCTACATAGATGCATATGGAAGTGACCTGTTTTTTCCTCTCTGTAGGTTGTAGATTATTGGACGACAGAGTTCTACTCTCTCAACTACAGCTTGAGACAGAGACTGGACATTCTGGAGGTCAGACTAATGTCAAAATGAATGCACACAGACAAATGACATGCTTTCCTAAAATGCCATATTTATTCATAATTCATATGTTTGCAATGAGAGTTAAATGTTAGATTAAGGGGTTTCAATTACTGATGCTTTAAGCGGCACAACTGTTTTCAACACTAACAATAATCAATGAAATCAAGAAATGTTTCTTGAGCAGCAAATCAGCATAGAATGATTTCTGAAGGATCATGTGACACTGAAGACTGGAGTAATGATGCTGAACATTTTATAACTGACACATTGATGTTAATCAACCAACCAAGTAGCCAATGACAATAATCTCAAAGTGGTCAAACAATGACTAATTATTGGTAACTAGTTGGGATAGATTGGTTACAAGATTGTCAACTTTACAGGACTGAACCTGCAACCTTTGTGTTCGCATCCCTGATTCTCAACCACTAAACTAACACCTTTACTATTCCAGGTCCTTGCTCTCTCTGCCCAGGAACTGTCTGAGCCAATCAGGAATAAGCACGCTGGAGCGCAGCCAATCACTGCAGTAACAGCTCTAGAGCAGTGTGATGATATCACACACTGGCGGCAGATTGTGGAAAAACGGATCCAGAGCAAAACAAGACGAATCAGCAAGGTGAGACGGCCTCAGAAGGGTGCATATTACACATCAACTGTGATTTGATGTTTAATAATGTGTTTTGTTTGTTCTGCTCAGGGTGGGACTCAACCCGTCAAAGCTGTTCCCAACCGTTATGCTCCAGTCGCTGGATTTTTCTTCTTCCCGCTGCTCAGGAACTATGACAGGTCTCTTAGTGGTTAAATATTTTGAAGAACTATGTGACCATCATCTAGAATAGTGCTAAATAAATAAGCATTATTGCAATGATTTTATGTCTCTTACAGGCCGCAGGTGACCTTTGACCTTCTGGGGAGTGATCATCTGGTGCTAGGAAGGCTGCTGCACACGCTTGGGCTGCTCATGCACCTGGCTATCAATGCACCTGTAAAAGCATACACAAACACAATATGCAGTACACAATATGTGCACACGTAAACATGCTGTTACAATGAATGCAATTATTTTAATGCAAATGGAAGATCAAGCAAATTGCATTGTGGGATACAGTCTTCCAACATAGTATGCCAAGTTATTACTGCACCTTTTCAAAAACGATGTAGATCATTGGGTTTTCCGTGCATAAAGAAGATTTGCATGCCATGCACAGTATAAATACTGAAGAAATAGTATGAACAGAATTATAGAATGCTATTTAAATAAATGAACATAGTCTTAATATGTAAGGGCTGCATAATTAATTGAAATAAAACCAAAATGGCAATATGGATTTAGAACGATTATCAAACTGCAAAGACTGCAGTTTAATTAAATAAATATATGCTCTGCGTCTTTCAGAGTGAAGCGTGGCACTGTGTTGTTTTACACATGATCAACTCTGATCCGCCCGTGTTTTCAGTGTCTCAGGGTGGTGTTTTTATTTAGTAATTTTTATATTTTTATATAGTAGTATTACTAAAAGGCAGTTATTCTCTATATCAGCGTCACTGTTTCTGAACTCCCTGAAACGCATCCATTGTAGTCTTGAGTTTTCTTCCGGGAACGAACAAGTCACAATATTCCTCAGTTAAATAATTCCCGCCCAAGGCATACGCAAAATAAAGGGGGCGTGGCCTGGTTGAGTTAGTAGTGTGTTGAAATTTGCAGTTATGGTAAGGAGCTTGACATTTCAAAGCGGTTGACCAATCACAACACACTGGTCCAGCTGACCAATCAGAGCATGCTGTGCTTTTCGGAAAGGAGGGGCTTCATAAAGACAGGAACTAAACAGCGTTACTGACAGACTGGGAAGAGAGGAGCTGCAACAATGTCAAAATAATGTTTTTTGGACATTTAAGCATGAAAACCTATTCTAGCAGACCCTAAAAACAGAATCAAGACTTTGAAAAATATATAAGGCATAATATGGCCTCTTTATAATAGGAAAAACGTAATTCGATTGTTGTCTTCAAACCGTGCAGCCCTATTACAAGCGATATGCCCTTCTTATAATCATTGATGTCTTTCTCAGGTTGCGTCTCAAATGGGCAGAGCTCTGCTGGATTTTGTTTGGACCGTGCGCTTCCACACTGACCAGTAAGTTTGTGTTCCAGGATGCATTATATTACATGTATATTCATGTCATCTCATGCTCTCTCTTGCTGTAACTGTAGGATGGTGAGGAGGGGCGTTATGTTTGCAGTTTGTTCTGTGTTTCTGAGCATGCCCGGTGAGAACTTGCTCACAGAGCTCGGTGACGACCTGATGGAGACCAGAGCCTGGCTAGCAGGTAGAGAGTGTTTTTATGGCTCTTTATATGTGTGAGTATTTGCGTGTTATTGATAAATGTGTTATTGTGTACAGATGTGGCAGAGAATGATTGTGACGCAGACTGCAGGAGTTTGGCGGTACAGAGTTTAATGCTGTTGGACAAAAACCTCAAATCTCAGCTGCAGATCCCAGATATGGAAACATGACGAGTGTATCTCTCTACTTCCGATGCCTCAGATATGTTATCACTCGTAGCAAGAATAATATCACACACTCGTCTGGGGTTGCGAAGATCTGGAAGATTTTATGTCCCTGACCTGATGCATTCCTAATTTCTGTTGCATTGCTCTTTGGATTTCATGTACTTTGTTTTTGTACTTATTGTTTTAGTGACTGTAAAATAAAGAACTCATTAGGGACATTAAATACTTCTGCCCTCAAAACAATTTCTTACATTTTGTGCTGTGATTTCTAGGGAAAAACCATCATGATGGCTTTAAATATGGTAAAACAGAGCTCAGATTACTACACTCATTTCAGATTTGTAGATCAGAAGGTCAGATGTTCTTGCTTCCACTATGAGATGTTCTCAAATCATGATGGAGCACATGATCATCAGATTTTGTTCATGTAGCTTCAGAGCTGATGGAAAAAGAATAATAATAATTACAAAAGAATGCAAAATTTCAATGGTGATCTCATACTTTTGGACCTCACAATATGAATGCAATAAGAATATGAATGCAATTTTACACTTTAAACCCATTAATTCAAGAAATTAGACTAGCTTTCTGAGTGCCATTGCTTGCTCTGTCAATATGATTGTATTTTTTCTGTTTGTGTTTTACCGTTCTGATGGTTATTTATACATGAAATACATTAAAATGATCCAGTCCATCCGGATGCAGCTGGAAGTTTTAATTGTTAATTTACGTTATTATTATTATGTACAGACTGTTTGTAATTCTCCTCAAATTTACTCAGGTGACTCCTAACCGCCTCAATTGTATGTACTAGAAAGCATATTTCTCTGAAAGCATTTTAGTCTGATGTGAACAGCAACATACATATAGCGAGTTATCCAAATCCGATAAAACAGTGTAACAGGTTACCAAAATCCTTTACCCCCCTTTCTTTCACATAGAATGTCTTTATTGTTACCCAAATTCACTCTGGTGATGTTTAACCTTCCCTATTTAATATCCTAGAAAGCATTTTGCTCTTATGTGAAAAGCAACATACATACATCAGGGTCACCAAATCCAACAAAAACAGCGTAACAGGTTGCAGAAATCTGAAACTCTCTACTATTTTGCACAGGATGGCTTTATTGTTACCCAAATTCACTCTGGTGATGTCTAATCTCCTCTATATCCTAGAAAGCATTTTAGTCTGATATGAACAGCTGCAGATATAAAACAGGGTCACCAAATCCGACAAGACAGCGTAACATGTTACCAAAATCTGTTACTCACCACTATTTCTTCCAAAATGGATTTAATGTTACCCAAATTCACTCTGGTGATGTCTAATTTCCTCTATTCTATATCATAAAAAGAAGAATATTGCTCTGATGTGAACAGCTGCAGATACAACAGTGTCACCAAATTTAAGAAGTCACTATTAAAGGTTACAGAAAATCGTTTCCCCTTTTATTTAACTAAGAATGGCTTTAATGTTACCCAAATTCACTCTGCTCATGTCTTTATTTTATTTCCTAGGAAATTCACTCTGCTCATGTCTTTATTTTATTTCCTAGGAAGTATTTTAGTCAGATGTGAACAGCAACATACATACAGCAAATTCACCAAATCTGACAAATGGCAATGTAACAGGTTACCGAAATCTGTTACCCCCTTTATTTAACTTAGAATGGTTTTAATTTTACCCAAATTCACAATGGTGATGTCTAACCTTCTCTATTTACTATCCTAAAGAGCATTTTGCTCAGATGTGAAAAGCAACAGACATACATCAGGGTCACCAAATCCGACAAGACAGCGTAACAGGTCACCGAAATCTGTTACTCTCCACTATTTCACACAGGATGGCTTTATTGTTACCCAAATCCACTCTGGTGATGTCTAACCTTATCAATTTACTATCCTAAAGAGCATTTTGCTCTGATGTGAAAAGCAAAACATATACAGCAAGGTCACCAAATTCGACAAGACAGCGTAACAGGTTACTGAAATCTATTACCCCCCTTTATTTAACATAGAATGGCTTTATTGTTAGCCAAATTCACTCTGGTGATGTACAATCGTCTCTATTTTATATCCTATAAAGCATTTTGCTCTCATGTGAAAAGAAACAAACATACAACAGAGTCACCAAATCCGACAAGACAGTGTAACATGTTACCAAAATCTGTTACCCACTACTATTCCAGAATGGTTTTAATGTTACCCAAATTCACTCTGGTGATGTCTAATTTCCTCTATTCTATCATAAAAAGAAGAATATTGCTCTGATGTGAACAGCTGCAGATACAACAGTGTCACCAAATTTAAGAAGTCACTATTAAAGGTTACGGAAAATCGTTTCCCCTTTTATTTAACTAAGAATGGCTTTAATGTTACCCAAATTCACTCTGCTCATGTCTTTATTTTATTTCCTAGGAAATTCACTCTGCTCGTGTCTTTATTTTATTTCCTAGGAAGTATTTTAGTCAGATGTGAACAGCAACATACATACAGCAAATTCACCAAATCTGACAAATGGCAATGTAACAGGTTACCGAAATCTGTTACCCCCCTTTATTTAACTTAGAATGGTTTTAATTTTACCCAAATTCACAATGGTGATGTGTCTAACCTTCTCTATTTACTATCCTAAAGAGCATTTTGCTCAGATGTGAAAAGCAACAGACATACATCAGGGTCACCAAATCCGACAAGACAGCGTAACAGGTCACCGAAATCTGTTACTCTCCACTATTTCACACAGGATGGCTTTATTGTTACCCAAATTCACTCTGGTGATGTCTAACCTTATCAATTTACTATCCTAAAGAGCATTTTGCTCTGATGTGAAAAGCAAAACACATACAGCAAGGTCACCAAATTCGACAAGACAGCGTAACAGGTTATTGAAATCTGTTACCCCCTTTTATTTAACTTAGAATGGCTTTATTGTTAGCCAAATTCACTCTGGTGATGTACAATCGTCTCTATTTTATATCCTATAAAGCATTTTGCTCTCATGTGAAAAGAAACAAACATACAACAGAGTCACCAAATCCGACAAGACAGTGTAACATGTTACCAAAATCTGTTACCCACTACTATTCCAGAATGGTTTTAATGTTACCCAAATTCACTCTGGTGATGTCTAATTTCCTCTATTCTATCATAAAAAGAAGAATATTGCTCTGATGTGAACAGCTGCAGATACAACAGTGTCACCAAATTTAAGAAGTCACCATTAAAGGTCACGGAAAATCGTTTCCCCTTTTATTTAGCTAAGAATGGCTTTAATGTTACCCAAATTCACTCTGCTCATGTCTTTATTTTATTTCCTAGGAAATTCACTCTGCTCGTGTCTTTATTTTATTTCCTAGGAAGTATTTTAGTCAGATGTGAACAGCAACATACATACAGCAAATTCACCAAATCTGACAAATGGCAATGTAACAGGTTACCGAAATCTGTTACCCCCCTTTATTTAACTTAGAATGGTTTTAATTTTACCCAAATTCACAATGGTGATGTCTAACCTTCTCTATTTACTATCCTAAAGAGCATTTTGCTCTGATGTGAAAAGCAAAACACATACAGCAGGGTCACCAAATTCGACAAGACAGCGTAACAGGTTACTGAAATCTGTTACTCTCCACTATTTCACACAGGATGGCTTTATTGTTACCCAAATCCACTCTGGTGATGTCTAACCTTCTCTATTTACTATCCTAAAGAGCATTTTGCTCTGATGTGAAAAGCAAAACACATACAGCAGGGTCACCAAATTCGACAAGACAGCGTAACAGGTTACTGAAATCTGTTACCCCCCTTTATTTAACTTAGAATGGCTTTATTGTTAGCCAAATTCACTCTGGTGATGTACAATCTTCTCTATTTTATATCCTATAAAGCATTTTGCTCTCATGTGAAAAGAAACAAACATACAACAGGGTCACCAAATCCGACAAGACAGTGTAACATGTTACCAAAATCTGTTACCCACTACTATTCCAGAATGGTTTTAATTTTACCCAAATTCACTCTGGTGATGTCTAATTTCCTCTATTCTATCATAAAAAGAAGAATATTGCTCTGATGTGAACAGCTGCAGATACAACAGTGTCACCAAATTTAAGAAGTCACTATTAAAGGTTACGGAAAATCGTTTCCCCTTTTATTTAGCTAAGAATGGCTTTAATGTTACCCAAATTCACTCTGCTCATGTCTTTATTTTATTTCCTAGGAAATTCACTCTGCTTGTGTCTTTATTTTATTTCCTAGGAAGTATTTTAGTCAGATGTGAACAGCAACATACATACAGCAAATTCACCAAATCTGACAAATGGCAATGTAACAGGTTACCGAAATCTGTTACCCCCCTTTATTTAACTTAGAATGGTTTTAATTTTACCCAAATTCACAATGGTGATGTCTAACCTTCTCTATTTACTATCCTAAAGAGCATTTTGCTCAGATGTGAAAAGCAACAGACACACATCAGGGTCACCAAATCCGACAAGACAGCGTAACAGGTCACCGAAATCTGTTACTCTCCACTATTTCACACAGGATGGCTTTATTGTTACCCAAATTCACTCTGGTGATGTCTAACCTTATCTATTTACTATCCTAAAGAGCATTTTGCTCTGATGTGAAAAGCAACAGACATACAGCAGGGTCACCAAATCCAACAAGACAGCGTAACAGGTCACCGAAATCTGTTACTCTCCACTATTTCACACAGGATGGCTTTATTGTTACCCAAATCCACTCTGGTGATGTCTAACCTTATCAATTTACTATCCTAAAGAGCATTTTGCTCTGATGTGAAAAGCAAAACACATACAGCAAGGTCACCAAATTCGACAAGACAGCGTAACAGGTTACTGAAATCTGTTACCCCCTTTTATTTAACTTAGAATGGCTTTATTGTTAGCCAAATTCACTCTGGTGATGTACAATCTTCTCTATTTTATATCCTATAAAGCATTTTGCTCTCATGTGAAAAGAAACAAACATACAACAGGGTCACCAAATCCGACAAGACAGTGTAACATGTTACCAAAATCTGTTACCCACTACTATTCCAGAATGGTTTTAATTTTACCCAAATTCACTCTGGTGATGTCTAACCTTCTCCGTTTACTATCCTAAAGAGCATTTTGCTCTGATGTGAAAAGCAACAGACATACAGCAGGGTCACCAAATCCAACAAGACAGCGTAACAGGTTACTGAAATCTGTTACTCTCCACTATTTCACACTGGATGGCTTTATTGTTACACAATTTCACTCTGGCAGTGTCTAATGTCCTCCACTTTATATCCTAGAAAGCATTTTAGTTTGATGTGAACAGCTGCAGATATACAACAGAGTCACTAAATCCGAAATGATGGTATTAAAGGTTACCAAAATCCGTTACCCCCTCTATTCCTCCAGACCAAACTCTATTCAAATATCAAATGGGTTGGTTGTTGACTGATAACACATATTATCAAGTTGTGGTTACCCTAATGCCCTACGATTAGATGTGTTCTGACTCCGAATCACATGTGCTGAAACCAAAATACTAGTCATTCTATTCGCTTCACCTCATTGGTTGAGACGCTACGCCCGCGTTCAGCCCCACCCCTTCGCGCTTCTTCCCCTTGGCGTTGTCTGGGCAACCGAAAAAGACGCTTCACGGCTAAAGGCGCGTCGTAAAACTCGAAGGGCTAATTTCATTTTTTATTGTCAAAATCATACATATGCTGCGCAAAAAACACACGGTCATAACGGCAGTGCTGAGTGGAAGAGGTCTCAGGTAAATTATTTAAACAGTCGTTATTTGAAACGTTTTTAAAGCGACAGGCCTCGGTGTGGATTAGCTAACACGGCTAGCGGTAGATTTAACGTTACTAACATTAAACAGATGTAAACAACTTTCACCATTACGTTTCGACAATGACATTAAAACAGCACAAGATATTGCCACAATAGTTCCCCCAGCTTTAGAAACGCATATTATCTACAACTTTATCAGAGCAGCAAACCGTTAACTTTGAGGAGTCACACCTATGTAGAAATACCATGTTTTTGCTCATAATAACATGCTAATACCATGTTTTTGTATACTAAACATTATAAGTACACTACATTACCATTTAAATACCACTGAGTATGGATATGGTAAACACACAGTATGTATCAAAATACTATGGTATAATCTGATTCCTTCAGTACTTTTATATTTGGGCAATTAGCCACACTAACGTTAAATCATCTAGAGAATGAATTTTGTTTTATATTGTAGCTGTCATATTTAGGTTCTCAATCAGTATTATCAATATCAGATGACTGCTGTAAGATGTGTTTTATGATATTAATATTGTTTAATTATTATTTTCACAGATCTGTGAGTCATGGCTGTGTATTTTGATCATCGTGTGGAGGCCCCTGACAGTAGTGGAGCAGCGGTCCTCGTCTCATGGCATTCCAGTGTGTGTGTGCTGGCCGTGGGGTCTGTGAATGCCTCCACCGGCGGCTGTGTGGATCTTTACCTGCAACAGGTGTGAGATGATCTCTGTACACCATCACTGCTTGTTAATGCATTCTGTACAATACTTAGACAACTTTTTAATATATACAATAATATACATTTTCAGCAGTATATACACAAAGTTTGGGTCGGTAAGATTTTTTAATGTTTTTGAAATATGTCTCTTACGTGCCTTACTAATAATACTACATTTATTTTATCAAAAACACAGTAAAAATAGTAATATTGTGAAATATTATTGCAATTTAAAATAACTGTTTTCTATGTGAATATATTTTGAAATGTAATTTATTCCTGTGATCAAAGCTGAATTTTCAGCATCATTACTCCAGTCTTCAGTGTCACATGATCCTTCAGAAGTCATTCTTATATGCTGATTTGCTGCTCAAGAAACATTTCTGATTGTTATCAAAATTGAAATCTGTTGTGCTGCTTCATATTTTTGTGGAAACTGTGATCATTCAAAAGTTTGAAGTACATTTTTTTTAAAGAAACAAATACAGGAAGGATGTATTAAATTGATAAAAAGTGACAGTAAAGACATTTATATTGTTACAGAAGATTTATGTTTGAAATAAATGCTTTTTTTTTTTAACTTTCTATTCATCAAAGAATCCTGAAAAAAAAAATGTATCACAGTTTCCACAAAAACTGCACAACTGTTTTCAACATTGATAATAATCAGAAATGTTTCTTGAACAGCAAATCAGCATATTAGAATGATTTCTTAAGGATCATGTGACACTGAAGACTGGAGTAATGATGCTGAAAATTCACAGGAATAAATTACATTTTAAAATATATTTAAACAGAAAACAGTTATTTTAAATTGTAATAATATTGTTTTATCATTTCAGTCCTAATCTAACTAAATAAATAGTTAACCTAATATTTAATAGTTAACCAGAGATTGCTCTTTTCAATTTGAATGTTTTATTTTATAATAGAGTCAATATTCTTTTATGAAATACTATCAGTAATGATGTTGCGTTTTAATGTGCTCTGTCATTAGGGGGAGCATGTGGAGCTGTGTCATGTGGAACGGGGATTCAGCCCTTCGTTGTTGCAGTGGCACCCGACCAAACCCCTGCTGGCCGTGGGGTGGGAGACGGGCGAGACCGTTCTCCTCTCACACCCCTCCGGAGAACACACACCCCTGCCCAACAACACACACACCGCCTGCATCACAGTGCTGGAGTGGAGCAGTAACGGCAGCAGACTGGTCACGGGAGATCAGGTCACACACTTTCACCTTCATTGCGTATAATATATAATAAATGCTTATGTTTGAAGTTGAGCTGAAATTGTGTGTATGTATTTTGCAGGCAGGTGTAATGGCGGTGTGGAGAGTGGACGCTAGAGGGAAACTGCAGGGATCTCCTCTGATTAAACATGACTACAGTAAACCATTGACCTGTTGCATCTTCAGACCTCCACCGCCTGCTGAGTGAGTCCCATTTAACATCACATCAATACCATGATGATTTCTGAACAGTTTAGTGTCAGTAAATGTTCTTCTAGCTGGGCTAAACAGAAAGTTTTGAGTTGTCTTAGTTTCCCTTGTGAAAAAGAAGTGCATTTAAATGTATTGAATGTGAATCTTACGTTTAAATATATATCTGTAGGGATGTTGCGATGCTGGCCCGTGCTGCTGTTAGCGGGGATGAAAGCGCTCTGGACATGTTTAACTGGAAGAAGAGCAATAAAGGAGCAGCGTTTGCACTGGGATCACAGGAAGGACTAGCCTTCTACATCAGTACAGCTGATGGTGAGAGACGGCAGGACATTTACGATGACATACAGTCGCTCTGTGTTTGTTCTAACTGTGTGTCTGTGTGTTTTAGGGAGCGTGTACAGCGTGGATGAGCAGGCGCGGAGTGTGGCGTTGCTGTCCGTTGAGAGTGCGGTACAGAAGATGTGGTACTCCAAGAGGAGAGCCGTTCTCGCCGTGGTGACAGAATCACTGCTGCTCTCTCAGTTCAGTCTTGGGCCAGAAGGGTTCGCTCAGGAGATCAGTAAGGTAACAGCCAATCAGATAACACCTCATATACAAGGTTTTTACGAAAACAGCCAATCAGATCACAAAATCCAGACAAGCATCAGATTTTTTATGGTTTTAGTTTTAGTTAACTATAATAACCCTGGTGTGTGTGCAGGTGAAGCTCAGTAGCAGAGGTGGGCAGCACTCAGACATTGTGTGGACAGAAAACGGTTTGCTCATCACAGCATCAGGAGAACAACACATCAGGTTAACATCAAATTTTAGTCTTCTGTCTTCTGTGGTTATTAAAGTATTTTATAGTTTCTCAACAGATGCTCTGAAATGTTCTGATGGTGGTGTGTATGTTTGTGTAGGTTGTGGGATGTAGAGTTGGACGATCATTACGCTCTATCGCTGGATGAGTCTCTGGGCTTTGAGAAAGGAGAGCTGCTCAACTGTGTGTCCTTTTGCACTTCTAAACGTAAGACTTCCACTGTGACAACTCTATCTATCTCTAAATGTGATTTATCTGAAATAGAAAGCTTTTGTAACATTATACACTTACTGTTCAAAAGTTTGGGGTCTGTAAGAATTTTTTTTTTTGGAAAGAAATTAATACTTTTTTTCAGCAAGGATGCATTAAATTGATCAAAAGTGACAGTAAAGACATTTATAATGTTACAAAAGATTTCTATTTCAGATAAATGCTGTTCTTTTGAACTTTCTATTCATCAAAGAATCCAGAAAAAATTGTACACAACTGTTTTCAACATTGATAATAATAATAGATGTTTCTTGAGCAGCAAATCAGCATATTAGAATGATTTCTGAAGGCTCATGTGACACTGAAGACTGGAGTAATGATGCAGAAAAATTCAGCTTTGATCACAGGAATAAATTACATTTTACAATATATTAATTCAAATAGAAAACAATTATTTTAAATCGTAAAAATATTTCATTATATTACTGTTTTTGCTGTATTTTGGATCAAATAAATGCAGCTTTGGTAAGCAGAAGAGACTTCTTTTAAAAACATTAAAAAATCTTACTGAGCTAAAACTTTTAAATGGTAGTGTATATTGAATTAAGTTTAATGGTCTTACCCCATTTGCAAATAGATTTGTTATGCAGAAACTTGTGTTAGATTTTGTTTGGTTTTGTGCAAAAACAAAAAACATAATTTTATGCAGTTTTGTTTATCAAGTAAATGTATCTTGTTTTAAGGATATTTAGATATCTTTACTAAAAACCAAATCAAATTTAATAGAATGAGTTCTTTATGACCTGGTAAAGCACTGTACTAGCAACGCTAAGGTCATTGGTTTGATTCCCAGGGCGTGCATGTATACTGATAAAATGTATAGCTTGAATGCACTGTAAGTACCTTTAGATAAAAATATTAAGTAAATATGAGCATGATTTTATACTCACTACTTGTTTGATGTTGACATGCTTGACTTGCAGCCTTATATGTTTAATTTTCATGGGATAATAAAATGTATAAGGCTATGTTATTTTATTCAGAACTAATCTGATCTTCATTTGCAGAAGTTCTTGCGGCAGGTACCAGCAGGGGTCGTGTGGCTCTGTGGCACATGGTGACAGTGAGTGATCAGAAAGGAGACACAAAAACACAATGGAAACTCCAGACACCAGCAGAGGTGGAAGGAAACATCACACAGCTACAGGTACTGCACCCTTCTGAGGTATACTCAGGGTTATTTCAAATTTAGGGAAAAAAAAGTTATACTAATAATGTATATAAACTTATTATAAATGTAACATGAATTAATAGCATTACTGAAGTCTGAAGTCTCTCTTCCTGTGTCTCTCTGTCTGCAGTGGGGCTCGAGTTCTCATCTGTTGGCCGTCTGCAGCAGCAGCGGTGTGGTGATTCTATCAGAGCATGTGATGTGTTCTCATTACAGCCAGCAGATGGCAGCAGTGCAGCTCACGCCAACACACCTCAGCCTGGCCAACTTCAACACCAACACACACATCACCTTCCACACAGACACACACATCAGAGCCGTGCAAGTCACCAAGGTAACACATTCACACAGAAACTTTTAACACAAAGCCCTTTTCTAGTCTTTCCTCATTCTAATTATCACCTCATTCTGAAAACATAATGATTTTACCATTACCATACAAGATGATATGATGATTGTAGACACAGTCTTTTTTATTGCCAGGACCAGTGAAATTTATTTCCACAATTTTCGCAGAACAAGAAAATAAATATATACATAAAATAAATAAATATTACTATTAAAAATTACACATTTTTCTACATTATTTTTGTTTATACAGGATATGGTTGCAGTGTGGAATGGGAAATATATCACCGTGTACGAGCCATCAGGACAAACACTACACAGCACAGGTACTAATACATCATGACGGATGTGCAGCACCATGCACAATCTGGACCTACTTATATGTCAGTGCTAAAGTCATTTTCTGATGAATTCTGTTGTTTTTTTCATTAGGTTCTTTCCAGTGTGAGTCTGCTGCTCTTGCGTTACATGAAGAAAACATTTATACCATAGAACCCAACCGCGTCCAGATCCGCACACCACAGGTACGCACACACACACTGACCTATAAAACAGAAATAATGATCATAAATACACTCTACACCCACGTCCACATTCTTTAACATATGAAAATACACACTGTACACAGTGAATGTTCACATTTCCAAATTTGTGTTCGTGTGTGTGTGTCCAGGGCACCGTGAAACAGTTGCTGGTGTTTTCTGAAGCGGAAGGAAACCCGACACTGCTGAGTGTGTGTGGATCTTACCTGGCTGTGGGAACAGATACGTCTCACGTCAGAGTCTTTAACCTCACACGCAGGTAAACGCACACACTCAATTCTACACAAATGTGTAAATGTAAATATGTGTGTAAAATGTGTGTGTTTGTGTATACAGGGAGGCCAAACCCTTGGGCGTCACAAAGAACCTCTGTGAGCTCATTCCTGACCTGGGCGCTCTGAGATCTGTCAAATGCAATGCCAGCGGCAGTCAGCTGAGCGTCCTCGTTACACAGGTACAAAAAAGACAATTCTTAAAGGCACCATAAAGTATTTTACACAAGTATTTACACTTATTTTTACACTTACACATGCATGTCTTAATCATTGAGATGAGCACATTACTGACAGAATCAAAAACCACAAAAGTTAGATAGATACCCTGCTGAAAAATCCAGCTAAAACCAGCCTAAGCTGTTTGGCTGGTCTTAGCTGGTTTAAGCTGGAAGTAGCTGGTTTTAGCTGGTCTCCCAGCCTGGCTTAGCTGGTCAAGCTGGTCTCCCAGCCTGGGTTAGCTGGTGTTCAGCTGGTTTAAGCTGGTCTCCCAGTCTCCTAGCTAACCAAAACCCCTCTAAAACCAGCTATGACCAGGCTGGGAGACCAGCTAAAACCAGCCTGACCAGCTTAGGCTGGTTTTAGTTTGATTTTTCAGCAGGTAGATAGATAGGTAGATAGGTAGGTAGGTAGGTAGGTAGATAGATAGGATCCTTTAATTTATATGTGCAGGTTTTGCCAATGACTCTTGTCTAAGAAGAATGTTTTGTCCATCGTAGGTGAACGGGCGACCAGATAACAAAGTGTATTTCTATGACATCGAGCTGGACACGCTGTCTTACTTCGACTTCTTCACAGGGAGGCCAGAGAGCAGTCTTGCACAGTCCGACGACAGTCAAAGGTACCTTGAGATGACATTTTTGTTTGCATGGTCTCACAGGAACCGAGATGATGGAAGGGCGTAAAATAAGCAAACGTTCATTGTGAAAAATTGTATTTAATTTTAAGAACTCAATGTGAGGGGGAGTTGGCCGCCCGCTGCCCTGTTTCTCAGTTCTGGGACGAGAATGAGCCACGTCTGTTTGTGTGTGAAACAGTTCCTGTGAACTCTGACCTCCTCAGCAGCAGCAAATCACAAACAGAGAAGGTAAAACACAACATGATAATAAATATGGTTATTGTTAACTGGGCTCAGCTCTACATTTATTGCCTTTTTACACTTTTAAAAATGTTTTAAAATATTTATTTTAGTTTTTTTTCATATTCTCATATTCATAATTTCTTAAAAATCTCTTTTAAAAAGTGTGTATTTTGATAGTCCTGACTTGTTTACAAAGTTTCTAAACACTATGCATTTTTAGAATTTTTTTCTGCTGCATTATGAGGGCTAAATAAATGAGTTAAAATATATAAAAAAGGTTTTTTGTTTTCCGCGGCAGGAGGACGTGATGGTGGTGACGTTCTTTGTGACACAGGAACATGGTCTCCTCCTGCAGGACTCGCAGCCTAAACCAGCTACGCTGCTCTCTTTACTGGCTCTAGATACACCATATTACTATTATATTTGTAAGGTACGAACACACAGGAACCCTTCATTCCCCTCTTCCTGCTTCTCTGTGAATCTGTATGCATCTCTATTTCTCACCCCTTTACATACATTTTTCTGCATTTCTTGCATGCATCGCTTTATTTCTCTTATTCTGATTTTCATTCTGACTGTCCTGCTGCTGTTAAGCTCTTATTTCGGAGGGGAGGACTCGTTCTCCCTGATGTGAGTACCATCACCATCACCCAGCGGTCATTTAGCAGAAGAATCATCCATTTGATCACTCTTTCTCTTTTCATTCATCTTTCTTAATTTGTTTCAAAAAGAGTGTTTGCGTTTTGATAAAGGTTTATCGTTAATGAATGTTACTCTCTGTCCTGTCAGCTGGGCGAGGGTGAAGATCAGGGGCAGGTGGTCTCGACTCCCGCTGCCGCGCCCCAGCTGCCATCATCGTCCCCTCAGATGGTGGTACGGCGAGCCCTCCGAGACTTTGTGGGGTTGGAGAGCTGCGAGAAGCAGACCCGAGATGCCATGCTGAACTTCAGCTTCTACCTCACTATAGGGGACATGGACGAAGCATTTAAAGCCATCAAACTCATCAAGAGGTACATGTACTCATGCACTCACATCTGACTGATCTGTGAACTTGTGACCTTGATCAAGGTACAACCTCAGAACGACAGAACCTATAAGAAGTGTATGTGCAAGTCACTTCAGGGTATTTTTTAATCATTTTTAAATCAAAAGAAATCAGATTTCACACTTAAAAATGCTTTTACAGACACTTTTTTTCAGTGATCTGCGCTACTTTTTAATTGTTTTTTCTATCTAAACATGTGCTAATCAGATATCTTGGACCGTTGCGCTATGTCTCACTGCTTTTCAGCGTCTTGTGCATGAGTACCACATTTTAAGACGCCATGTCAGGTTAAAAGTAGTTTAACAGTCCATTTAACAGCACCGCAGCTCTGCAGTCGAACTTTTGTGCTCTGTCTCGTTCTATGTGAACGGCCCCTTCAGATGTCAGCACTTATTTTTTGCACTTATAAAAATACTGGTACTTATGTACGTATCAAACACTAGATGCGTATGTTCTTCAGTATATGAGATTATAGTTTGTGTGATAATAGATGTTGTGTTTTAAAACCTAGTGAGCTGCCTACATACACAGCATTTTTGAGATTCATGTGTGTGTCGAACATGAATTTAATGGCCAAAAAACTACTGAAGTGGTAGATTCTGATATGTATAGAGTGGGATGATCGATTGCCAATTACTCAAAATCAGTATTGTTATTGTTAAAGGGTTAGTTCACCTGAAAATGAAAATTCTGTCATTAGTTACTCACCCTCATGTCCTTCCAAACCCGTAAGACTTTCATTCATCTTCGGAACACAAATGAAGATCTTTTTGATGAAATCTGAGAGATTTCTGTGCCTCCATTGACAGCTACACAACTACCAATTTGACGCTTCAAAAAGTTCATAAAGAGACCATAAACCTAATCCATATGAATTGAGTGGTTTAGTCCAAATTTTCCAAAGAGACAGAATCACTTTATATGATAAACAGATTGAATTTAGGCTTTTATTCACGTTTAAACATTGAACAACTCACATATCAGATATGATAAAAGGAAGCTCAAGCGTGTTTGCTTGACATGCGTGAACCAATGAGGTTCATTCTCGCGTGTTACGCAGCCCATTTGAGCTTCGGGAAGAGGTTTGTTCTTCTCGCGTGTCAAGCAGGTTCGGTTGAGCTTCTGTTTATGTTCACTGATCAAGGTTTAAACGTGAATAAAAGCCTAAATTAAATGTGTTCATCATATAAAGTGATTGAGTCTCTTCAGAAAATTTGGACTAAAATCACCTTCTAGGTTTTGAAACACAAATATTCTACAGAGTTTTTGACTGAGTCACTGTGAGTGAGTGAAACATCCTCTGCGTTCTGCCTGCCTGCATTCTGGGTGTATGAGGAGGACGTGCAAGATGGCACGCTTACCATCTACCATCCTTTACAGTGAAAAGGGAGATGTTATGTAAAATGATCTTCATCATAAAAATGATTTACTAATGATAAATGAGGTGACGGTGAGCTGTACATTTATATTGTATGTGTTGTCATTGGTTTCAGACACACAAAATGCAATTTCCCAGTCATATTTCCAGAGAGGATATAGTGATCTAAACAGACACACACACACACACTGCCGTCTCCCTGTTCAAATCAAATACACAGAAGTGGCTTTTGGGAAGGGTGTGTGTGTTTCATGTTTATAATGGGAATTGTAATTGTACTTTGCGTGCTTGTAAGGTTACTGATGTTTATATGTAGGTGTGTGTAGCGGCTTCCCAAAAGACGCCTGTGTGTATGAGAGTGCTACCGTAAAAGACACAGATTTCCATGACTGTATGGGGTGTGTGTACTGTACATTCCGGCTGTATTGTTTTAGTTCATTTTAGCAACAGATGAAATGCGGAGGAGAGGAAAGGAGCTTGAGCTGAGTGATCTATTGATGCCTATCTTTAACAATCACATTCTCAAGAACTGTGACGTATCCCTGTTTGGGGCACGTACTGTCAGATTTGGTCATGTGGCCTTTAACATTTCACCTCTTGAAGGTTAGTTCAAAAAGGGAAAATTCGGTCATTAGATATACACCTTCATATCATTTCAAATCTGTATGACTTTCTTTCTATACAATAAAAGCAAGTGATCAGAGGCTGTGAAGCTCCAAAAAGAATTAAAAGGCACCTTAAAAGTATGATAAAAGTATTTTCCTTATGACTTGTGTGCTATATTCCTATAAGCAATACACAAATATATTCAATATGGCATATCAAGATACATAATATATGCAAGTCATTTCACCACGCCATGTGTGAATGAGGAAGCAAGATTTAAGAATTACGACAGAAAGGAATTTTTAAAGTACATTTCGGGCTGTTTCTCACACAGAGCTATTGTATGACTTCAAAAGACTTGGAATATAGCGCACATGTCATATGCGCCACTTTTATTATACTTTTTGGTGCTTTTTTGTCTTATTTGGAGATTGACAACCTCTGGTGACTTCATGTTTTCACTGTATGGGAAAGAGCAAGTGTGAATACAATAAAATACAACAAAAAATTTGACCAAAGCTGCTTTCTAGATAAATGATCAATAAAATAACTAAGAATAAGAAGCAGAAATATTATCTCATACATTCATGTAGTTGATATGTATATATTCTACATATGCAAATATGAATTATATGAATGTATGATGTGTATATATACAGTTGAAACCAGATATTTACATACACTTCAGAAAAAAACACAAAAACTTTTTTTTCTTTACTGTCATACATTAAATCAGAGTAAACTTTTTCTGTTTTAGATCAATAAATATTAACATATTTTTTGCATTTGTTAAATGTCAGAATCGAGCGAGGGAGAATTTTTATGTATTTTTTTTATCACTTTCATCAAAGTCAGAAGTATACATACACTTCCTTAGTATTTGGTAGAATTGCCCCGAAACTGTTTCACTTGGGCCAAACGTTTTGGGTATCCTTCCACAAGCTTTCTACAATAGTTTGCTGGAATTTTGGCCCACTCCTCTTGACAAAACTGGTGTAACTGGGTCAGGTTTGTAGGCCTTCTTGCTCGCACTTGCCTTTTCAGTGCCGCCCACAAATTTTCTATGGGATTGAGATCAGGGCTTTGTGATGGCCACTCCAATACCTTGACTTTGTTGTCCTTAAGCCACTTTGTAACTAATTTGGAGGTATGCTTGGGGTCATTGTCCATTTGGAAGACCCATTTGCGCCCAAGCTTTAACTTCCTGGCTGATGTCTTCAGATGTTGCTTCAATATATCCACATAATTTTCTTTTCTCATGATGCCATCTATTTTGTGAAGTGCACCAGTCCCTTCTGCAGCAAAGCAGCCCCACAACATTATACTACCACCCCCATACTTCACAGTTGGGATGGTGTTCTGAGGCTTCAAAGCTTCGCCCTTTTTCCTCCAAATATACCGTTTATCATTATGGCTGAACAGTTCAATTTTTGTTTCGTCAGACCACAGGACATGTCTCCAGAAAGATTTTTGTCCCCATGTGCAGTTGTAAACTGTAGTCTGGCTTTTTTATGGTGGTTTTGAAGTAATGGCTTTCTCCTCCCAGAGCAACCTTTCAGCTCATGGTGGTACAGGACTCGTTTTACTGTGGATAATGACACTGTCTTACCAGTTTCAGCCAGCATCTTCA
Source organism: Mylopharyngodon piceus (assembly GCA_039654765.1). Classification (NCBI taxonomy): domain Eukaryota; kingdom Metazoa; phylum Chordata; class Actinopteri; order Cypriniformes; family Xenocyprididae; genus Mylopharyngodon; species Mylopharyngodon piceus. The sequence continues at coordinate 2,148,997 of CM077444.1, read as the reverse complement.
CAAGGTCTTTTGCTGTTGTCCTGGGGTTGATTGGCACATTTCGCACCAAAAAAACGTTCCTCTCTGGGACTCAGAATCCGTCTCCTTCCTGAGCAGTATGATGGTTGTACATTCCCATGTTTTTTATACTTGCGTATTATTGTCTGAACGGATGAACGTGGGACCTTCAGGCATCTGGAAATTGCACCTAAGGATGAGCCACACTTGTGGAGGTCCACAATTCTTTTCCTGATGTCTTGGTTGATTTCTCTTGATGTCAAAGAAAGAGGCTCTGTGTTTGAGGTGTGCCTTTATATGCATCCACAGGTGTGCCACCAATTAACTCAAATGGAATCAATTAACCTATCAGAAGCTTCTTAAGCTCAGAATGGAATCATCTGGAGTTTTCTTTTTGTTTAAAGACACAATAAACTTAGTGTATGTATACTTCTGACTTTGATGAAAGTGATAATACATAAAAATTCTCCCTCGCTCGATTCTGACATTTAACAAATGCAAAAAATATGTTAATATTTATTGATCTAAAACAGAAAAAGTTTGCTCTGATTTAATGTATGACAGTAAAGAAAAAAAAGTTTTTGTGTTTTTTTCTGAAGCGTATGTAAATATCTGGTTTCAACTGTACAGTTCCATTGGTAACACGTCAGTATAGGGAACACATATTTACTATTAACTAGAACTTTTCCCTCAATCAACTCCTAATTTATTGCTTATTAATAGTTAGTAAGGTAGTTTTTGTAGCATTTCAATTTAGGTATTTGCAGGATTAAGGGATGTAGAAAATGGTCATGCAGAATAAGGTATTAATATGTGCTTTATAAGTACTAATAAACAACCAATATACTAGTTATATGCAAACTAATAATCAATTAGTTAAAAGTGAGAATTGGACCCTAAAATAAAGTTTTACCGTTCCATTTAAAAGTTTGATTTTATGTTTTTGAAAGAAGTCTTATCAAAAATACAGTAAAAACAGTAATATTGTTAAATATCATTACAATTAAAATAGCTGTTTTCTATTGTAAAAGCTATAATTTTAAAATGTAATTTATTCCTGTGATCAAAGCTGAATTTTCAGCATCATTACTCCAGTCTTCAGTGTCACATGATCCTTCAGAAATCATTCTAATATGATTTGCTGCTCAAGAAACAATTATTATTATTATTATCAATAATATTTTTTAAAATTATTATTACTATTACTATTACTATTATTATGTTGAAAACAGTTGTGATGCGTAGTATGTTTGTGGAAACCGTGACACATTTTTTAAAACTATGTGCATGATTAAGGGATAGTTTACCCAAAAATCAAAAATGTTGTTTCCAATGTGAAGGTGAGTAAATAATGATAGGATTTTTATTTTCGGGTGAACTATCCCTTAATCATGCAAATAGTTTCTGTGCATGTAGTAACATTAATTAGCCTCATGTTATCATCATTCAAGTGTCAGTCTGGAATCAGGGGGTCACAGCAGAGTGTGTGTGTGTGTGTGTGTGTGTGTGTGTGTGTGTCTCCATTCATTTCCTTTCATTCAGACTGTCCTTGACTCTGCTGTGCTCACTGATCTCTCTCACACACACACACAGTCAATCCCAGAAAAACCCTTTTGTGTGTTGAATGGCTTTGTTTATTACTTCAATAATATTATATCAGTCCCACTCAGGGTGAAATGTGAAATTTTAATAATATAATTAATATACCTCTGTATTATACACATATATGGGTACCACAGGCACAGGTTAACAAATATTGTGTCTACTGTATACTGAACTGATATAGTTCCAGTTTATCATAAAATTATGATCAGATTCAGATCATCTCCTCCTTAATGGTTACTATGCAGAGTTTCCTCATTGGTGTCTTGTAGATTATATAATATCAGATGAATTGTCACATGGAGATGAATGAACAGGCAGAAGTCACTAAAATAATTTTGGTACCAAATGCCCAGACCTGCACAGAATCTGCTCAACCAGATTTCCATCTCGTCCCCTCACATATTAGATTGAATATTTTGAAATAATTTGATAATAATATCAGCTCTGTTTAACACATTTTACCATAATTGGGTGTCATATCTCCTCACAGTAAAGAAAAGATTATATTTTGCTTAAACAAAATGGAGCAATTAAGCAAATTTAAGCAAAATTACCCCCTGAAAAGCTGAAATTCAAATAGTCCTAAAATAGACTTAATTTTCTTAATGCAATATATATTTTTATTTTAAAGTAAAATGTGATCTGGAAATGGACATAAAATAGGTGTGAAATTCATCTATTTAAATCCATTCTGCAGATTTTTCCTCTTAAATTAGTACAGAAAATAAAAGTGTATAAAAGTATAAAAGTGCAGATTCCATGCCGGCCTGGAAATGACTATATTCAATTGACCTGGGAGCAATATTCATTGCCTAGACTCCTTTTGAAATCTGATGCTCCGTGTTTAGTAGAATTATAATAGATACATGTGCATACAAATGTGCTTCTGCTTTCTCATAAGTGCACTTATGAACATAAACGTGTCAAGATCCAGCTTGATCTTTATCTGTCAGTTGTATTCTTCACAATCCATAGTCCTGCTTCTGTTTAAAAGGAATTTCGAAAGTCTTCCATTCAGTCCGAAGCCAGTCACTTTTTTTAGTCACATGATCACTGCCCTTGTCCTTAAAGGGACAGTTGACTCAAAAATGAAAATTTGCTGTTAATTTACTCACCCTCAGGCCATCCAAGATGTCTTTTTTTCTTCAGTAGAACATTAAAGAAGATTTTTAGCGTAAACCGTGGTCCTTGGTGATTTGTACAATGCAAGTCAATGGCTATCATCACTTTGGGAGTCAAAAAAACACATACAGACAAAACAATATGTCATAATGCGTGGACTCGCTCAGGACTGGATTACAGATAATAATGTTCAGTTTCTTGCACAGACCGATCGTTTCACTTCATAAGACCTCAATGTATCGTCAGGAGCTGTATATGATTTTTTTGACTCCCAAAGTGACGGTAGCGATTGACTTGCATTATACAAATCCCCAAGGACCCGATTTCCGCTAAAAACTTCTTTTCTATTCTACTGAAGAAAAAAAGACCATCTACATCTTGGATGGCCTGAGGGTGAGTAAATTAACAGCAAATTTTCATTTTTGGGTGAACTATCTCTTTAGGCAGGAGATCAATTTCACATAAAGTTACTGAAATCCTCTCCATGGGCTTTTGTGTCCGTCCCATCTAAATATCCATCATGTGTTTTGTCTCAGGTGTGATGAGTCTTTGTGTGTCAGCACGGTGACTCTACATAGTCATTGTCTAGGCGTGGCCTGAAGGGTGTGGTCAAAGATCGACTGATGACAATGACAGGCGGTGACAGACAGTCATCACGGCGATGCAGAATATTCCAGATTAACATGGCAGCCGCTAGCGTGGCGAACAAGCATGCAGCGATGTTTACGTAGCAAGAGTAGGACAGGTGAGTGTAGGGGCCAATCCTGTAGAATGTCACGAGACCGATCACCAGCACAAAACCTGCAGAGACAGAGAGAAAGGGCGGTATTAGCCAAAGCATCATTCTTTAAGGTACATTTATGGTTGATTCTTCAATTAGGGGAACTTTCTGTCCCCTAGGATGATATTTTATAGAATTCAATTTTTTTATAATAAAGGAACTAATTAAAAAAAATTTTTTCTGTAATTTTAAGGGATAAATGCATTTAGAAAATAGTGAATTTTCATTTTATGCCGACTTATAACATTATTTGATAGATTTAGCTCTTTTTTAATGTGTTATGCAAAAAAACGTTTAAAATACAAAATCAATTTTAATATCATTAAAATATCAGTCGATTCGTGCCAGTTATCACCATTAAATTTCAATAGGTTATAAAGAATAAAACAAATCAAATTCTACCTAAATTTGGCTTTTATTGAAATTAAGGATGTTGAATATCATAATTTCCCCATTTAAAATGATCTTTTTTACATCATTTTTAAGGGAGCAATCATATTTTTTATGACCCCATCTCTTTAATGACCTTTTCCTAGGTTTTAAGTGTACTGAAATGTTAAATTTGCCTGAAATTTTCTATTTTTAGTTTATGCCCCACTCAAATGTTTTTAACTTTTATACTTTTTTATAAATTTATCTTCTTAAGAGTTACTGGTCTTATTGTGAACAATTCTTTTGTGCATTTTCTATATATAAAATTGCTTCATAGCAATTTTATGTATAAAAGACTATCTTCATAGTCTTTAATCAAAATGTCATAGCTTGTTTTTCTTGTGATATGCTCACTTGACATTAATTTAGGTATGTAATGCTCAGTTTTCACAATCCAATCTACTACCAATGGATGAAATCAAGTTTTGCCTTGTACATTTTTTTTGTTGTTGTTGTTCAATAGCTGTTTCATTCGGAAATACGTCACAATATGGGAGTAAAGTTGGTTGCAGCGTCCATTTCATGCTGACTTTAACCAATTGTTTTTTGAGTTGATTTGGTATTCATCACGTATAAAGATCATGATCAAGTATTTTAAAGCATAACTGGGTTTTCTAAAGAAGTTTGTTTGGTTGTGATAGAAATGAGAAATGACATGAGAGCACAGATTTTTTTGAGCTGCACATTTTTGCTTTTAAAAGCTGTTTAGAAGCTGTTTCTCTGTAGATTTTATTGTAAGTGCATTACTGTAAACACCATTTGAATTAGTTTTTTTTTACAAACTGAATTATTTTCTTTGGTATTAGACAGCATGTCACATAGCTGACCATAAAGCCTGAACCTGAAACACTCCTTTAATTCGTCACAACCATAATAGTTCATATCTCCTTTCGTTTTGACTGATTTGAGTTGGTTTTGGCTGGTATTGACTAATAGGAGTAGTACGTCTCCAACTTCCTGTAAAAACTCCAAGCACATGTGTTATTAATAACTGTGGCCTAAAAACACAACAGTAGATTCCCAGAAATACAGAATGCAGAGGATGTGAGATGAATTCAGTGCAGGAGAGCAGCGAAATGGAAAAAGTTACAGGATTCAGATCATGTTACACGCGTATGTTTTATTTAGGCAGAAACAAGAGCGAGCGAGTCATTTGTTCGTTCTGTTTTTATTCTGAATGCAGCTTTTTTTGGCCCGATGTCATCCCTTTTCCTTCCTTTTCTCCTCTATCCTTCCATTCTTCCTTCCTTCCCTCCATTTCATTCAGTTTCATCTGACGATTCTTACTCACACACGCTCGTACAATTGAACTGGAACATGATGTACAATAACAGGCTCGATTAAATTTATTCAGGAACAGATGTTTTTCTCTCTTTGCTTCACACATTGCTCTCTATCACTTTCTTTCTCATGGACTGTTTATTTTTGATCGATTTTGTTCAGACAGACAGCAGAAATTTGTTTTTATTTTTGGTATATCAAAAAAAAAAAAAAAAAATTTCAGATCTATTTAGTTGTTTGTAGTCTGTAGTCTAAAAAAACACACATGAAAAACATGACGTTTACAGACCTGATCCACATCACATCCATATATCACTCTAGTCCAATTTTAGAAATATGTTTCGGTCAGATAATATTTCAAGTAGTTTTTTGTCATTTTGGCACATGACCATAACATCACACATAGAGTGCAGTCATATAAACAGCTGTCTGAATTCACTCATTGAATCTCATGTGGCATTCAGTGTGTATTTAAAGTTGAATTGGTGAACAGGTGTGCGGTTTCAGTTGCAGTGTGTAATTGGAGACTCTGACACTTATGTTATCTAGTTCACTTAATTAGTTCAACACTGTGGTGAGATGTCATGATGGACTAGAGCAGAGGTGAAATTTCTCTTTCATAACTATAATGTAGATATACCAATCAGTGTCTGAACAAATGTTTTTAATTCTGTCCTGTAGATTACACTACATATAAATTTGATTATGGAGCTTTTTAGATGGATGCAAGGCTTTTAAGGTCGGGTAGAACCTGCGATCTCTGACCCATTTCGTTTGCTGGCTTCCATGGCTTCAATCCCCTTTGTTTCCCGCCAACTGGCTACCCGTGGTGTTGAAATACTATTGGTTAAATTGGCAGTGGGCAGGATCACACAGACCAAAACAAAAACAGAAATTCTGACATGGAACGCACATTTCAGAGTAGAATAACTGGCTGTATAGAATTGTTTTTCGTAACTTAGCATATTTCCTAAATAACTGCAGACATATTATAGTATTTTTATGCTTTACTACAATCAAAAAATTACACAGTTTCTTTAAAGCTGCGACAGTTGAGTGCATGACGTGTCCAACATTCCACAATTTGTTTTTCCGATTAATTAAGTGCATTTTCCATGTATTTAAAGTGTACTTTTCCAATTTGGAATTTTCAGTGCGAACACATTTACACTATTTATACCACAAAATGGCATAGCATAGTGCATAAGTACATGAATTGGGATGCATCTATTGCCATCATGGATGGCTGCTTGGGTATTCTGGGTGGTTGCTGATTGTACTGATGACATTTAGGCCCTGTTTCCATCTGGTATTAAGATGTGTAGTGGATCACAAGTGGACGACGCTAAATACAGGTGTAAACGGGATGTAAAACGTTTTGAGCTTGTCCACTTTCAACCACTTCCAGAGGTAGTCGAAAACACATTCAGCTGGATTGCTTTCGAAACGAAGTGGAAATGCTCATGTGGTCGAATGTGTTCGAACAGCCACTAAAGACCGCCTACTGACCTAACGTGTAAACACGCTAGCCAGACGGGATTTAAACTTTGTCGGCTAAAGACCCAAGTTTGGTTTGAAGATGAAAAACATCCACTTGTGATCCGATCGACCAAAACTCATCTTAATACCAGGTGGAAACAGGGCCTTAGTCAGTCATTAGCTGCGTCCGAAATCCCGTACTGTTGAGTAGGTACTACATTTGAATTTAGATTTACTTCACGACTTTTGAAAAAGTACGTTCTATATAGTACGAATGCGTGTAGTATGAATGAATTCAGACGTACTACATCCGTCATGTTGTTACTGTCACATGACCTACCAGCGTCAGTTACGTCCCTTCAGCTCCATTCACAAATCCTCTCCCGTGGCCTCATGGGATAGTAAAGTGTCCATCGTATGCGCACTTCAGAATCTCGCCGGAAGTAGTAAGTCATCTGGGTACTTTTCGACTAATGTTTTTCGAATACTATGAATTCGGACATACTACTCTGTTTGCATACTGTTTCTCACGTACTATATAGTAGAGAAGTATTCGATTTCGAACGCAGCGCTAGACTTCCTGACAGCCATCGGGGGTGAAAACAAGTAAATGTTCATTAGCTTAACAGTAGGCTGTAGGAATTTAACTGATGTTCAGTCACATGTCTGTGTATATTGCCCCCTTACAACAGCTTTGAAAGTTTCTTAATCGGATTTCAGAGCCAAAACTATCCATTTTTATTTTTAAGCTTTCACTCTCATTAACACAAAGATAAGGACACAAGAAACTAGCCTTGAACAATCATCATTGTGCCCATGAGCAGCTGTCTGGGGAAAAGTCCCTGTTCAGTTGCACCGTTGTGTGAATGTCTAGTCAGTACACTTAAACTATGCAAACTGCCTTTGCATGTGCCGCATGTTATAGAAGTAAAGTCTGGTATACATATGTTTGTTTATAAAGACTTGATGGTGATTGGGTTTCCCCGTTTACTTCAGGGAAGCAGTTTGTGCTTGTTTATAATTTATATGGCAGTATGAGGACATAATTGTTTTCATTTTGGTCAGACATAGTCTGTCCCTTGAGATTGTGTAAACAGACGCAGTATTGCAGGGACAGTTAATCAGGACACTTGTTTCCTCCACCCAAAACACACACACACACACACACTAACACACATTTTGGGAGATTCTAGACCTGTCCTGATGAAACATGCTCCTCCGTGGCGTCACATACGACCACTTTTCTTTCTTCTGTATCGGTGTGTGCTTCTTAAAATATCATCAATTCCCGTTCAAGTCCATGTCTAATAACTCTGACACTCGGCCACCCCACTTCTTACTGTCACACACCCCCTCCCCGTCTTTCCTCTGCGGCTCTGGGTTTGCATAACAGGTAGTTACAGACACTTCCTCGTCCTGAGCAGGGATATCCTGGCGCCTGACTGTCGCTCTCTGGAGCTGTGCGGCAGCCGCTGGTGCTCTGGACCCCGTTTAGCTAAATATAACTATTGTCACACTTAAAACAATGCACATATACACGGGTATTGCGCACTATTAGCTGTACTGATATACTAAACTAGTAGCAGACCACCATCGTAGCACAACATCACAAAAGCCAGACCATGGAGTCACAGGCATCTTTGATGAAACTTGAAAAGGACCTTTTCTAAAACACAGGAAATGTACAGGGTAGCTATAAAAAATGACCTGAGGTTAAGAAAACAGCGGGTGTGATCAAAGAATTCCTATTAACTACATTTTTACATTTATGAATAAAACATGAGTAGTGCCTGTGCGAAAGTTGGTGCCATAATGCTGGGGTGTTTTGGGTAGGTGGTTGGGGTTAGGGTTAGGTAACCACCTAGGGTGTTCTGGGTGGTTAGTAAGACGTTGCTAGGGTGTTCTAGGTTGTTGCTAGGGTGTTATGGGCAGTTGCTATGTGGTTGGTAGGGTGTTTTAGGTGGTTGTAGCCAGGGTGTTTTTGGGCAGTTGCTACTTTATTCTAAGTGGTTGCACTTGCTAGGGTGTTCAGGGTGGTTACTGGGGTGTTCTGAGCAGTTGCTAGGGTGTTGCTAGACTGTTCTGGGTGTTTTGTAATGTTCTATTTTTTATTTATAAAATACGCCATGTTGGGTGATTTAGGTGGTTACTAGGGCATTGTCAGGTGGATGCTAGGGTTTTCTGGGTGGTTGCTTGGGTGTTGCTAGGGGTTGCTCTTACTCCTACTGGATCAAATGAAAACTAGTCTTTTTAAAAAGGCATCTGAAATAATAAACTCTGTGCAGTGTAGTGTTGTCAAAAATACAGATTTTTCGATACTGAAATATCGGAAACGCTTCCAATACTCATTTACCGCAGAATAGATACACGATACCAGCTGTGCTTTCTCTCTCTCTCATCTCTCTGACAGCGAGTTGACACACAAACCCGCCTCCCCTCACTCACTTGTTTCATTTGCTCCGGATAAATATTGTTGGTGTTACAGAGGTTGAATTTCGCCGTGGGATTGCGCGTATTGCGCATAATTTTACTCATTTCTGCAGATTTTGTGCTCATGTCCAAAGTGCGCGCACATCTCAGTACTAAATTGAGTTTTTTTTCGCTGTTTATTGTGCTTAAACAGTCAAATACACACAAAATAATGTCAAAATGCCTGTCTTGGCGAGTATTCACATAAACACAGTCAGTTATGTTTTAAGTGAACGTAAACAGTTGAGAAAGAAAACGCACGTGTAACAGTGTAATGGATCCGTGCGTCAGGTCTTAAAGTGACAGCAGCCTAATATACCTGCTGCCAAATTATGAGATAATACTAAAAATATCTATATGGCAGTTTTTTATGGCAGTTTTTTTGGTATCGATGTCAAAGTTGTGGCCAGTGAAAATGCTGAGTTTCTAGTAACTTTGAAAAAAAAAGTTAATGTCAAGCCCTGACAGTCAGCATTTAAACATTCATGTAGGTGAAAGGATGCACAAACCATTCAAAGTGCACACGCAATAAAACAAGATAACATCACAGCCAGCACACTTTCATGGGACATCAGCAGCAAGTTTTGAAGGCCCTCATACGTCCCAAATGGGAGTTCATTTAATTTGTCAGCGGGCCTCTGGCCAGGACTCTGTTGTTTCCTGTTGAATTGTGTGTAGTCTCGTTGTGTGTAGTGTAGGCTGCTGTGCTTTGTTGATGTTTGTTCTGTTATAGATCCTCAAAGCTCCATCTTTCCTTTCCCAAAATGCAGAACAACAAACACAGGACAATAGAGACCATATCTCTAAGGACAGACGGGTTAGATATTGAAGAATTAATGTGTTATTTGAGGGTGGGTGTGTTTTATTTCTGTCAGGCATATTGAAGCTCCTCAAAGGGTCTGTTAGTGTTTGTTACTGACTGTACAAACAGGCTTGAACACTCACTGGCTAGCTGGAACAGGGCAGCGATGGCCTCCTCCCACCACTGAGAATCCTGGGTAATGTGGCTTATCTCCAATAACCCAAACAGGAAGATTAGCTGACCCACGGTCAGAGCCACCGTAGCCATCAGGTTACATGCCCGCATCATGTCAAACTGAACTGTAAACAGGAAAAAATAAATATTAATGCTCAAATGCTTTTTAAGTGATTCAAGCCAACATATACATGCACTGAAAAAACTTTCACTCAGAAATTGCTAGTCGACAAGAAATAATTACAAAGAACCGACAATAACGCATTGAATTAAACATGAAATTTTGAATTGTAAAGACTAAAATAGTATTTTCTTGTAAAATGTACTCCAATATTTGAAAAAAATCATGTTTTACTGTGGGAATGAGCGGATGAGTGTGTGTGTGTGTGTGTGTGTAGGTAGAACATCTGAATCATTGTAAGGAAGATCCAGCTGCAGATGTGCATAAGACACAACTTTGCCAATGTGGGTGTCACTTCCTGAAAGCCACAATCCTTCACTGTGTCCATCCGTTTCCTATTTCTAAATCAGGATAGATGGACAGACGTGCCAGGCTGCATGCTACAGGCCGGCAAATCTCTGCTTGGTTGTTCTTCCAGTGATAGTTGCCATGGTTTAATACTAGCCAGACATCTAAAAAAAGAGCCTTTAGACATCTACTTCATTTGAGGAGGAGTCTAGAGCTCAGATTTAAAGAAAGCTGTATTTTAAATAAGTTTTATATAAAGTTTTAAGACATCCATTTCATAAGTAAGCGGTTAATCCACTCACAATCATATACACAAATTGTTTGTAAAAAAAAAAACTGAGTAACTTAGTTACTTTCTGGATCTTTTGAGGTTCACTGACTTTGCTTGCAATAGAGGCCTCACTGAGCCATCGGATTTCATCAAAAATATCTTAATTTGTGTTCTGAAGATGAACGAAGGTTACGGGTGTAAAATGACATGAGGGTGAGTAATAAATGACAGAATTTTCATTTTTGGGTGAACTAACCCTTTAAATGCATTGAACGATGTGCTGGAGGAGACTTGGACTCTTGCATTGTCAATACAAGATCTTGAGCAAAAATTGATGCACCTCTTGATGGAAATAACATCACTACATATATTTCCATCAAGAGGTTCATCACTTTTTCGTCAATATCTTGTATTGACAATTGACATAGAGTTTTTTTGGGGGGCGGGGTAACACTTTCAATAATTACTTACTGAAAGTTATTTTAAAGACCCTTTAAAGGTTATTTTAAAGTGCCTTGGAACGTGCAGCATTATTCAATGTGTTGACGTAATTTCCACTGAAACAGGAAGACAGGCTGGGACATAACGAACAGCTCCTCCCCTTTTTTAAAATAGCCAATAGCGTTTCATTTATATCACAGATCGGCCAGAGCCGTTGAACTCGGTAAAGCCTCAGTTTCCTTCTAATCTTCCTTTCTCCTCCTAATCTCCTCCATATCACTTTAAAATATCATTCTGTGTAGAATTCAAATGTGTTCGATACATTTTGTGGTCTGCGGCGACTCGCACATATGATCCACGCTGTACCATCGTGTCTCTGGACCGGAGCAGACTGCTCATGCGGCGGCGGTTCGCGTGACACTAAAGTGAAACCAGACTTCATTCACCTCAATGGAAAGCATATTTACACTGTCTGAATTGTTCCATATCCCCTATATAGTGCACTATGTGCCATTCACCATATAGAAAATAGTAAATGTGTGAACAAGATTTTAGCCGCAGCTTCAGTGGGACGCTTTAGATTCTAGAGAGTATTTGAAATGGACAGAAAATCTGATGAGAAGTGTGATGTCATCAAAATCGTTGATCCATATTGGCAGAAGTGAAAGACTGTAAGTTTTGAACGCTTATATCTTCTAAATACGAATTTTGTCATTGTTTTGGAGCACACTACCTTATAGATAAGAAAAAGGCTAACATATACTAAAAGCCAAAAAACTCCAAATTTTATTTTAATGGCGACTTTCACTATGAAACATTATATTAGCAAATCCTAAGTTGATGTTCACTGAAATATGAAATATATTTATGAAACATATACATTAATGACATTTTGTATATATTTTAATGTATTCACAAATTATTTACTAAACATTATGTACTTGTTAGTCACATTTTAAGTGTTCTTTTTTCAGTTCTTTCAATAAGACATTAATATTGTATCATGCTTGGCACTGAAATTATATATAAATAAAATATATTGATTGATGTTTAGTAACATTTCTAATTGAATGTACATGATCCATTAAAAATTATAATATTAATATAATATTTTTAAATAAACTTTTTCTGTTATGTTTAGTAACATAAAGGGTATAAGTGCATTAAAATGTGCATAAATCTGTTCGTTTGCTGCAGAGGTCGTATTAAAGTTTATTCCCTTACACACGGTTGCATACGCTCTAGCTGTAACATGGAGACTCACGTTTGACAGTGCTGCGTGACTCCTGGTACCCCGCGAGCTCCGATCCCCAGCTGAGTCTCTGGCAGGGTGTGGGCTCGTGAGTGTGCGTGTCCTCGTGCGCACATACTCTCCAGAGCCCGACACTTCGCCTCCGTCCGTCCTCCAGCACCTGTAGCACCCAGTTGGAGCTGAATGTCGCCACGTTGTTGAGCACCAGAGAAAGCAGGGCCACCGCCGCCGCCACCACCACCAGCCTGCGCACGGCCATACGCCTCTCAAATACCTGAAACGTCCACGGGTACACGTGCACGCTAAACGCTGAGCGGCATGAACGCTGTAAGAGGTTAGCTAGAGGACATCGCCACTCATTCTTGTGTCTTGAGGGTCGTTGGGGCGACGGGAGTCTCTAGCCCTCTTCCTCAGAGTCAGGGGCCGCTGCTGCTCGTAGGGCTGGACGCTGGACCTCCAAGGCCATCACATAAACCAGCACGCTTTCTTTAAATCGCTCCTTAAGCGTCGTCCTTTCTCTGTCTGCGGCTCTGAGGTCTCGCCGCCTGTCTGTTCCTCCCCCTTTCTCCGGCAGATGTGCGCTGGGACGTTTTTTCTCCTCGTCTCCCTGCTGGGAACGCTGAGGAATGTCTGCGTGATGCGGTCTCTGTGCTTTTTTGTTCTTTCCCACACTCTTTCTTGCTCGTTTATCTCAGATTACTCGTCCTAACCAGTTTCCCATGTTCACGTGCGGGCGTGTGTGTGTTTTATCCCTGAAAAGCTCAGAAGAACTGGGAGGGTAGGGAGTACTTGGGAATACATCTCTCTCTCTCTCTCTCTCTCTCTCTCTCTCTCTCTCTCTCTCTCTCTCTCTCTCTCTCTCTCTCTCTCTCTCTCTCTCTCTCTCTCTCTCTCTCTCTCTCTCTCTCTCTCTCTCTCTCTCTCTCTCTCTCTCTTTCTCTTGGTGACAAACACGTTACTCCAGCTACAGGATGTGTTTCCTGGAAGGAAAACAGACAGAACAGAATGCAACACCGTCCTCTTTCTCTCTTTGACTCAGTGAGCTGGTTATTAATGGAGCAGGAGATGAAATATCATGTATTTAGTGAAATTTACCTGTTGCACTAAGTATTAAAGTTCAGTTTGTGCATCGTCCTGCAAGGTTTGAGCTCTAGACATGAATGATTCCTCAAATTGTGTGTTGTTGTTGTTTTAGTGATCAAATGAAACATTTTTACCTGCTAGACCATAAAACAAGTGAAAAAGTACTACAGATGTACATTGAAAATGCCACACACCCAGAACAATGTAAAAATGTACTTCATTTCCATGTTTTTATTCAGTAAAAAGGAGAATCATAAATCATTCTGGTTGGACTTGCTTCTCTTTCTACTTTTCTGTTGTTTCTTGCTCAGTTCTGGGCCCCCAAAGATTCAGGGAATTTCCTGTTGCTTAGCTCTAATAAACAGCCCACATCTGTATCTACTAAAGCCGAACAGAGCGAAAAAGACGAGAGAACGGGGATTTTGGACAAATAAAGACCAGATGGGACTGGATGAAAAAAGGAGGGAGGGCACGAAGGGCCAAACGAGTGGGAGAGAGGGAATGTGGGAGAGAGAGTGTTGGGTGTTGATGGGATCATTCCATGCATAGCTGGAACGGTTCGCTCATGAGGTGGAACGAAAGGAGAAATGGCAGAAACACTCAAAGTGCAGCTGCTGAGTGCTGAGAGAAAAAAGAGTGTGCGAATATCATCTTTAACACATCCTCACACCCTTTTATGACAGATTTGATGCTTCATGTTGTGTTCCAGTGTATGTATCCACACTTTAAAACAGTGCAGATCTTAAAAGTGACAAGGAAAATGTCATCTGAATATTTTCCAATAAAAGCAGATTTTATCACATTTATTTATATTCATTTATTCATGATCTACACCAAAGACTTTAGATATACAAAGACTATGAATATATACATATTACTATGAATGGGAGAAAGTGCAACGCGCAGTACGGCATTCTTACATTCTTCATGCAAGTTTTCAAAGCCAGGGGGCTTCAGTAATGTTGTGTATGTTGTAATGTTGTAATCTTTGGCATCTGAAGAGAACTGAGGTTTTTGTGTTTTTGATTACAGGATTAGTTCACCTTCAGAATTCAAATTTCCTGATAATTTACTCACCCCCATGTCATCCAAGATGTTTATGACTTTCTTTTTTCAGTTGAAAAGAAATTATGGTTTTTGAGGAAAACATTCCAGGATTTTTCTCCATATAGTGGACTTTAACAGGAACCAACGGGTTGAAGGTCCAAATGTCAGTTTCAGTGAGGCTTCAAAGGACTCTACACGATCCCAGACGAGGAATAAGAGTCTTATCTAGCGAAACGATCGGTCATTTTCTAAAAATAAAAATAAAAATTTATATACTTTTTAACCACAAATGCTCCTCTTGCACTGCTCTGCGATGCGCCACGCATTACGTAATCACGATGGAAAGGTCACGCGTGATGTAGGTGGAAGTACAGCGGTAAGGCGGAAAACTCCTCCAACTTCAAAATCGTCCGACATCATTGTTTTACCTCTTTTTTTTTGTAAAGGCCTTTTGACTTACTGTAGTCTTTGCAAGTTTGCTTTGTCACGCGTGACCTTTCCAATGCGATTACGTAATGCGTGGCACATCGCAGAGCAGTGAAAGAGGAGCATTTGTGGTTAAAAAGTATATAATTCTTTTTTTTTTTTTTTAGAAAATGACCAATCGTTTCACTAGATAAGACCCTTATTCCTCGTCTGGGACCGTGTAAAACCTTTGAAGCTGCACTGAAACTGCAGTTTGGACCTTCAACCCGTTGGTAGCCAGTGAAGTCCACTATATGGAGAAAAATCCTGGAATGATTTCCTCAAAAACCTTAATTTCTTTTCGACTGAAGAAAGAAAGACATGAACATCTTGGATGACATGGGGGTGAGTAAATTATCAGGAAATTTTAATTCTGAAGTGAACTAATCCTTTAATTCCTGTAGCTCAAACAGTAGAGAATGTCAATGACAAGGTCATGGGTTCGATTCCCAGGGAATGCATGAACTTATTAAATGTATACCTTCAATGCAGTGTCGCTTTGGATAAAAGCATCTGCCAAACACATACATGTTAATGTAAAACGTGTGCATGTTGTGTGTGTATATGATTGCATCTATAGTGAGGCGGTGTGGGAGAACATGGCACGGATGTGTGTGAAGAGTCGTCGTCTGGACGTGGCGCGTGTGTGTCTGGGGAACATGGGTAACGCACGGGCTGCTCGTGCTCTCAGGGATGCTGAAAAAGAGCCAGAGTTGGAGGCGCAGGTGGCCGTACTGGCTACACAGCTGGGCATGCTGGTAAGGCACACGCAAATTGACATAGCTTGACAAAAATGACCTCTTTTGCTAACCTAATATTCCAGTTTTCATTGTGCACATTTATCAGTATGCATTATTATTATTAAAGAAAGGAAAGTTTGTTAACATAATCTTGTATCTAATATCTAATAACTTTCTCCACCTCTGAAACAACTTTTCTGCTGATTTATGTAGTGTATGTTTCACTCTGAGGTCACATTATGGAAGCTGAATACATTGCAAATGACGTTTCATGTTGTTTAAATCACACAAGCACAAACACAACGTTATCTAAATAAACCTAGTGCACTTGGAGCCTCTCTGTCTCATTCAGTACAATAACAAGAACTAAACATTTGGATTTAAACATTTGGGTTTATCGCAGCATCTCTGTTTTTTCGCAGGAGGATGCAGAGCGTTTGTATAAGTCATGCGGGAGGTTTGATCTATTGAATAAGTTTTATCAGGCGGCAGGTCAGTGGCAGCAGGCGGTAGAGACGGCAGAAACGAACGACCGCATTCACCTCCGAACCACATACTACAGCTATGCCAAACACCTGGAGGCCATGGGAGACAAGAACCTGGCGCTGGTGTAGTGAGTGTCATGTTCACACACAATCACTAATGAGATGCACGCTGAGGTCACAAAGGTCACACAAAGTGATTTGATTTCTCCCCTGATTTTTGTGCAAAATTAATATTTTGTAACATCTTTATAAATCAGAAAGCCATGGGACACCATAAACTACCATTCAAAAAATGTTTTTTTATGTTTTTGAAAGAAGCCTCTTATGTATGGGAGCTTGTTTCCGCCATGAAATAAAAAATAAAAAAGGTAATTGAGACTTTGTATCTCACAATTCTGACTTTTTTTCTCGCAATTGCAAGTTTATATCTCACAATACTGTCTCTCTTTCTCAGAATTACAAGATATAAACACAATTGTGTGATATAAAGTCAGAATTGTGAGTTTTAAAGTCAGAATTGCGTGATATAAAGTCAGAATTGCGTGATATAAAGTCAGAATCGCATGATATAAAATCAGAATTGCGAGTTACAAGTCAATTATGTGATATAAAGTCAGAATTGCGAGTTATAAGTCAGAATTATGTGATATAAACTCACAATTGCGAGTTATAAAGTGAGAATTGCGTGATATAAACAATTGCTTGTTATAGTCAGAATTGTGAGATATAAACTGATGCAATTCTGAGAAAAAAAAGTCTGAATTGTGAGTTTATATCTCGCAATTCTGACTTTATAAGACGAAATTGTGCGAAGAAAAGTCAGAATTGTGAGATAAAAAGTCGCAATTACCTTTTTTGTTTTTTTATTTAGTGGCGGAAACAAGCTTCCATACTTATGCTTACCAGAAATACAGTAAAAACAGTAATTAAATATTTTACTATTTAAAATAACTTTTTACTATTTGAATATGTTGTAAAATGTAATTTATTCCTGTGATCAAAGCTGAATTTTCAGCATCATTACTCCAGTCTTCAGTGTCACATGATCCTTCAGAAATCATTCTAATATGCTGATTTGCTGCTCAGATAGATTAAAAAAAGTAAAAATCTGTTTGTGGTACTTTCATCTTTCCCATTTAATAGTTTTGAGAAGTCAGACACACATCGGTTTGAAGTTCCGAGAATGCTGATGGAGGACAATGTTTCATTGGAGATCTACATCAATAAAATGAAAGACAAGTGAGTTAGTACGCAGAGATGATTCATGATTATGGCCCTTGCAGTCTGACATGACTTTGATATTCCCACTGTCCGTTGTCTGGTGTGTGATTGGACAGGGATCTGTATAAGTGGTGGGGTCATTATCTGGAGAGCCAATCAGACATGGAGGCTGCACTGCATTACTACGCCTTCGCTCAGGACTACCTGTCTCAAGTGCGCGTGCACTGTTATCTAGGAAACATTCAGAAGGTATGTTTAATGAATTTGATTTAAATTTCCATTTGTGTATAAATAAAATCCAGATTGAATGCTTCGTGTTGATCTGTATATTCCTCAGGCGAGTGAGATAGCCAATGAGACGGGGAACAGAGCAGCGTCTTATCATGTTGCACGGCAGTACGAGGGACAGGATGAAATCAGCCAGTCGGTGCACTTCTACACACGAGCACAAGCCTATAACAACGCCATCCGACTGTGTAAAGAGAATAACTTGGACGAGCAGCTCATGAATCTGGCGCTGCTTAGCAATCCAGAAGACATGATGGACACAGCCATGTATTATGAAGAGAAAGGAACGCACATGGACCGAGCTGTTATGCTTTATCATAAGGTACTTCCAAACATTCTCACTTTAGATTCAGATACGTGTTGTGTCAAACTTTACCACTAGGTGGTGCTGATTGCTTATATAACGCGTGTCCATTCCACCTTTCCAGGCAGGTCATGTCTCTAAGGCTTTAGAACTAGCTTTTGCCACAGAGCAGTTTGGAGCTCTGCAGCTGATCGCAGAGGACCTGAATGAGACCAGCGACCCTGCCTTACTAGCACGCTGCTCAGATTTCTTCATAAAACATGCTCAGTACCAGAAAGCTGTGGAATTGCTGGTGGCTGCCAAAAAGGTGAACACACACCACACAATGTCATGCATCCAATCAGTTAATATTCATAACATTTATGCATGCAAACAGAACCCTTTTTATTTGTAGGAATCACAGCAGAGTGTTTTGTAACTGTATGAATATGAATTTGTGCGTTTAGTACCATGAGGCGCTCCAGTTGTGTTTGGACCAGAGTTTGACCATCACAGAAGATCTGGCTGAAAGTCTGACGGTGCCAAGAGACTCGACCCATCTGTCTGAGGCCGGGCGAAAGGAGCTGCTGGAGAAAATCGCAGACTGCTGCATGCGGCAGGGCAACTACCACCTAGCGACTAAGAAATACACACAAGCTGGAAACAAGACCAAGGTTTGACTTCTGCTCAATTCAGTCATCAATGATTGCAGTAGATCAAACATCTTTTATTTTGCCCTTGCAGAAAGATTTCACGTAATCTTATGACTTGGCTCTCCGGAATACTTGATTCTGATTGGTCAATCACACCATATTTTTATATAATGATGCTAAATAATAGAATTTACATTTATCCCATCAATTTCCTACACTGTGTTAGTTTCATGTTTCTCATATCATTTCACATTCTACCTAATCACTTAAATGAAAATAATTTCAGCTCAAATTAACCCTATAAAACCTACTGTATGATATTCGATACATGAATTTCTAAAGGATACGTCTACGTCTACATTAATCCGGAGACATTTGAACACTACTAGTTTTCCACACTAATTTTCAAGCATTTCAAGCGTTTTCCAAAAGTTGCTCATCCACACTGAAACGTCTGAAAACGCTTAAATCACCAAACTGCACATGCGTAAAACATACTAAAAGCTCACGAGATGATGCAGAGAGAGCAGATATAATAAAGTTCTCATGCTATACTTCTGGCACGATCACTATTGCGTCCAGGTCACGCTCAAATTCGGGTTTAAAACACAACTGTCATCATATTTTGCCACGCAGGACAGCAAATGTGAGTAAATTCTCTGTCATCTTTGCAGGAATGTAATACAAAGATTCTACAAAGGAGCATTTATCTTTAGCAACACTGTTAATGTAAAAAGCAGGCACAACAATGCCGGTATAACTATAGATATCTATGGGTACAATATGCGTCACATGACTAAACATGCGTCATCATTTTCAAATACCTCCGTTTTCACCATCACACTACAACGCAAAAACAGCATTTTCAAATTTATCCACTTTGGAGAGCGTTTTCAAAAAGCTCAGTTTTCCTTGACAAAAACACTGTCTCAGAGTGGATGGAAGGCAAAAACGAGAAAAATGTTTTCAAACGAAAATGTGTTATCGTGGACAAGGCCTAAATTATCAAAATGATCAAAACTTTGTTGTAGAAAAAGCTGTTGTATACATCTACTACTTTTGAGGAATGTTTATTATCTCTCAATCATCACCAGCTATTTATTTCTTGTTTACATCTGTATCCATTTATATCTCATTTTTATTTCATGTCCATTTATGGGTCAAAGACGAAAAAGGTTTTCAAGCATCAAAACAATAAGTGTAATACAGCTTTGAATTGTTTTTTGTTGTTTTTCAATACATCAGAATGGGTCCTGTTTAATTTTTTTTTTCTTTTTTCTCAGAGCAAAAATTAAATATACATTTTTACCATTATTTACAGAAGACACGCACTAAAATGTCATTCAGTGTAACAATCTTGTCAGGAATATTTATAGCAAAAAACCTATTTATGCCATATTAAAGACTAATTACTTTTACCCCAAATGCTAATTACTTGTAATTTTACATCTTTAAACTTTCCTAGGTTTTGCCCATTTGTCAGCAAGAATTTTTGGTAACACTTTATTTTAGGGTATTTTAACTAGTTGCTTATTAGCATGCATATTACTAGAATATTGGCTATTTATTAGTGCTTATTAAGCACATATTAATGCCTTATTCTGCATGCCCATATTCTACATTCTTAATCCTACCCAATACCTAAACTTAACAACTACCTTACTAACTATTAATAAGCAATAAATTAGGAGTTTATTGAGGGAAAAGTTGTAGTTAATAGTTTATATGTGTTCCCTATACTAAAGTGTTACCGAATTTTTTACTCGTTTAAAATGCAATAAAATTTAGTATGCTCACTTATTCTTTTATATATTTTAATATGTACAGGTCAGAATAAGTATGTTGTTCCAATTTTACATAAATATAAGTGTTACACTGAATGACAATGGAACATTATTTCACCCACATTTTGACATTTTATTCTCCCAAAACGTATTTGAAACCTTAAAAATAGACGTTTTACTTGCATTTAATGTGCTTTCTATGTATATAAAATCATATTTGTAAATTTCTATTGATGCGGACATCTAAATGTCTTTGACCCTTATATCTTCTCTCAGCCTGAAATAGGTTTTCACCAGCCTCTTTTAAAATCAAAGATATCAAGCTTTTCTTTTCTGTTCCTGTTCTTGTCTTTGACAGGCGATGCGAGCGCTGTTGAAATCCGGCGATACAGAGAAAATCGTGTTTTTCGCAGGTGTTTCCAGACAGAAGGAAATTTACATAATGGCAGCCAACTACCTGCAGTCTCTGGACTGGAGGAACGACCCAGAGATCATGAAGAACATCATCAGCTTCTACACAAAAGGACGCGCTCTCGACCTGCTTGCTGGCTTTTATGAGGCCTGTGCTGAGGTACTGAGAGCGCGTGTCCAGCAGAACTGACAAAGCAATAATCAATATCTCAATTATTCTTAAAAGCAGTGATGACTTATTTGTGGTGTTTGTTCACAGGTGGAAATTGACGATTATCAGAATTACGAGAAGGCATATGGAGCTCTGACGGAGGCATGCAAGTGTCTGACTAAAGCAAAGGGTCGCAGTGGAGACGAGGCTGACAGCAGACTCCTCATACTGACACACAGACTCGGACTTATCAAGAGGTTCATTCAGGCACGAAGGTACTGATGAAATACTAGCATTTTATTTGTGCATTCTGTCAACACCTGTGCATGCATTTCTAAATGTATTTATGTGTGTTTCGAGGATGTATGAAGAGGATCCAGTAGAATCTGTGCATATGTGTGAGTCTCTGCTGGAAGAGAAGGATCTGGACCCTGCGGTGCGTGTTGGAGATGTGTATGGGTTCCTGGTGGAACACTACTGCCATAATGGCAACTTCCAGCAGGTATCTAAATATTGAGGTTCATGGCATGTTGTGTTTTAGGGGGATTTCACACTGGGGGCGTTTGCTGCAGTCCAAATCTGAGAATGATTGTTCTCGGAGCCCAAGCAGCATTGGTTTAGTTGATCCTATTGAAACGTTATGTGTACTTTATGTGCTTTATGTATGTCACATGAAGGCAGCTTTTTGCTGCTTGCAAATAGTCTCTTTTGAGAAGTTCGCTGATAGCGAGTGATTCATGTATTTTCATTTTCGGTGAACTATCTCTTTAACATTAATTTCCAGTTATATGATTTTGTGTTTTTCTATGTGTATTATTAGGCATGGAGTAAAATAGAGGAATTGAGATCAACACGTCCCAACATAAACGTGAGCTTATATGTGAGTCAGACCAGTCTGGAGGCTCTACAAAACGCTGCTGGAATCCGCCTGGTCTACAAAAATGCAAACACCCATGCTGCCGAGGATGAGGAAGAGGTGGAGGAAGATGAGAACATTAATCATTGAGAGAACGTCTTGCTTAAAAGGGTGGTCCTCAAGATATCACATACATTTCTTAATGCATAAAAAAACCACAAGTCTAGCCTACAGAAGTCTACCTGTCTGAGTCTTAGTTTGCTGCCCCATTTTTTTTAAAAACGTGCCATATTTCTATGGGACTGCCAGTAAATGGGACATCTTTGATAGGTGATGTGATTTTTGTTAAAGCCACTTTGCAGGTTGCCTTAGGTAGAGTAGCTTGTGTGCGAATGCCCAGAATGCACTTATGTATGTGATGTGTGTGTGGCCTTTTGAACAAGAATCCAGTGGGACCACTATATTTAAGTTGTTTTGTACAATTTACAAATTATTTAAAGACCAGATTTGTTCTGCTACCTTTGTATCATATATCTTGTATACATTTTAATAAATTTTCTACGTTTACTTAATCATATTGCTTTTTGAGTGAATTTCAATACATCTCTCAAAGTCAAATGTACTTGTAGTTTATCAGTTTTGTGGAAAATATAGGTGTTGCATCAGTTGAAGTAGATATCGAGTCGAAGTTAGTGTGTACACACATAGACATATGAAATAGACATAAAATACTATTAATACTATTTTGTGATACTTTATGTATTTTATATATCTATGTGTACACACTTTGCCTTGCTCTTGGTCGTCGCTGATTGGCCCGTCTTCCCGCCATATATGAACTACGAACAGGTAACGGTCGAACAGCTCTCTCAGGTGGTCTTTGAGATTGAACGGCAACGGTCGTGGTCGTATCCCATTTTTTCCAAATCCTATCCTGATCGGTTCCTCACATTTCTTCCGAATCATATATAATTTAAATTAAGTGTTTCACAAGTGTTCGGAAGTGTTGACAAGTCCGGCTGTAGCGATTGCAAGTCCGATTCTTTTCAGCGAGTCGGTTCTTTCGAACAGTTTTCAAAAGTGATTCAGTTATTCCTTTGTTATTTTTTCAAATACGTTTTATTAATAATGGGCTTTATTGTAATTTCAGTTCAGTTCAACCTAATTTGAACATTCGTTTTCGATTTTGAATTTCTAGTTTTAATAAATGTGTTAAAATTTTCCGTTTACCAAATTTGATTTCAATTAATCTGATCAGTTAATGGATTCAACGAGTCAATACCAAAAAAATAAGTCAGTTTATCCTGTAACAGGCATCAAGATTCATCCGAACAATAGGCCTGATGTCAAACTAAACAATTAATCATCTGGATTTACAACCCTTTTCCATTGTAAAGGACAATTGAGCTTTCACAAGAGTCGTTGATTCATCTTACATTTCCCAAACAGAATGAACAATTCAGCAAAACTGTTTCCACAACAAACAGAGCCGATAGTAAATGTAAGTATTGAGTCTGATTTAATGATTCGTGTTGAGCAGATGCAGCACAACTTACATGCCACAATATTTTATTACTCTGTTTACTATTTTTAATTCATATTAAATCTACTTTTTGTATATTTTACATGTTTATGGAATAAGGATATTAATTGAAACAAACACGTCTTTTTAACAGAGTTTGAATCACTTAGGAACTCTGATGATTCTACTGAAAGAATCATTTAATGTGATTCATCCGTCAGATGGAGCTCCCTCACAGTTTGCTGTTTCTCTGTGAGAGTAAAGATCATTATAAACGCCCATGGAGACTGTTCATAGAAACCAGACATAACACACCTCTGACAGCTGCAGAACATGGACTCGACGAATAAACAGAGCTCAATTAACGAACTTCAGGAGCAAATTCGCTCTCTGACTGACGAAAATGTAAGATATTTTCTTGTAATATAAAGGATTTCATGCTTAACTGGGTTGTAACATTATAGTGTACTATAAATCTTCCTACTATCCTACTACTTTTATCAAGCAAGTGACAGTAAAGACCTTTTTAATGTTACAGAAGATTTTTATTTCAAATAAATGCTGTTCTTTCAACATTGATAATCAGAAATGTTTCTTGAGCAGCAAATCAGAATGATTTCTGAAGGATCATGTGACACTGAAAACTGGAGTAACGATGCTGAAAATCCAGCTTAGCATCACAGGAACAAATTACATTTTAAAATATTTTACAATAGGAAACATTTTAAATCGAAATAATATTTCATAATATGACTATTTTACTGTCTTTTTTGATGCAGCCTTGATGCATAAGAGACTTTTTTTCAAAAACATTAAAAATCTCATTGACCCCAAATTGTAATGGTACTGTATGGTCTGTAAAGGTTGAAACCTCCTGCACTAAACCATAACATTATAGTGTTAACTGCATTAATTTATATACAGGTACAGCTGCGGGAACGAAATGAAGTTCTGTTTAGTAAGCTTGACTCGGCCCAGAACAAACTGGGCCTGCAGGCTGCATCAAAGAGCGACCTGTCAGTCAAACTGGTCCAGTGTGAGGAAGACAAACTGAAGGTAAGAACTGAAATATGGCATCTGCCTGATGTCTGCTTATGAAAATGCTGCACTATTTCATGTTTATGTGTTTCAGATCTCAAAAGACCTGGTTGATGTGCAGATTGAGGCCAATAAAATGAGAGAGAGGTATGAAGCGGAGATCTTTGAACTGAAAAACGTGGTAAGTGCAGTACACACTGATGATTAATGGGCTGCTAAAGTAGTCAAGTCATCTTTATTTATATAGCACTTTATACAGTACAGATTGTTTTAAAGCAACTTCACAGTAATAAACAGGGAAATAACAGAATCAGTGCTGCAAACTTCATCAAAAATGAGACAAATTCAGCTGTAAAGCAGCTCTACATTTATATTTCATGCTCTCTTTCCCAGGTTTTATCTCAGGAGGGAACTGCCTCATCTCTTCAGACAGAGCGTGACCGGCTCAGACAGGAAGTGTCAGCAGCATTGGCGCGTTTAGAAGTCATTGAGCGAAATGAGCGTGACCTGGCCGAAGAGTACTCAGTGCTAAAGAGCAACTTCCTGTCGTTGAGCAGCGCTTATGAAAGAGAACGCACGCACTCTGAAGAGCTCAGCGCTGAGCTGCTCGCCCTCGCACACACACACGACACGCTCCTGCAGGAGAGAGAGCGGACGCACAGACACACGCTGGAGGTGGAGAGGGTTCGAGCGCTCATCAGCAGGGCGTCACTGAACAGAGTCGGGGTGAGAGACGTGCTCATCTTTATCAAACACTTCCTTTAGCAAAGTATGTTTCTTTAGAGGGCGTTGAATTCAGTTGAATTCAAAAGGCCACATACATATTGAAGCTCAAACAGGTACACGCTGTAGTTTAAAGGGTTAGTTCACCCAAAAAATGAAAATCCTGTCATTAATTACTCAGCCTCATGTCGTTCCAAATCCGTAAGACTTTCGTTCAGCTTCGGAACACAAATGAAGATCATTTTAATGAAATCTGAGAGATTTCTGTCCCTCCATTGACAGCCTAAGCCAAGCCACTACCACTTTCAAGCCCCAGAAAGGTAGTAAAGATTAATATTTTGTAAATAAAGTGGTAAATTATGTTTCTTTGCCCTAACAAAGCACTCACATCGCTTCATAAAATTGAGTTGAAACCACTGGAGTCACATGGATTACTTTAATAATGTCTTTACTACCTTTCTGGGGCTTGAAAGTGTCAGTTACGTAGCTGTCAATGGAAGCACATCACAAAATGATCTTTATTTGTGCTCCGAAGATGAACGAATGTCTTATGGGTTTGGAACGACATGAGGCCGGGTGAGTAATTAATGACCGAATTTTCATTTTTGGGTGAACTATGCCTTTAATACTTACATTTAGAGTTGATCTGTGATCTGAACACACACCGAATTATGAACAATAATAATAGTGATGCATCGCTATATCAGATCCCGCTAATCACTGAAAGGGGAACAACAACAATTCCTAATGAACTTAAAGAAGTTATATTTTTAAATACTCTATTTTTGATGTTTGTTTTAACAGCCAGAGGAGTTTGAACAGCGCAAGAGCCCATTGGAAAGAAACGTAAGAAAATCAGCAGTATATTATTTATTTGTATAATTTAGCACTTTTCATACTTCAAATTGTTTAAAAGCAGCTTTACAGAAAAGTTTATGCGTGTGTGATGTTTTTTAATGCAGGGAGCGCGGAATAACCTGAGAGATGAGCTAGAAAAACTGAGGAAAAGCTACGAGGGGCACCAACGACAACTAGAGGAGAAAGTGTGAGACACATGATGACATCTGCTCAGAGTTTGACCTACAAGCACCATCTTGAGTTACTAAACACAAGTGGGCGGCACTAAATACACATGAAAACAGGATACAAAATGTTTTGTGATCACTGAAACCACATTTGGATGTAGTCAGAAATATATGTGACCACATAGACGTGTACGCTTGAAGAAACCTACCTGCAAAGCTACGGTACTGTGGAAAGTTTTAGGCACTTGCGTAAAAATGGTGTAAAGTGAGGATGCTTTCAAAAATACTGTCATAAAATTTTATGTATCAATTAAAGGATTAGTTCACTTCAGAATTGAAATTTCCTGATAATTTACTCACCCCCATGTCATCCGAGATGTTTATGTCTTGCTTTCTTCAGTTGAAAAGAAATTAAGGTTTTTAAGGAAAACATTCCAGGATTTTCCTCCATATAGTGGACTTCAACAAGGGACCAACGGGTTGAAGGTCCAAATTAAAGTTTCAGTGCAGCTTCAAAGAGCTCTACACGATCCCAGATGAGGAATAAGGGTCTTATCTAGCGAAACGATTGGTCATTTTCTAAAAAAAATAAAAAATTATATACTTTTAAACCACAAATGCTTGTCTTGCACTGCTCTGCAATGTGCTACGCATTACGTAATCACGTTGGAAAGGTCACGCGTGACGTAGGCGGAAGTACCGATCCAGTGTCTACAAAGCAAATGTGCAAAGACTAAGTCAAACGCCCTTTACAAAAAAAGGTAAAACAATGACGTCGGACGATTTTGAAGTTGGAGGAGAAAATGAGATGGAGTTTTTCGACCTTCAACCTGTTGATAGCCGTTGAAGTCCACTATATGGAGAAAAATCCTGGAATGTTTTCCTCAAAAACCTTAATTTCTTTTCGACTGAAGAAAGAAAGACATAAACATCTTGGATGACATGGGGGTGAGTAAATTATCAGGAAATTTTAATTCTGAAGTGAACTAATAAACTAACTTTGATTAACTAAATCAAATCAATATTTGGTGACCACCATTTGCGTTTAAAACAGCTTTTGTCCAGGTACACTTGCGCATTGTTTTTCAGGTAGCTGTGCAGGTCGGTTTCTTCAAGCATCTTGGAGATGTTTCCACAGTTCTTCTGGATTTAGTTTGTCTCAGTTTCATCTCTTTCTTCATGTAATCACAGACAGACTCGATGATGGTGAGATCAGATCTCCGTGTAACTGATATTTCCTACTGACACACTACCGCAAAAGATATAAATAACTGTCTTAAAACCTTTTTTTTTTTTTTTACTAAAATACTAATGTGCCTAAGACTTGCACAGTACTATATAAATAAAGCTAATTTAATTTTCATAAATACTATAATATCATATAAATAATACTAGTATGTAGTCACAAAATCATAGGTCCTCTCCTCGAAATCTGATCTCAAATGATCACAGGAGTCGTGTGTTAATTGTGCGTCTATCTCACCTGACCACCTGTGATCGGATTGGCCAGTACGGGTGTTGTGTAAACAGAGTCATTGCCATACTCAGACGAGGGGACAATGGTGTCTGCTTAAAGTTTGACCTAGTGAAACCAAACTCTGTGCACCTGCTACATTACGAGTGATGTGGTGGAGCTTTTATCTTTACGAGTGGAAAATCTTTGATACATGTGCTCACTCTTTTAACCATGAGACGTGGGCGGTGAAGGTCAGCTGAAGTGTGTATGTGTTGTCTTTCATAGAGTGGCCATGGGGAGGGAACAACAGGAGAATAAGAGAGCCATTCAGAACACCCGACACGAGCTATCCCAGCAGTCTGCAGTGAGTACATTATCAGTCGCTCACACACACAAGATGCTGTATATGTGTTTTTTGATTTCTGATTTGTTCCTGTCTACATGCAGACACTGATTATATCTCAACACCAGCTGAAGGAGGCCGAGACTGAGGTCTCTAAACTACAAAATCATCTGAAGGAACTCAACAGAGAGTACAGGGCCCGACTTACACGCTATATTCAGGATGTTACAGTATGTGTACATGCCAGCAGACATTTAGTTAAATTAATGGTGCATTCATGTCAGAAAAAACACTTTAAAGTGGCTTCTTGAGTTGTCAAAATTTTGAAACAATTATGATCTTTTTTACGCTTTTGAAAGAAGTATCTTATGCTCACCATATGCTGTATTTTTTAATCAAAAATATAAAAAAAATGTAAAATATTTTTACACTTTAAAATAACTGTTTTCTATTTGAATATATTGTAAAATGTCATTTATTTCTGTGATCAAAGCTGAATTTTCAGCATCATTACTCCAGACTTCAGTGTCACATGATCCTTCAAAAATCATTCTAATAAGCTGAATTGCTGCTTAATTATTCTTAACTAACTTAACTTCTTAATGCATTTTTTCAGGATTTTTTGATGAATAGAAAGTTCAAAAGAATAGCATTTATTTGAAATAGAAATCTTTTATAACATTATAAATGTCTTTACTGTATCTTGATCAATTTAGTGCATCCTTGCTAAATAAAAGTATATATTTTTTTTATCTTCTTTACCGCAAACTTTTGAGTGGTAGTATATCACGGTTTTCACATAAATATGAAGAAGCACAACTATTTTCAACACTGATAATAATCAGAAATGTTTTTTGAGCCGCAATTCAGCATATTAGAATGATTTCTGAAGGATCATGTGACACTGAAGACTGGAGTAATGATGCTGAAAATTCAGCTTTGATCACAGGAATAAATTACATTTTAAAATATATTCAAATAGAAAACAGTCATTTTAAAGTGTAAAAATATTTCACTTTTTTTTTTACTGTATTTTTGATCAAATAAATGCAGCCTTGGTGAACATAAGAGACTTCTTTCGAGAACATTTTTAAAAAATCGTAATTATTCCAAACATTTGACCGGTGGTCTATAATTTCTTGTTTTTAAGCTAAATTGATGTTACAAGAGTGGTTTGATGGCATATGGTTTCTGGCGCTGTAGGAGTGTGTAACAGCAGCCGATGGTGGTGATCTGGGACAGTTGAAGGGGTTTGTTGAGTCCATGCTGGAGGAGGTGAAAGCGTCATATCGCTCCAGAGAGGAACAGCTCACCAAAGCCGCCAGAATGTACCGCAAACGCATACAGGGTCTGAGCAATGCCTTTCAACAGCTACTCATTGCTTACAGGTGCATGAACATCCACTGATTCACACCTATTGCTCTTAATACAAACTATTTACAATTAACGTTTACATGTGTTGATGTAGCACAGGGATTCCCAAACATATTTTTTTTTCAGCCAAACCTCTTTGACTTAATATATTCACTTGAAGTCTCCCTAAGATTTAATATTAATATATTAATCATGTTACAACACATTCTCATGTTCACGGTTCTCTGATGTCGATTAATGGTCACATGACATGCAGATGAACAAAATATTATATAATATTATAAATACTTTCTTAGTAAGTGTTTTATTTTTATTGTTTTTATTTAAAAATTAGTTCAATTTTACATTTTTTATGATTAAAAAAATAATGATTAGCTTTTCATCAAACTCACATACCCCAGTTTGGGAAACCTTGATTTAGCAGGTGCTTTTATTATGAAAATTTCAGCAAATACAAATGAACTTTCACTCAAAAAATAAAACATGCTAGCAACATGCTGATCAGTAAAACAATTACTCTAGGCTAAATCTAAAATACAGAATTTGGTGATTTGGATGTGAATTCATGAAACTTTTTTCTGTATGAGGGTTTTTTTTTGCTCAATTTTTTAATATAGAGATATCCACAAAGGTAAGTTTTATCAGGTTTCGCAAATTTTGTGGTGGCATTTTCAGACATTTCAGCCCTGTGTTAAATGCAAAGCTTGCTCCTACACACACTAGATCTGATTTGGTCTGATAAGTAGTGTCTCTGTGTCCCAGACTGCAACGTGAGCAGATCCTGGCACTCCCTGAACACGCTTTAGAGGCCGGACCCCCTGAGGCCCACTTCAGTCCCGCGGGGACTGAACCGAGAGGAGAGACTGAGAGAGAGCTACACAGACTGAGAGAGGACAAAGCCCGCCTGGAGAGCCAACTGAAACTGGCTCGAGAACAGGTGTGTGCGTGTGTGTGTGTGTGTGTTTAATGAATTAGTTCTGTGACTTGATCATGTGCTTGGTATTTCAGATGGCTGTGTTGTCAGAGTCTTCTCAGAGGTGAGTATCATTCAAAGTAAGAAAAATATTGTATCTACTGTTTAATGGCTTATTTTATGTGTTGCTCTTGATAAATTGTGCAGGGCTGGACTTACCCAAGACGCCTGGAATGATGTTAAAAACCAGCTCAGAGAAATAACCAAGTCCACACAGGTAACCAATACAAACTGTTACCAGTTACTCCTGGAAAAATAAAATAATAGCAGCACTCTTATGATCAAACATAGCAGTATATTATCTAAGCACACACAAGTAGCCCCACATCATGTAATTATGACAACAGCTTCACTATCATCACCCTGGTAATCACAGTAAAATTCCAACAGGAAGCTCAAGAAAGGGAGCGTGCCCAGCTGATCACCAGAGCAACAGTTGCCGAGGAGCAGGTGTCTGAGCTGAAGGAGTATGTGGACAATCACCTGGGCAGGTATTTGAACACCCACCTGTAATAGATAATAAGGAAATGACTTTATAGGTGGCATGTGTGATCTTCAGGTGTGGCGTCTTTGTGCAGGTATAAACTGGAGATTACGCGGCTGCGCAGGCTGCTGGGAGCACAGGAGGGAAGATCAAATAGTGCAAGAGACCATAAGCCCCGCCCACCCCACAAGTCTTTCAAAAACAGCAGTAATGAAATATAGTGCAGCAATCCATCAGCCCCACCCACTCCACAAATCAATCAAAAACATAGGCCCATAGTTTTTCATAGGCCCCGCCCTCTCCATAAATCAATCAACAACAACATTTATGAGACATAGTGCATTAAATAAGCTCCGCCCACTCCATAAATCAATCAACAACAACATTTATGAGACAGTGCATTACATAAGCTCCGCCCACTCCATAAATCAATCAATCAAACAGCTGAAATAGTGCTAATACAGTTAGATATTTTTGCACCTGGGAAAAAAAATGATTCAAATATCAATTTCAGCTCAGAATAAGAAAGTATAATGGTGTGCTAAGATTTCCTTAGCAATCATAAACAGTGTTAGCTAATCAGTGAGTGTGTTTACATGTCTTACATGTAAACACACTCATGTGTCTTATACCACATGACATTTTATCAGGGAAAGTTTATAAATGGCTTCAGTAAAACTCCATAACATTTAGATTTTTTGCCTGTTACTCCAATTTTGTTTAGCATGTAAACACCATTATCACATCTGTTTAAGTTTAGATGGTTTTCTTGTGTTGTCGGTTCATTGATTTGCATGTAAACCCTTAAATTTTTTGATCATTATCAGCATCTTGTTGTACATGTAAACACTCGTTAATGCGTCATTTGCATTTTTAAGTGCATTTTCACTCACGTTTAATGCCAAGCTCACAATGTTTCATTTCAAGAAATTTGGTTAATTGCTGATTCAGATTAAATAGCTAATCTTTAATTTTTGGTAATTTGTTTGTGTGCATTTATAGTTAAATTATCAAAATGAAACAACAGCAGTATGTCTTGTACCGCTGTGTTTTAATCTATTAGAAGCACAGGCATATGTGTGAATGCGACTGAATTTGCTCTTCCTTCCTGAGAAACTATGTGTGGAATGTTTGTAAAGCTTATGTCAATTTTACGGGCTGCGAGAATGAAAGGCGGCTGACAATTAATTGTCTGACGGGTTAAGATAATTTCATTACAGAGCATGTAGTTCACACACATGCTGATCCCTGAGAAACATACGACACTGAGTGACAGACACATAATAAATTGCAGTGGTTTCATGAGCTAGTCATATTAGGGATTGGGGAATATTAAGGAAATAGTTTTTCAGGTTAGAAGCTCTTGAATAAACAGTTTTATTTTAGTGTTGTTAGAATCTAAAAGTCTTATTTTTTTTTTTAGTAAATGGAGATGCAAAGATATATAATATATAGTAATATATAATATGTACTAATAGTTAAACATGGTGAATGTGAACCGAGTCTATCCTAGTAATTTAAAGTTTGAAACTGCAGTGCAAACTTGAAAGCATATTACTGGAAAGAAAAAAATAGCACGGATTACCCGCAGAAAGAGAGCGTGGAAAAGACAGAAAGAGAGCGAGCGAGACAGAAAGAGGCTGTGGGCTTGTCAGATAAAGGGAGAGTGTTTGGGAAATGGGCTGCAGACTAAGAGGGTTCGAGCGCCTCTTTATGAGCCGGGGGAAAAAAATCAAGATTATGCGTATGGGAAACGGGGTGTAGTGAGTACAGTGGCCCCTGAACCCCTGGGAAACGAGCAGGGGCAGGGAGGGGGCTTATGGGTAGAGAGGGTAATTGGTAGGGGGGTTTCGGGGGTTGGCCGGTCGGCCGACTGTGTGCCAGCTCACACTGGGTGGCATCCGCACAGGCACGTTGACATCATGAGAACGTAACACCAAAGAGAACTAGAAAGAAAGACAAAGAACAAAGTGGTTTAAATGCGTTACCTCACTGTTTTTAATTAATTTATTTTGTTTTTAATTTTATATATATTTTATATTAAAATATTTAGACTTAAATTTAATTTAAATAATACTGATTATGTATATATACAGTCAAACCAAAATGTATTCAGACACCTTGAACATTTCATTCGTTAATTCAGTTTATTCACTATAGTTTAAAAAAATGGTAATAAAATATGACAAGATCTCAGAGTTAAACTGTGTCAGAAAAAATTATTCTTAATTATGTCAGATAACAGTTAAGCAAAGTATGGTCAGGTCAAAGTGTCTGAATAATTTTTGGTTCCAAATTTTTATCAATTTTACTGGTAGTCCACTGTATGAAGAATTTTTGGGTATAATATGTCACAGTTTACTTTATTTGGCTATCCTCACTTACATAAATGAACTATAGTGTCCTGCACCCACTAGTAAAAATATATCAAAAATATCAAAAATGTCTGAATAATTTTTGGTTTGACTGTATATATATTTGACTATATATATATATATATAAATTAAAAATATATATTATTTAAATTTAAAAATATATTACAATAATAATATGTAATAAATAATTAATTAAATTAATTAATTATATAATAAAATATTAATATGTACATATTTTAATATAAAAGAATATAAACAATAACATCAATAAATATTAATTTACATATGTATGTTACATATGTTTCTAGTTATGCTGAGGTGTGAAATAATAATATTGAATTTATTTTTAATTTTATATATATATATATTCTAAATATCTTAAAAATATATATTATTTAATTTATAAATACACTTAGAAATATATTAAATTAATAATATATAATAAATAATGTAATTAATTAATTAATAATATAATAAAATATTAATATGTACATATTTTAATATAAAAATATTATAAACAGTAGCACCAATAAATATTAATTTACATTTTACTATTTTTATATTATTTTCTTATTTTCTTAATATTATTCTTTTTTATGTTATTGTTTATAATGTTATTTTATATTTATATAAACAATAAAACATCAGTATAGTATAATATAGTAGTTTTCACCATGCTTTACAGCAATCGTTCATGAATCATCCAGCTCTAATCATTTGAGCCCATAGTGACATTGAGATGAGCTCGGAATGTGTGTCTGATACCTCGAGCAATGGGAAAATTTGGAATGCCAAGGAATATTGCAGCTGGGAATCTGCAGGAAGTACTTCACTCTTATAAACCTGCATGTAGTCTGTATATGAGAAACGCTGCTTTAGTTTTTTTTTTTTTTTTTTTTTGCATTTTTTAATGCTCAGTTGATATGTCCCTAATAAACTTTGGCAGCCCGTGTTAGAGTGTGTGTGTGTGTGTAAGTGGACGGGACAAGCCTTGTGAACGGCAGTAATTTATGAGAACAGGCTGGAGGGGGAGAGACGGAGGAAAGAAAAAAAGTGACAAAAGCGAAAGAATGTGGGACGCGTGAGAGAGGAATTTGAGCAGAGACAGAAGAACTCACTATCAAATTAATGAGTGTGTGAATTCAGACAGACAGACTGAGAACCAGAAAAAAAGGGAATGAACTTTTACCTTTCCAGAAGGAAATAATTTGTATTTAAATAGTCATTTGTTATTTAAGTGATTGTAATTGTCTTGCTAGCTTGAGCATTTCATAGTTCCCATGGTCATAGAAAACCTGGAAATGTCTACTTGTTATTTTCAGCCCTAGAAAATGTCATCAGAAATGAATAAAATCTTACAAATTTCCATAGTCGATATATATTTTTCTAGTTATGCTCAGGTGTAAAATATCTAATTAGCTAGAAACTGCTCTGTTGCTTTATAAAATTATTTTTCAAATCTTTATTCAGCAGTCGCGAGGGACATTTGTTATCATTTCTCTCCCTCTCTCGCTCTGTCAGAAGCACCTGCTGGCTGATTTCAACCGTTCTGAAGGATTTTCAGCTCTTTAACGTGTCTGGAGAGAGGAGTTGAGGAGCGAGTAGATAAAGGGGAGGAACAACAATAACGCTGGGGAGAGGAGAAAAAACACAAAACATCAAGAGATTGAGTGAAGAGATAGAGAGAAATGACATGCTGAGCGGTTCAAGGGAACTAGAGGAAAATAACCTGAAGGAAAGTTTGAAAGTACGTGGGCAAGAGGGAGAGGAGGGGGTCCCAAAGTTTTTCCCACACTTCTGTGGTTTAATCCGTGTCATGATTAGGACAAAATTCAGACGCCCTCCTGTAGCCGCTCGACAAAGAACAGACGTTTTTCTCTCACAAACACACATGAACGAACGTGGCTCTGGGTCCGGACCTCTCCTCATGTCTTGGCTCTGTTCCTGTTCTCACAGTCCGTTTGCATGTGTTCACACATTCTGTCCATTATAACAGAGTTTTAGCAGCGGCACTGATTGTACCTCAGGGAAACACTTAAACACCCGTAACCCAGATCTGCCTCTGTCTGTCACTGATGGGTTTCGAATGCCAGGCATAAAACTGTGGTGAATTTCGCTGTGTAGTATTTGTTGTACTTTTAATGTTTGTTCTCTCTCTCTCTCTGACCTGAGAAACAGGTAGCATCAGGTCACATTTCCCATCAGTGTCAGTGTTTTTATAGTACATTAATTGGTTGATTTAAAACTCACAATGATGTTAATGTGAGGTTTAAACCAAACAAAATAGCAACTGTTTTCTGACAGGTTTCTTAAACACTAGTCCCGCTCAAATCTCCAAAATCTTGCGATTTTTGGGCTTGAGAGATCAAGGTTTGGCTGGTTAACATTGTTACTACACCGTCTAGACTGAAAGGGATAGTTCACCCAAAAATGAAAATTATCCCATAATTTACTCACCCTCAAGCCATCCTAGGTGTATATGACTTTATTCTTTCAGGCGAACACAATCGGAGTTATATTAAAAAATATCCTGGCTCTTCCAAGCTTTATAATGGGAGTGAATGGGGCTCAAGATTTTGAAGCCCAAAAAGCACATCCATCCATCATAAAAGTAATCCATACGACTCCAGGGGGTTAATAAAGTTATAATTATGTATATTTTTCTTACAAAAACCCATCGCTTCGATTCAGAAGGCCTTTATTAACCCTCTGGAGCTGTATGGATTACTTTTATGATGGATGGATGCACTTTTTTGGGCTTCAAAATCTCAAGCCCCATTCACTCCCATTATAAAGCTTGGAAAAGCCAGGATATCTTTTAATATAACTCCGATTGTGTTTGGCTGAAAGAAGAAAGTCATATACACCTAGGATGGCTTGAGGGTGAGTAAATTATAGGATAATTTTCATTTTTGAGTGAACTAACGCTTGAAAAACCATCTTTCTCTGTCAATGGACATTTAAACTAGCAGTGAATTGTGATAAATCGCATATATTTCATCATATTATAGTAAATTTTTTAACCATAAAGCACTAATTTCATCTCTATGCTACAAAATAACACAATAATATTATTAATTAATTATATTAGTGTGTTATGAACTGAATTAATGAATTATGAATCATGTTATCTTAGTAGTATTTATATGCTATTATAGTTTTATAAATGAATTTGCTTTTATTTTTTCAGTTTTCATTTTAGTTTTAGTTTAATTTTTAGTAATTTGTTATGTGCATTTGTCATTTTTATTAGGTTTTTTTATTTCCAGTTAGTAATTTTAGTTGTTCAACTTTGTTGCCAAGGCAACATTTCTCATTTTTCATCTAATATTTATATTTATTGACTGATAATGACTTAATGGACTGAAAAAAACAAAACAAAAAACATATTTTTCTGTTGCTGGACATTAAAAACTTGCAGTGAGTTTTGATAAATCTATATTTTTTCATTATATTATAGTAAAGTTTTTAACCAAAACATCTTTATGCTACAAAATAACACTAAAATCATTCAGATAAAAGGCTTGTTATAGTCGCTTTAGGTAAAATCTTTATGGTAAATGAATAAATGTAAATGTGAAAATCTAAATTATTGGATAAGGTTTGTAACATTTATATATGCATTTAGTGTGTTTTTTAACTCTTCATGGCATCTGATTTCATGTTCTGTCACTGATGTATTAGTCAGATGTTTCTTATTATTTATTTAAATATTGTGGCAACAAGTTTCTCAGCACCCTTGTGCCTTAATGGGACATGAAATGCTAATTTTTTTTTTTTTTTTTGGAGATGTGACTGTGTTGTTTTTTTCATGGTTTAAAACCAATGTTTAGCGAATGTCAATGGAAAAAGAGAGGGAATATGTTTATGATTACACAATTATTCATCTATAAGACAATGCATTTATAGTCTATGAGACTGAGGTGGGAAAAAGTCAATCCAAAGGTTTAAATGCAGAATTGGGATACCAGAAGAAAGCTGTCCGTACACACAGTTAGTGTCATGACTTTTAGGACTGTTTGAACATGCTTACTCAGATTGTTTTTCTGTGTGACTGCATGTTTAGTGTGATGTGATAATTAGGGTCATTTTGGCGGGAAATAAGAAAGACACTGCCCACCCCAACCTGAGGAGCTCAGCTCTGCACACTCAATCACACACACACTTGGGTTTCCCTCCGCATTTTAATGGGATTAGAGCCATCTGCAGACCCTTAAGGAACAAAAGTGTGTTCCTGGAGAAGTCGTGTTCTCTCGGGGGGTTGAAGTGTTATGTCAGCATACTCACACACACAGCAGGGATCTAGTGCCTTTACAGGATATTCATGCTAGAACCTAAATCATGATTATTCCCAACCCGACTACTGCAGTTTAGATAAACATAGTATTGTTTTATCATGATTTATAAGCTGTTTACCTCATGGGGATCAAAAAATGTCCCCACAAGGACAAGGATTTCAGATATTGTCATCTTTGTGGGGCGTAACATATCTTTGTGTCCCCATAACGTAGGGTATACCTGACACACACACACACACATTCATTCATTCATTCATAAAGGATCACAAACTTAATTTCAACCCCAAAACTCTCAATTCAGCTCTATCTATTTCTGCTAGCATTACAAAAAAACTAAACTCAAAGCTCCGCAAAACATTTCCAATACTATACACACATGAAAGCATTTAAGTCATGCTGAAATATACAATAAATCATTATATAAATATATTTTTAAAGAAACATATTTTTCTGTGATGGGTAGGTTTAGGGTTAGGGGATAGAATATACATGAAAACCCAATGTGTGTGTGTGTGTGTGTGTCTGTGATGGTGGATGTCTGTAGATATAAATGAACACAATCCAGGTCAGAGAGCTCCTGTCTGCGGGTTGGGCCGCACTCATTTCCTGTTCTATCTCTGGAGCTCTTGAAAGGCCAAACACACACACACACTGTACACCTGAACACACACACACACACTCATTCACCCTAGACAGCTCACCAACACCCTTCCTCATTTTCCTGTTATTCACCTTGCAACTACAGTATAAGGTTATACATATGCTAATAATAATAATAATAATAAAGTGAAACATGGTCAGTATGACAGCAGCACAGCCTTTTATCCTGACAAACATCCTTTCATAGTTACACTACCCATCAAACGTTTATTAATAAACTAAATATTTTTATTCAGCAAGGATGCATTAAATTGATCAGTAAAGAAATTTGTCACAAAAAAATCTATTTCAAATAAATGCTGTTCTTTTGAACTTTCTATTCATCAAAGAATCCTGAAAAATATATATCACGGTTTCTACAAAAATATGAAGCAGCACAACTGTTTTCTACATTGATAATAATCAGAAATGTTTCTTGAGCAGCAAATCAGCATATTAGAATGATTTCTGAAGGATCATGTGACACTGAAGACTGGAGTAATGATGCTGAAAATTCAGATTTGATCACAGGAATAAATGACATTTTAAAATATATTCACATAGAAAACAATTATTTTAACTTGTAATATTATTTCACAATATTACTGTTTTTACTGTATTTTTATCAAATAAATACAAGCTAAAATGATATAGTTTAACAGTTTTATTTCAAATAATCTTCTGTTTAGTATTAGAAAATACTGTGATATTTCTTAACTATATCACCTTGTTTTTTTACTATATAACTCAGTAATTCAGAAACCAGACAAACACAAATTCGATATGATTTTGTTCTTTATAATTGTATATTTTTTAACCAAACTTTCATACAAACTCTACAATGTTATCAGAATATTTCCAGTTTCAAAACTCTAAAACATCTTATATACATTGATATCCACATAAACACACATAAACATTTATTTTACACACAGCAGTCACATTGGTTTTAAAGACACACTAACAACAAACACAGGCAGCATAAAATATGGCAGCTTCGCATGTCGGTTCGCTCTCCACGTTTGGTTTATCCATTCGTTTGTTTAGTGCACATACATCGCTGACAGGGAATGGATATGAAGCACAAAAATAAAGACAAAAGCAATAGCAGATAACCAGAATGAGACACAGGACAGTGCTTGCAGTCCAGCCTGAGACCAGCAGTCAATGTTTTGGTACACAAGTCCACAATTGAAGCTTTACAGAGAGTTTGAGAACAAGACAGGCAGTGTTATTTCAGACGTTTAGCTTTAAAGTTAAATTATCTTTATAGATTATATCATAAGTACATATATTTGAACTACAAATAAAATCCAGATTTGTGAGCATACCCTGTTAATGTGCGTTCACACTGACTACAGTTTAATCGTGAGAGGTTGTTCCAATTAGAATACACTATCACATGACCTTTTGCATAAAGTTAAACTGCTCAACTTTGTCCAAATGCAAACAGTCTGCAAAAGTCGCCACCTCAAAATGCTAAAATTAATGACATTCGGTTGCAAATCGTTGTCGGTGTGAACGCACCTTTGTTTTTTTTTTTGTAACGGAAGATTTTTTTTGTGCTTCTCAGTATATCTCAAGCTAGCACAACCCGAAAGGTAAATGCCATCAGCTTGATAACATTAGCAACATCAAAGCAAACTAGTGGTGACGTTAACCATGAGGTAATCAGCACATGCTATCTGTAGACATAGAATAATTAATAGACTATTGCTATTGTATCTGTTTTCATTACTTCATGTTAGCTGCAT
Organism: Mylopharyngodon piceus; assembly: GCA_039654765.1. NCBI lineage: Eukaryota > Metazoa > Chordata > Actinopteri > Cypriniformes > Xenocyprididae > Mylopharyngodon > Mylopharyngodon piceus. Next base: position 2,108,951 of record CM077444.1, on the reverse strand, counting down.
GCTATTCTCAGCCTGTTAGCATATAAACCATAGCTGATTTCATATTATAGAAATATATTTATATAAAACATCTTTTGCTATGCTACATATAGATGCGTTTTGGTTCTCAGTGCTTGCAGCATCCAGGTATCGCCATTTCCCTTCCTTTCACCAGTGCAAATTTAGAAAATAGACGCTTTTTTTATAATTTTAAAAATCCTATGTGGAAAAAAATATATACTCTCAATACAAAAACAGAGTGTTTAAAATCTTTAAAAACTTTTTTATATAAAGGATGACAAATCAATAGGGTTTTTCGGTGGCGTCAAATACTGTGAAAGACGACTGCGCTACATGCATTGCGTACAGCTTATTTACCAACTCAACCCACAAGGTGGGAACAGAGTTTGCCCCAAAATCATGAGGACTTTGGATATTTCAGTGATATGATGTTCATATCAAAGTGTCCAAAGACACAATTTCCTGAGTTAAAAAAAAAGAGGCTCTGTTTAAGAGCCCGAATTCAGGGTTAAACCGGTGGAATCAGACACCCCAAATGTCCTTATTCAGACATCCATCTTGATCCAGTGATCTTCACTGAGAATTCCTCGTTGGTTGTTTCTGTGTCTCAGTGTCTTTTCCTCTGTTCTCCCAAACTTTTTTCTTTCTTTCGTTCAGGAGTTTCATCCTAGACCCTGCGAATCAGAATCAAGGGTCCGTCAAGTTTCGCCCGGACGTGATTGTGCTTCTTCCATCAGTCGTTCACCAGAGTGCAGGGGATCATTAGGGATTGTTTGGCCTGCTCGTATGCCTTCAGGAAGTCTTTATAACGTGGAGCACAGCCGAGCCACGCCTCCCCAAAGTGCACACGCCCGGTAAACAGGAAGCTCCCAGCGCCGGGCCGAACGCCGCACTGCAGAGGTGTACGGATCTCCCCTGACCGCGTCAGACGCCCAGACTCAGGGAACAACGCAAACTTTTGCCGGTAAACTCGCGTAGCACTCACTTTGATCACTGCCGCTTTCAAATTTGAGTCCGTCTCCACTGAACGGATGTTTCCTCGGACCACTAAAAACATAGAAAGCTCAATTAGTATGGGCAGATTGATGATAAAGCTTACATATTGCTAATTAACATCACATTTGAGCTTTTGCTACTTTTTTTGGTTTATTATTTTTCTTCTAAACCAGAAATTAAAGCTGGATGGGCTAAATTAACCAACTGGATTAGATTAGGTTTGGTGCGAATAAATCAGAAAGTTTGCAAGGAGCAACCCGTTGTGAAGCAAACTAAAACTGAAACCATAAAAAACATTTGTTGCTTGAAATAAAATAAACTTTAACTACAAAAAAAACTACAAAAATAACTACTAATATATATATATATATATATATATATATATACCAGTACCGGTCAAAAGTTTGGAAACATTACTATTTTTAATGTTTTTGAAAGAAGTCTCTTATGCTCATCATACCTGCATTTATTTGATAAAAAATACAGAAAAAACAGTAATATTCTGAAATATTATTACAATTTAAAATAACTGTTTTCTATTTTAATATACTTTAAAATATAATTTATTTCTGTGATGCAAAGCTGATTTTTTTATCTGCCATTACTCCAGTTTCGGTGTCACATGATCCTTCAGAAATCATTCTAATATGTTGATTTATTATCATTGTTGGAAACATTGGCAATATTACTGTTTTTTCTGTATTTTTGATCAAATAAATGCAGGCTTGATGAGACTTCTTTCAAAAACATTACAAATAGTAATGTTTTCAAACTTTTGACCGGTACTATATATATATATATATAAAACTAAATATATATAAACTGAAACTGAAATAAAATTAATAAAAAATAAAAATAAAATAAAATAAAAAAAGACTTTAAAATTTCACTTGAAATTAAAAATAAAAAATAATTCAAAATATTAATAAAAACCATAATAGTATCTCAATGATGCTAAAATAACAGACAAAATATCAGACCCCTACTTGGGTTTGAACCTGTGACCTTTAGGGTTGCCAGTCCAGATCTTTAACTAAACCACCAGAAAGTGTGGCGTAGAGGTTTAAGATCTGGATTGGTAGCTGAAGGTTGAAGGTTTGAGGTTTTTGCTATCCACTCTTAGTGGAAATGTCCTGTTGATTGCTTTTAATAAAGAAGCTTTTATCCTCAAAATCGAAGAAAAACTAAATTCAAATACTCACCAAAGTCACTAGTGCACACAGCCATCAGAATCTCGGTGTTATTGCACGGCCTGCAGGCTCCTGAGAGAGAAAGAGAAGAAGAATGAGACACGAGTCATGATGAGGTGTAACGCACAGCTGCTACTTTACGGCTCTTCACTGGAGGAGTGATGGATGTGAATGACCTTCTGATAGGTGTGAGCCATCTCAGCTGATCAAAGCTCATGAGAGAGGTGTGTAATGTATCTCCTCTTTCTGCATCCTAACACTTCCCTCTTCCTCTCTATTGTTCCTTTGCCTGATCTATATGGGCTAGTAAAGTGAACAGCTGATCTTATAAAACCCACCCACACACAAACTAAACCATCTCATTCTTTGAAGTTTGTGTTGTTTGGGAGATGCAGGATGTTTGTATAGATGCGTTTACAAAAATGTACCATGGTGGCTATAGTTTCTAGTTAAAATACCAGACTTTGAGTCAGGGTAGATGGCTTAATTCATTTGAAACAAATGAAAATGAGGCTTTGATGGACAGATAATAGGCTGTGCTTATCTAAATGTCCTCAATCACATCAATGTTTTTTGTTTAATTTTTTGCTTCGACTTCATATTTGTCAACATTTAAACTTCTACATAACACAAAAAATGGTAACACTTTAGGGTTATTTGGCTGTTTAAAAGCACATATTAATGCCTTATTCTGCATGACCATATTCAACATCCCTTACTAACAACTACCTTACTAACTATTAATGAGCAGCAATTAGGAGTTTATTGAGGCAAAAGTTGTAGTTAATAGTGAGTTAATAGTGAGAATTAGACCCTAAACTAAAGTGTGACCCAAAAAATATTTAGAAAAATGTCAATTTAATGTATAAATGTAATGAAATGTAATATAAATTTAAATGTATAAGATTCAAAAAGTGTTCCAAAATTAAAAATCACTGCAAATTAATATGTGTTAAGTAGCTTTGGTACACATTCTTGAATCTGTGTTATTTTAGTATCATTGAGATACTAGTTTTTATTAATATTTTGAATGGGTTTTTACTTGTATATTTTCCATGTTCATTTTATTTATTTTTCTTTTATTTTTTTTGTAATTTTATGGTGTGTTTTTGTAATTTTTATTAGTTTTTTTTTTATGTCTATGTAGTTTATATTCCTTGAGTTTTTATTTTTATATTTTCCATGTTAAAGGAACACTCCACTTTTTTTGAAAATAGGCTCATTTTCCAACTCCCCTAGAGTTAAACAGTTGAGTTTTACCATTTTTGAATCCATTCAGCCGATCTCCGGGTCTGGCGGTACCACTTTTAGCATAGCTTAGCATAGTTCATTGAATCTGATTAGACCGTTAGCATCTCGCTTAAAACTGACCAAAGAGTTTCAATATTTTTCCTATTTAAAACTTGACTCTTCTGTAGTTACATCGTGTACTAAGACCGACGCAAAATGAAAAGTTGCGATTTTCTAGGCCGATATGGCTAGGAACTATACTCTCATTCCGGCGTAATAATCAAGGAACTTTGCTGCCGTACCATGGGTGCAGCAGGCGCAATGATATTACACGATGTAACTACAGAAGAGTCAAGTTTTAAATAGGAAAAATATTGAAACTCTTTGGTCATTTTTAAGCGAGATGCTAACGGTCTAATTGGATTTAATGAACTATGCTAAGCTATGCTAAAAGTGGTACCGCCAGACCCGGAGATCGGCTGAATGGATTCGAAAACGGTAAAACTCAACTGTTTAATTCTAGGGGAGTTGGAAAATGAGCCTATTTTCAAAAAAAGTGGAGTGTTCCTTTAATTTTAGTTAATTATTGTAATTTTATGGCGTATTTTTGTCATTTTTATTAGTTTTTTTTTTGTCTATATAGTTTATATTCCTTTTTATTACAGTTTTAGTTATTTTACTACATTAAATTAAACAAAATGAATATGAGAAATGTTGCCAAAAAGCTGAAATAACTAAATATATATATAGAGAGAGAGAGAGAGAGAGAGAAATTATTGGCACTGGCTGATAACATTTTCTCTACTCAACATCCATTCTGCACTCTAGATATTGGCCGTATTGGTTGAGTATTACTTAAAGTTGAGCACTACCTAAATTCATCATTATTAAAAGTTGAGACGAATGCAGCTCGAGCTCATTTCTGCAGGCCGCGCAGCTACACATGTGCACTTTCAAACGGAGCAACAGGTGTCTGTGTGGGTGTGAGAGAGAGAAAGTTGTTGGTCCTTTAAAAGTTTAAACGTCCTTCCCTGTCTCCTCTCTGCTCCCAAAACTTTGAACAAAAGATCCGCTTTTCAGTTGCGTGGTTTCCCCCCCAACCCCCCCGTTACCACGGCGACTGTGCTCTCATGCAATTCTCTGAAATGGCTCGCTATGGAGATAACCCCCCTCCATACTAAGCTTTTGTCTTTCTCTCCCTCCCCCCTCCCCTCTCGTCTTTTCCGCTCTTCGAATCCGAACGCTCCCTCCCCCATTTCTCACAACTGGCTGGAAGGAGCTGCCCAGCTGAGATGAGCTAAACGTTACATTTAAATAACTGCAATGCTACAATTACAGGTTGAGAAGTAAAAGTGACGAATTAGTGCTTTTCAAGAAGCAAGTTGTGGGATTCTTCGCATGCTGGATCTACTCTAAAATGCATTGCTCTAAAGTTCAAGTCTCGTTAAAGTTTGAATGAATGCTCTGTTCATGATCCTCGTTCTGCACCCCCATCCTCCCAAAGGTCAAAGGGCAACTCAAACTCAACCTAATTTTGGAGAACTTCATCTCCAACCTTGCATAGTTTCATAGTGTTTGAATGGGTTTTTCTGCAGAAACATTTAATGCTCAGTAGATGATCCTAAAAGTGCTGAGGAGATGGAAGTTCTGAGACACTGTTAATAAAATAACACCGTCCCAGAAATATATTAAATATACTCTTACAGTTATTATTAAAATTTTATTTTTTTCTATATAATTTTTCATGTAAATTTTATTTAGTTTTAGTAATTTTGTATGTTTTTGTCATTTTCTAAATATTTTTTAAATGTCTATTTAGTTTTTATTAATTTTTTTCAGTTTTACTTATTTTAGTACTTAAAGTTAAATGAAAATAGCTGAAATAAATTACGTTTTTTTAATATATTTTATTTCAAATAAAAAAAATCTATTTTTAAGGTTTTAGTTTTAGTTGACATTAATAACCCTGGTTTTAGATTAGATATTTTGGGCCAATACAGAATTATAAATCTTAGTTTTCAGATATAAATTCCAAAATTTACTAACATTCTCTGAATTTTGAGTAAGTTGCGTATAAATATTTTTTGTTCTTCTCATTGTTGCATTATATATAGATAGAACGATAGATAGATAGATAGATAGATAGATATTGCATTATATATATCACTACTGCATCTTCCAGAATATTCACCTTCACTGCCAATTGGATCAGTGTTGACTGACGGCTGCGCCATCCAATCCCCTCTCAGCTCGTAGCGAAACGCTGCGATGCGTCTGCTGATGTCTTGATGTGGTGTTGCTTGGAGGAAGAGGGCTGTTCGTTCTCCGGGCATGGCACTGAAGCAGCGCACATGGGCTGGGCCGGGCGTCTCGGGTGTCTCGTCTCCCACCAGAAGCTCCAGGACCCCATCTCGCTCCAGGTAGAGTTGAGCTCCACCCCAGTGCGGATCTGGTTTGATGCAGGCTGACACCGGGCTCCTGCTGGACTCGCCTGGAACCATGGCGCTCCACGGCAGTCGGGGCGACAGGGTGAGACGCAGTGCTCCAGCGGGGTACAGCCACTCCACTGAGCCCTCCGCACACCTCAACCAAACCTGCTCCACGTTCTTCACCGCCTGAGAGAGACCACTGCAGAGATGGAAACAAGTCATTAATGATATCTCCTGATATTTTTCCTGTATTGTGCTGCTGTAGAATACCCGTGTCTCACCACAAGCAGATCAATTTACAATTTGTCACTGACTTTTTGTGCACATGACAAATAAACTTGAAACTTGAAACTTGAAGTTGTCCAGTGGGTATTAAAGTTGCAGGAAAAGTTCAACGCCCCCTACTGGTTACTTTAACTGCAGTCATTTAAACGTGCCGCACTAATACAAACAGCCACTGCAACACTCACATCACATTTCCTATTATAGTTTTTACTTCTTCCTTGTATTTTATAAACTATGTGCTTAATTTACCCTTTTTGCACAAATTTACCATTGCCATTTGCACAAAATGATCATCCAAACTTGACTATATCCACAAACTATCCTTAGATAGATAGATAGATAGATAGATAGATGAATATGCAATTCAGGCACATATAATACGATGAGTATTGCACTTTATAATTTTTTTTTTTTAATATTTTACTAATGATTACTATTATAATTTTATAGTACAATTATAAATAGTATATTATAATTTGCATACTTTTTGCACACTTAAAATTGCACAGAAATCATGTAAGATAGCAGGAAAAATCAATGCATTCCAGGACAAAACGTAAAAAAAAATAAAAATAAAAAAAACGCAATAAATTAAAAACCAACATAAAGCATTCAACTCTGTGTTGTTGATATTTACCTTCCCCTCCAGCTACACTGGTCTTCGGAGTAATTTGCCATCGTGAAGCCCGTCAGAAATGAAATCCAAAGCGCAAAATTCCTCAAGCCCAAAACCTCCATCACTACGCAGAGAGATGCTGCAGTTATCCAGAGGCGCGTGCGTAAAGTCCTTCTCTTCGCTGCTTTTCCAAACGTATATTTAAACACAACGAAAAACTACTGATTCCATACTGTTGTCTGAGCTAAAAGACTGATCTGTCTAAACTAAACTTTCCCTCACTTTCTGCAGATCAGTCCGTATCGCTTGAGCAGTGTGCTGACTGACACCGCGCGCAGCTGCTGACTGGAGTTCCAGCGCAAGAGTTTCAGAACGGGACTAAACTTTAAACCCCGCCCACAGCAGGAGGCGTGGCTTCATCACAGTTAAAGTCCAATGAATGCCATCTCGTCTATTCACACTGGGTAAAAGATTACGACGGAAGAATATTTAATCAGCCTCTTCTGAATGTATGTGAAGGATTTTGAAACATAACACGCGGTTGGCAGTAGCGCCGAATCATTTTAGCGAATCAATTGATTCGTGCGGTTCGTTCAATGAACCGATTAAATGATTCACCGATTCTTTTTTGGTCATCTCCCTAAATACGTAATTTAAAGGGATAGTTCACACAAAAATGACAATTCTGTCATCATCTATTCACCCTTAAGTTGTTCCAAACCTGTATGAATTTCTTTCTTCTGCTGAACACAAAAGAAGATTTTGAAGAATGGCGGTAACCAAACAGTTGATGAATTTCTATAGTATTTTTTTCTATATTATGGAAGTCAATGGAGCCCATCAACTGTTTGGTTACCCATACAGGTTTGGAACAACTTGAGGGTGAGTAAATGATGACAGAACTTTCATTTTTGGGTGAACTATACCTTTAAGAGTTTCATTTTTTTATCACTGTTTTTAAATTAGTTTATATACACTCTAAAAAGTGCTTGGTTAAAAACAACCGAAGTTGGTTTGAAAATGGACAAACCCAGCGATTGGGTTAAATGTTTGCCCAACCTGCTGGGTAGTTTTATTTAACTCAACTAGTGTATAAAAAATACTGTATTGCTTGCTTAAAATGAACACAAATGAACACAAAATTAAAGTTAATGTTTAATAAATGAACATTTATTAAGTTTAATGAATAATAATTAAACAATAAACATTTATTATATTGCTTATTAATAAATGTTCATCTTTTGATTATTATTGTTGCCTCTAGTAATGATTTTTAAGCCATTTTAAGCCAGCCATATAGTAATTTTTAAACAACAGTCGGGTTAAATAAAACTGCCCAGCATGTTGGGCTAACATTTAACCCAACTGCTGGGTTTGTCCATTTTCAACCCAACTTGAGTTGTTTTTAACCCAGCATTTTTTAGAGTGTAGATTGCATTGAATTTGTGTTGTTTACTGTTTCAAAATAATATTAACGGCAAAATTAATGGTAAAATTTTCCCAGTATGATTAATATTTAATCAAGAACGTAATTGTCAATACTAACAACATTGTTCTCAAGTCAGCGATTTACAAACAAATGTCAGTCTATTCCAACTGAATCATTTCATAGAGTCGGTTCAAAAGAATTTCGTTTGAATTCGTTGTCAAATCAGTAGTTTTTCCACACATTTTGTCTTTCCTCTCCAGCTTTCAGAGCGAAATGCATGAACCTTCCAGTTTGCTTTCACACGGATAAAGGCTTTACATTACCATGTAGTCAAAAGTTAAATTGTAATGCAATTGATCTTAATTATAATATTCATTGTAATCTAATTAAGATGGCTGGAAGTTGAGTCATTTCTGTTTGTAATGCAGTATTTGTCTAAAAATAAGGGACAAAGTGCTTGAAAACTGAATAGAAAACTGCAAGATCTGGTCAAAGCTGGATCAAGCTGAGAAGGACTAGGATGAAATCAGCTGAACGCATGATAAATCCACTCTAATGCTCCTACTTAAACTTATGGAGAGAGGCAAAGCAGAGGGGGATGGCTGGGTTGGTTGGGGGTAAATGCAGCTCTCTGCATGACGCCTGCCCTCTCTTCGGCCCATGCTGAGGGCCTCTTTCATCTTACTGCATTATAAGCAAATCAAATATTCTTTTGTATCACCACTGCAATCTATCTTTATGGATAGCGTGCATGTGTGTGTGTACACGAGTGTGTGCCTTTGATGTGGTTATGACAGGACCTTTGACATATTCAAAGCCTCATGTCCAGTAGCCCTGCTGAGGTGTGTGTATAGTGTGTGTGTATGTGTGTGTTTTGTGTTCCCTGCTGATCTGCTATGTATAAAGTGAGGCTTTTGTTCTCTGATGGCCACTTTAAAGAATAGACACATGAAAGCTAACGTGAACATGCATGCATGTGTGTACATCTGTATGTTTAGTGTTGCAGTGTTGCATAGCAAGACATTTGACTTGTTTTTGATGAATATTGTCTCGGTTTCCAATATTTGCACACCAAACCCATATATCTTTTGCAAACTAAGAAATATTATGAAACTAAGCTGTGATTATCAGTGGAATTCAGTGAAATACAGCTTAACTGTGATCCTATTTGGATTGATGTTGATGCATTATATATTTAGGGGTTCAAGCTCGTAGCGCTGAAACTCTTTTGTAATTGTTAAAATTTCCAAGGATCAGCATTCTCCCCTAAAAGTGATCGGGCAGACCAAACCGTAAGTCGTAGAGACTTGAAACTTTGAGGGCTGGCAGTACTCACACCGTCTACAACGTCACCAGGCCTTGCTCCGATCGGCCTGACGGGGGTGCTACAGCGGTCAAAAGTACAAAATGGCTCATAACTCCAAAATTGTTAGGCATAGGCTTCGTTTTGGCAAAATTTTGGGGTAAATTTTGGATTTTTTGAAAAACTTTTGCAAACTAGTCTTAGGTTTTTGGCCCGATCGGAACCAAACCAGTGCAGCGAGATTCTCCGGAGTCTGATTGTCAATAGTTATCAAAAAAAAAAATTAAAATTGAAATTTCGATTCACGGTCTCTAACGGCCGCCAAAACGTTCGAAGTGGGTGGAGCCACTTTTACTAAAATGGCTGTAACTCGTGAACGGAATGAGATATTTTCACCAAACTTGGCACACCTATGTAAGGGCTCATTCTGTGGTCGTGTGAAAAAGGACGCGGCGACTAGCCACTTGGTGGCGCTGTAACAGTGGAAAAAACACATGAAAATGGCTATAACTACTTCACCATTAGTCTGATCGACTTGAAAATTGGCATGCAGTGTCTTCGTCCGAGGTGCCATGATTGTCTATGAGGATGTTGAGGCATCTCAAAAATCGGCCACTGAAATTCGAGCAGCTATCAGACAAGGTTAATGGAGGCCGATCAAAGCAAAACTCACTGGGCCTGTTTGACTCACAGCCCTAGAGGCCTGTGAAAAATTCGAAAGAAAACAGCCACCGGGGGCGCCTTCGCATTTTTCACGTGCGTAAAGGATCGTGTATCGCGCATTTTTTGCGCATGCCCACGACATTTATACCACATGGTAGAACTCCTCATTCTGAACAACTTTGCTTCTAGGACCGCATTGGTAAACTAGTCAACTAGTCCTAAAATTTTGGCTCAACTTCGATAACTGTTAAAAAGCTTTAAAAACTATATATTTCCTGTGGTAAATTGCCTGTATTGGCTGTAATTGGTCTTTTCCATCTATGATCGAGATGGTTACAGGCTTGCTAATTAAAACATTATACCTTTTTTACGCATGTGCTTAAAGGCCTTAAAGCACTCGAACCCTGATAATTGCTGCTCGCAGCTATATTTTCTTATGTTTTCGAAGCATTTTAAGGACAGTTTGATTTTTGAGAGAACTCGCTGACCACATTTTCAACAAAACAACTTTTCGATCACTCTAATCGATCTAGGCCCTCAACAAATCAGCTTTCAACTTTATTTAAGCTCTGAATGACTGTTCTGCTCTGTGATTGGTCAGTGTTTTCACCCTCATTCAAGCATGTTCCTCAAGTCCGATTATTGGTTTGTGTGTATGTGTGTGTTTGGGGGTGGAATAGTGTTCAGATCTTGATCCAGCTGTGTTTGCAGTCTTTCCCCTTGACGCACACGAACACACACACACTCACATGAGAAAGAGCAATGAGAACAACAGTGTCATTTTTCACAGCTCTCTCATAGGGGTTTGCTGGCAAATACAGCATTGTGTGTGTTTCCTCAATGAAGGCACTTCTTACGCTGCTATAATGGGAAGATTAAAGGACACGGAGAGACAGTGAGATTGAGAGAAGGGTCATATATAGTAGAAAGGGCAGAAACATTGTGTTTATAGCTTCACTTCCATTGTGTGCAAACTTACAAAGGCTTAAACTCAAGTTTGTCTATAGCCTTATATTTTTTATGCCAAGAACATTTTTAATCCGTTTGTTGAAAACCATAACACTGGGTGCAACATTGTGTGATGCGTTTTGGCTTAATGGTAACTTTATTACTGTAAAGTTAGTTTGAATCACTAACCTTAGTATTAACAAGTGATGTTTGACTAAATATAGATATAGATTTCTCTCACATAATTTCTTAGTCTGAAAAGCACATTTAGATACGTGTGTTTGAGAACTCCTAGTGATGTTTCGGGAAAATGAGTGAGTGTGTAAACAAGAGCTCGGGAGAGACGCGAAGGCCAATCTTCCGTACACACACCCGACACTAAACACACACACACTCATACTAACACATATGTAATAGTGTACTTTCTCAGATACACCACAGATGTGTGGTCATGTTTCTTTACTCTTTTTCCTCTTAAATGTTGTAAGAATATTTAACCTCACTTTAGCACATCAATGTCAATCATGAAGACACTATTTCACACACAGCTGCAGTACATTTACTGATTTTAGATATCATTTAATATTACAATTCTTATTCACATTGAGAATGACTTTTCTTTGTTTATTAAGATTTATTAATGCTTTGACACTGGACTAAAATAATAAAAGTTAAATGTATTAATCATAATAATAATAATAATAAAAAACAACAATTCCTCTGCCTAGTAATGTAGTTTATATGTGAAATGTAGCAACTTTCTGCAAACAATCAGAATTTAGAGTCTGAAAAACTTTTGTAACATTATAAATATCTTTACTGTCACTTCTGATCAATGTAATGCATCCTTGCTGAATGTACTTATTTATTTTATTTAGCTATTTTTAACAGTATTTCTTGCTACTCATTTATTTTGCATCATGCAAACAATATACCAGGAAAAACTCCTAGAACCTTCCTTCAGTTTAATGCTGCGTCTCATCATTCCCTCCATCTCCCCCATGTCTCTAAAGCCGTATTTCTGCATTTCATCAGTTTAAGTGTGTCCACCCATCCTCCCATCCTCTATCCCTCCCCCTCCAGCATTCACTAATTTTCTTCTTCATTGACTCAGACGGATATTTCTCTGCGCTCTCTCTCTCTCTGTGTCTCCGCGTCCCTCCCTCAGTCTGGACTCCTCTCTCTCATTGTGTGTCCGTTCACATTAAGCATGATTAGCTCACACCCTCTCGCACACACGTTCACACAGCCGTATTCATGGACAATGAACGCATGCCAGTGCGGTTTGACCCCCGAGAGCCGCCTCTCCTCCCCCTGCCCTCAGCACCACCGTCTAAAATATCTTCAGTCTTTTGAGAGAAAAGTCAGTCAGGATTCTTTAAACAGGCCGAATCAGCAAGACGTCACAAATGATCTTTTCAACATCTCCTAAACACATGAGATTTTTGCATAAGTGTCCTGCTGAGCAAAAGACCCTAGTAATGTGTCTCATGTAGAGTTTCAGAAGAGATCTCAATGATATGCTCAGATTTTCCAAGATCACAAAATGTGCAGTTAAAAAAATTCTCCATGTGAGCTCAAACATTTTACACCATATGCTGTTGTCTTTGTACTGTCACGTATGGCTGTAGAGAGCACACGACGGAAGGAGTAGAAAACAAAAAAGCCTTTATTAAATCCACAACGTAAACACAACCACTTTTAACATAGACAATACTGAACAAATGAACTGAGGAAACTTAGTGTTTAGGAGAGTAATCAAGATAAAATGGAACAGGGTGTAGAACTAATTAACAACCAAGGAAACTAACTAGGGAACACAGGCAAACAGGAACAGGGAAAACAGAACCAAAACACAATGAAACTAATCCAAAGAACACTCTAAAAAATAATGTTTGCATCAATTTTTTTGAGTTATGATAACTTTGAGTGAATTTACATTCAACCAATAAGCTACATTTAGTTAGAGAAACTTAATAATTTGTGGCATAAATGCAAATTTTTAAGTTGATTACTCAAAAAAATTAAGTAGCTCCAACTACCAGAGTTGCAGCCCTGGAACCAATTAATCTTATCTATTTCAGTTCAAATCAACAGCTATCATGGCATATGCTAACATCTTATTTAACATGTATTTTTAACGAACAAGTAAGATATTAGGCTACTTGTCACTAGCATTAGCGCAGTCATTGCTTATAGAGTCAATAGTGTTCACCTTCATGTATCTAGCACTCTTAACCACAAAAACTTCAACATTACAGAAACTTATTTAAATGTCAAACATAACAACATAACACCTGTTAGTGTTAAACACTAACAGGTCTTTCCCTGCACTAAAAACAAATAAATTAACACTTAATTTACAACATTTATTCTCCTTATCCAGTCCTATGCAAAGCATGCTGGGAACTAGAAATCCACTGCCCAGTTTCCGAAGTTATCAAGACAATTTCATTACATTACTACAACTTAATTTAAAAAAAAAAAAGGCAATTAATGCAGAAATTTGAGTTTAAATTACAAACGATATTAAGTTGATGTGATTATCAACATTATTATGTCAACAGAACTCAACAAAATAATGTTTGCAACTTAAAAGTTTTAATTAAAACAATAAATTAGAATCTTTAACTTGCAACCATGCATTTATTTAAGTTGTGGTAACAGGTCCCCTAAATTACACCGTTTATACTAGTGCGTTTTCGTTTTAAAAAGCATAACTTTTGCTACGGTTATTTAAACTACTCCGGCGTTTTCGACCCTTGAGACTTTCGAAAACGCTGCAGAGCCCGTTTTAGTTTGAAAATGCCGGGGTTGCATTTTAGTGTAAACGAACCAAAACAGAGACTTTTGAAAATGAACGACCGTATAAACAATAACATGGAGACTGAACTGCAATCTTTTCTGGCTTTATTGTCAATTTTAGCAGCCATTGTGCAGTTAAACTGCATTTTTTAATACTGCAGCTACCTACATGCGCAAGAGGCAACTGTTTACACTTGTACGTGCATACCCAGTGTGCATGAACAGTCATGTGACATGCGTTTTCAGTCGTGTAGTGTAGACGGAGATCGTTTCTGAAACGCTGTGGAAATGCCAGTGTAGACGAGGATCATTTTCATTTTAAAATGCTGTTTTAAAATGAAAATGCACTAGTGTAAACGGTGTCTTAGATTGCAGAGCATACACATACATGACGTGTTCAATCTCAAAAGTATCTTTTTTGGCATCTATGGTTCCATAAAGAACCATAAACATCCATGGAACCTTTACATTCCACAAAAAGTTCTTTTTAGTGGAAAAAGTTTTTTAGATTTTTAAAATGCTCTTCACACTAAGAAAAAAATGGTTCTTTAATGGCATCGCTGAGAATGCCCTCTTTTGGAAGAGTGTATCTTTATACACTTACTGTTTGTTATTCAGCTGACTCATTTGTGTCTGTTTGTATGTCTCCATTAGGAGAAACATCTGAGACCAAGAGACTTAAATGAAATGGAGGACGACATTAAGTCTCCTGAGCTGAGAGAGCAACTCTCTCCTGGTAATGATGCTTTGATGTTTTAGAGACACTTTGATGTTTCATATATATATATAATTATTTTAGCATTTTTTGCCCAGTAAACTTTCTCATGCTTTTTAAAAAAGTAGTAAGATGCATTTCAATTATTGTTAATCAATAATGCATCCATGTGTGTTTTTTTTTTTATCTGTTATTAGGACCTTACATTGTAAAGACTTCCTTTTAAGTTGGTGGTCTTCTCACACAAGCAGAGCAGAAATAGACCATAAGGTGTTACAGGCTGTAAAGGACCTCTGTGAAACCAGTGATCATGTCATTATTGAATAGGTGACTGTAATTAGTGGTATTCACTATGACAATCATTAGTGTATCAGACCTCCATACCTTAGTACTAAAGTTGAGCGTGTGTGTCGTCCTGTGCTCCGTACATCAATCAATCAATCGATCACATTTATTTCTATAGCACATTTAAAAACAACACATGTTGGCCAAAGTGCTTTAATACATACTTTGAACATGAGACCAAATGCATACATAAATTACACAGTGAAAAGAGATGAGATCTTTAAGTGAGATTTAAGTGAGAAAAGCCTCAAGACTGATACAGGATCTAATATAGATGATAATTCAAAGTGCTTTGTATAAAAAGGAATCATAAAATAATCACAGCATATGCATAAGAAATAAAAACATCATGCTTGACATGAATCACTAAATTGCTTTACTTTAAGTGATCAGATTTCACTTTAACATTTTAAAAAAACCCACAGACGCACATTAAAGGAGACCAGAAGATCACAGAGACCTAGCAACCACCCAGAACACCTTAGCAACTGCATAGCAACACCCTGGTAACTAGCAAAAATTCTGTTTTTCATTCTACACTGCAAAAATTGCTGTAGGATTTATTTTCACTCAGATATTGCTAGTGAATTTCACAAATAGTTACAAAAAAATGGCATGTAACATTGAATTAAACATGAAATTTTGAAGTAGAAAGACTGAAATAGTATTTTCATGTAAAACATACTCCAATAATCATAGTGGTTTTGTAAATTAAGGCGAAATGCATAAGACATGCATTTATTTGATTTAGTCACGGCCTGATCCTGAGCCTCATTATTGTGCCGCCATTTCTTCTCAGTTCAGCCAAATAGTTTTCCACCAAATTGAACAAGAAAACTCAGAACTGAACTATGCGTGTTTTCTAATCGAGCGCCTCATTTTTGTGACGGAGGTCAGCGAGGTTCTGACGTTTGTGATGGTAATGCGTATGGAAGGGGTTCGGATACAAAGACGAGACGCTGAAAGAGTCAGTCAGGGTCAGTTCAAAACCAAAAGACAATTTTACCGCCATTTCTGAGTTCCTGAGGAATTCAGGAATAGATTGCCTGGGATTCCCTAGGGATTTGAGTGTGTTTGTATGTGTGTGTGTTGATCAATAAAAGCACAAAAGAGCTGACTGGGCAAAATGCGTGAGCTGAGATTGAACGAAAGAAACTAGAGGATGCTAATGTGAAGTGCAGAAAGATAAACCATATTTTTGAGAGAATACAAGAATCACACTCGCTCACAGATAGGTAAATGGTAGCATGTCACGATTTAATGACAGTGCAATTGAGTGTCTCTGAAAAGCTGCCCTCTGACCTCCTGCCTTGACCCCGACTGACTCTCGAGTCTGTGTTGTCAGAGATCATTAGTCAAACACACACACACATACACACACACTGGCCGACTTGCACAAAGATCACTTGTCAGTGCGTTTCATTTATCTAATTATCAGCCAATCAGAAAACACACTCTGCTGCATTTTTTGAAGACGTGAAAGAGCCTCACACGCACACACACACACCTACACACACACACACACACACACACACACACACCCCTACACACTCTCTGCTCTGTTTGGGTTGAAATGAATGTGTTTTGAGGACAGAAGATGAATATAAACAGTCCTTTGGTCAAAGACACAAACACTTACATCCCGAGCTAATTCTTTTTCCTCAACAGTATTTTATTCATTTAGATTGTCACTAAATCAACCAAAAGTTACTTTTAAGTTAGTTTTATTGTGCTGATCTTGAATTGTCATAGCTCAAGAGACTCAGGAGGTGTTTCTTTTACAGTTCCTTATAGGATGGATAAATCTAGACTGAAATGAATCAATAGTTAGAGGAGACTTGAGATAACTATAATCTCTTGTTTTTAATCTCCTAATTTTTTTCTAATTTCTGCCTAAAAGAAACAATTTAGGTATAAAGGAAATCCCATTTGTGGTGTCTGATTACTTTTGCCTGATTTTTTATTTTATTTTATTATTTGTGTACATTTTTGTACTTTTGTATGCCTGTCTATTTTATTTATTTACTTACTTTTGTATGTATGTCTGTCTATTTATTTTATTTTATTATCATTTTTTGTGTGTGTACTGTGTTTTTTATACCTGCCTATTTTATTTTATTTTATTTTATTTTATTTTATTTTATTATGATTTTTTTTGTTTGTTTGTTTGTTTGTTTGTTTGTTTTTGGTTTGGGTACTGTGTTTTGTATGCCTGTCTTTTCATTTTATTTTATTTTATTTATTTTATTTTATTTTATTTTATTTTATTTTATTTTATTTTATTTGTTTGTTTGTTTGTTTGTTTGTTTTTTGGTTTGGGTTTTGTATGCCTGTCTTTTTATTTTATTTTATTTTATTTTATTATTTTGTTTTGTTTTGTTTAGTTTGGTTTGTTTGTTTGTTTGTTTTTTGGTTTTGGTTTTGTATGCCTGTCTTTTTATTTTATTTTATTTTATTTTATTTTATTTTATTTTATTTTATTTTATTTATTATGATTTTTTGTTTGTTTTTGGTTTGGGTACTGTGTTTTGAATTCCTGTCTTTTTATTTTATTTTATTTTATTTTTTTTATTTTTTGTTTTTTTGTTTGTGTATTGTGTTTTTATTATTATTTTGTTTTATTATTTTGCTTTGTTTTATTATTTTATTTTTTTAATTTTTATTTTATTTTATTTAGTTTGTTGTACTTTTGTATCCCTGTCTTATTTTATGTTATTTATTCGTTTATTTATTTTTGTGTGTACTGTTTTGTACGTTTGTATGCCTCTCTATTTTATTTTATTTTATTTTATTTATTTTTGTACGCCTGTACACCTGTATTTTTGTACGCCTGTTTAAATTTTTTTGTACTTTTGTATGTCTGTTTTACTTTATTATTTTGTACTTTCGTACTTTTACTTTTTTGTATTCTTTGTGTACTTTGTTTTGCACTTTTGTATGTCTGTCTACTTTATTTTTCTCAATTTCGCTAGTACTTTCTCCTCTTTTGTGCACAATAAGACAACCTGTTCTTGGAGAACAAGTAGTTTCAAAAGGAATAGATGCGTTTGTTCATTTAAGACCAATTACCAGGACAGAGTTTAAGCTCTTCAAAGGAGCCTCATCAATAGTGTTGAGTTACAGACTGAGACTCATATAATGTAGCAGCTCTAGTGGGGGAGACGGACGGCGACTGTAACACTGAATGTCATCATCACAAACCACTTCACAGTTGCTTCACTTTGAGAGAAATCTTTAACAGCAAGTTGATTTTGAGATATAAGAGTAATTTGTCTCAAATGTCCAGTATTTTCGTCAGCTGTTGTACACTTTCAGACCTTTGGATTTAAACTCATATCAGTGTATGTCTTTTTCCCCCATAATGTCATTAAATGAAGATTAAAATGTTGAAATGATAGCAGTGAATGTCCTGACAGCTGGAGAGCCATCGGTGATAAAGTTTGACACCGAGGTTTGTTCTGTGAGAACAACAGAGAGTTTCAGATGTTTTGCACCCTCGTTTTCTGCCTGTTATTCGTTCATTCGGCCTGTGTTATGTGACTGACTGACTCTTTTGTCATTGATACATTGTAAATCAGTAAATTTTGGAGGGAAACCGATAGCACATCTGTGACACACACACACAGTGCCCTCAGGGTCAAACCCCTGTCTGACCAGACACAACAGTGTGTGTGTGTGTTTGTGAGGGTGTGTTTTGTGTTTCTGACTCGACAAGAAGTTCCCTCCAAAATGTCTTTTCTCATTCATCGTCCCGGCTGCCTCCCTCAGGGGCTAAACACACACACACCTCCTTTAGACGACAGTGTGTGTGTGTGTGTGTGTGTGTGTTTAGCCCCACAGGGGCTCACCGCTGCAGACACAGCGGGGGAGAGATGCCACCGCCACTCTTTCTGAAAACACCACTGAAAAGATTGCAAACTGAAAGAGAGCTCCTTTTGTCACATTTACAATGTACAGAGTGGAAGCTCAATTGACTCGACTAGCTTGTGTTGTGTGAATTGTTTGCGATAAACAGCTGATACACAAATAAATCAGGAAGTGTTAGTTGTCCTGTCCATGTCTAGAAGTGTTATTTTATTAACTGAAATGTGGAATTTATCATTAAACTATTGTCCGCCTTGATCATCCCAATCACAAATAAAGTTCTTGTTTGGCCAACTAACATGTATTTGGTTGACATGCATTAGTTTTAAATCGCATGCACAATTCTTTTTTAACTGCACTTGTCTTATAAGGTCTTGTTGTGAATGTTCTCATTGGTTCTCAAGGTTTATCTTTAGAAAATGAGGTGGTACCAATTATTTGAGGGGTTCTTAATTATCTGTGTGCAGATGCATCAAACCCCTTAAGTTCCTTATACTGTGTATCTAAGGGTCTTCTTAAGTTAAGGGTTTGTTGCATCTGGCTGCTGATTAATTGTCACTTTCACAATACACAAGTGTGTTTAGTTCTTTCATTATTCAGGTTCTTCAGATCAGTGTTTTTGTTTCTGGTTTCTTTAAAGGCACAATATGTAAGATTTTTGGGTTAAAATATCCAAAAACCACTAGAACAGTGTTATATATATTTTGTTGACTTGTGTACTTACATTATCCCAGATGTTTTCAAAGAATGTTTAAATCCAGAGAAATAAACAATTTTATCCAGGACATGGACCATGTCCGTGCGTCGCTTATCAATGACATCATACCCGTGTTACCCTCGTTTTATTATTTCGTAGAAACCATGCAAACACCAAATATGCTTTAATATTTTATGTTTTATTAGACAGGTGAGCAACTGTTTGAATGGATACATTCATCGACAGAAAACTAATCATGTTAAGTAAGTCTTATTGTTTAAATCTCGTTTTCTCTCAGCGAGTACCATGTTTTACCATGCCTAATATCGATCTAGCTTACTGCAGTGTGCAACAAGTGTCTCATAGTAGCCGCCGAGCGAACGCACAGAGTAGCATTATAACATATTTCAACACTCAAATGTATCTAATATGATAAACAGCGCTGCTTTACCCCACATATTCATGACCGGAAGAAGCGAAAGCGGCGACTGTGGCATAATAAAAGTCCCGCTGCTCTCGAGCCGTGTGTCGCGCTCGTCTCTCATTAGCAATCGCTCCTGCTCTGCTTCATACTACAGTAACGTTAATAATCTCACCCATGAACATGGTTTCTGCCCGAGTCCTGTCCTGATTCTTTTCCACCGGCTGTGAGGTGAAGACAACACCTCCCATGATTCCATGAAACCAAGGAGTCATCAAGCTACACCTTTGTTTTGAATAAGCGACCTCTAGCGGTGAAAAATTACATATTGTGCCTTTAAAGCACTAATAGTAGATGTTTTCTCAAGAACCAGAGAATAAAAAGGTTCCTTACGGAACTGGAAAATGTTGAGCTGTGAAACATCTATGGTTCTAATTGGAACCTTTGAGTTTAAGAGTGTATCATTTATTTTTAGCCCACTCTCTTTGTGTGTGTGTGTGTGTGTGTGTGTGTTGGGGATGGGCTCATGTTTTAGAGGGAATTCCCTTCACTCCTTATTGTGAATGAATCCTGCTATCTTTGTGTTCATGTGTGTGTTTATGTGTGTGTGAGGTATAATTATACTTGCACTGTATGATTTAATTCTAATAATGCTGTAATTATGTGATTGCATACATGTGTTTGTGGAAAAATGTTTTATGATGATTTACATTTTTTTTTAACAAAAAATATGTTCTGTAAATGATTAGATGGAGGTATTTTCACACATGACTTTTAATCCTCAGGGTCTGGGGTTTGTTCAAATCACTAACCCGAAATATGAGCACTAATTAAAGGGATGCTTGTCTTAGCAAGCTTCACTAATAAACCAATGCGAGTGCTCGAGCAGTGTGACTGAAAGCGTCTCCCCAGGGCAGGGAGTTTTTATACACCTCCTTAAACAGGAAACATTAATTAGAGGGTGTGTGTGACCTTTGACTCCACAGCTGAGGGCAAAAGTGACCCCTCGCTAGTACAGGAAGGATAAACTCAAGCCAGAACGCTCACAAAAACACACATGATTGAGAGCTGGATGCATTGTAACACACCGTCCTACAGTGAATGGAGACTGAAGTGAATTAACACTTTGATTTGATGAAACACTCTGATACTTATGAATGAGTGTCAATGAATGAACCGTTCGTCACATTCTGTCTGGCTGCCAAAGCACAAACACACACACACACACAGTGTAATTGTGGGACATTGCAGTCTTTTGTGTGTCCTGCTCAGTGAAGTGGCACCTCTTGTTGAGATTAGCAGGATTACCTGAAACTGTGCCAACCGGACAGAAACAGACTTCTCTTTTTCCTTCCTCCAGTTTTCAAGGAAACAGTCTGTGTGCAAAAGTTCAAAAGTATGAATACGGCAGGGTTGGGGAGGTTATTGTGTGTGGGTTTAGCTACTTAGCTATACTTTGGGGCAGTGTTGGGGAAAGTTATTTTTAAAGTCCCCCTGTGGTGAAAATGTTTTTAAAGGTGCCCTAGAATTTAAAATTGAATTTACTTTGGCATAGTTAAATAATTAGAGTTCTGTACATGGAAATGACATACAGTGAGTCTCAAACACCATTGTTTCCTCTTTCTTATGAAATTTGATTTGTGCAAAAGACCACTGAAGAACAGGCGAATCTCAACATAACACCGACTGTGACGCAACAGTTGGGATCATTAATATTTACGCCCCCAACTTTTGCATATGCCAGCTCATGTTCAAGGCATTAGACAAGCCAGTATTAACGTCCTGGAGCTGCATGGCCGAATCATCAGACGTTCTGCAGATATTGTGAAGCAAGCAAGCAAGCAATGACAATAGCGAAAATGGCAAATGGATCGATAAAAGCTGTTCATGATCCATGATATCATGATATATTTAGTGATATTTGTAAATTGTCTTTCTAAATGTTTCGTTAGCATGTTGCTAATGTACTGTTAAATGTGGTTAAAGTTACCATTGTTTCTTACTGTATTCACGGAGACCAGAGCCATGTCGTTATTTTAAACGCTTGCAGTCTGTATAATTCATAAACGCATCTTCATTCTTTATAAATTTCTCCAACAGTGTGTAATGTTAGCTTTAGCCCCGTTAGCCGCAGCATACTATCAAACTCATTCAGAATCAAATGTAAACATCCGCAAAATAAATACCATACTTACATGATCTGATATGCTGCATCACGAACACTTTGTAAAGATCCATTTTGAGGGTTATATTAGCTGTGTGAACTTTGTTTATTGGGGGCGGGGATCAGGAGCATTTAGCACTGAATCGGCGCATTTTTAATTACGCCCCAAAATAGGCAGTTAAAACATTGTATAATAAAAAATCAATGGGGTATTTTGAGCTGAAACTTCACAGACACATTCTGGGGACACCTTAGACTTATATTACACCTTGTGAAATGGTGTTCTAGGGCACCTTTAATGTTGTTTAGCAACACATTATTAGCTGTTTGATAACGTAGTCAAGCAAAAAGCTAATCATATTAATTACCGTTATGTGTCCGATGTTGTAAAAAACGAAACCATTGCACAGCGTTTACCTCAGTAAGTTGACTGAGTGGATCTCTGAGCTCGTGTGAGTGAGTGGAGGCGGGGCTAATTAGCATATTCATAGATCTGCGTATACTAAATGAAGCAAGGGTGTAGAGTTACATTCAAGCTATTTTAAGGCACGAAGAAATTTAAATATGTCATTTCGGTGATCAAAGATGAGTTTTAAAGGATAAAATGATTGACTACAGGGGGACTTTAAAAGTAATGTGTTACAATATTGCGTTACTCCCTAAAAAAGTAATTGATTACATTAACTAGTTGCTTTTTATGGAAAGTAATGTGTTAAGTTACTTTTGCGTTACTTTTTCCTCTCCTGGGCTAGTCTTGCTTGTTTGTTTTTTAATGACAAACAAAAAAATTTTCTATTATTGGCAAAAGTAAAGGCCCTTTCACACCAAAAGTGAAATGAATAAGCCTCAGGCTGAAGGAAATGCAAAGTCACACCTGTACAGTAGAGGGCGCAGCTCAAACAAACAAATGCAGGAGACGAAAGTTCAACACTCTTACTTCAGCAATAATAACAAAAAAATGAAACAAATGTGATGTTTAACTAAAGTTATCTTTGCTTAATTGTATGGTTGAATTGGATTATTGAAGGTCAGCAGCAAAGACATTGGGTAATAAAGTGAGATTAAATACATAAAGTATATTTGTGTAATTTAACATAGGAATATACTAAGTTTGCATTTCACTGTTTTATTCATATTGAGGAATATTAAATCTGTTTTTGTGCTTCATGGGGAAAGGAGAGGTGTCAGTCCATATATAGGAAAACAAAGTAACTTGCATTGTTCTAGATTTAAAATGCGTTACTTTACTAGTTACTTGAAAAGTAACTCTTTTTCAAAAATGTGTGTTGAGATGATTTAGTCCAAGAGAGATGTAAGTGTAGTATGTGTGTGATGTTGTTAAGGTCTACAGAGTCAGTACTTTTACTTGGTACTGCAAATCTGGAGTTGAGGCGTTGGGTGTTTTGGCGGATTTGCCGGGGATTGAACATCACAGCTGTGCAGATCTGAATAACACTGTGTGTCTATGTTTAAGTGTGTGTTTGCTTATGGGATCAGAGTCTTAATCCTGCTGCTGAACTGGACACACACATGATAATTGATTTGTGCACAGAATCTTAATGTGATCTATAGAGATGTGATTGTAGAAATGCCATCTATTAAGTTGCTTTGTAAAGTGAAATGTGAATACATCATCGCGAAAGCTCCACTTTTCCCAAGTCTTTTCAAAGGACTAAAGGCTTGGAGATTTATGTTATGGTTTTTGACATTGCTAAACCACATTTTGCTCTGTCTTTCGGATCTGGAGCCAGTTTAAGTGAAAAACGAGAAGCCTGGAGTCCATTAAATGTTTTGAAAACCCTTTCGGACATCTTGGATGACTGGATTGATAAGAGAAACAACACATGAGGGTTTATTAAATGACTCATTAAAACAGTCTTGGGAATTAGTTTTTTTACCATGCCTTTATAATTTTTGCTACTTTTTTGTTCAAAATAAGGTGATTTACTTTAATACACTGTATCGTCCTTTAGTTGTGACACCATTTCCATCACAACCAACACTTTGTAACTAAACAATTTACAGTTTTAATCAAGAGTTACTGTATTTGCTCACCAGCAGTGCTTATACAGTGTGTTATGTTTGAAGAAACAGAAAAATAGGCCTGTGTAAATATCAATATTTTTTTATTGAGCATTATTTCCAGTCAAACTGTAATTATATGAAGTTATGCAAAACGTGTGATAATATTTGTGTGTATTTAGATACATTAATAGTTTTAGTCGTAAGTAACTTAGTCATAGCAAGACGAAGGAGTATATCCTCTCAGAACGTATTCATAATTTTAGATATGGAAATGACAGTTTGGTGAAAATGTTCTTCGAAAAAAACGACAAAATACGACACAATTCCCCTGTGGTGAATGTTTATAATCAGTAGACAAATTAAGTAAACTAGTGAGAGTGTGAAAAGTATATTTTTAAGAGATTTATTTGTTTTTCTAAAAGTCCACCGGAAATGAGGATTGTACTAGGGGTGAGCGCAGGTAAATATCTGCAGCGCCCTCTACAGCACTGTTGTGGAATAACCAGGTGACTGAAAAAAAAAACGACTTAATGCGTAGATCACACAATAATGTCGAAGAACTGAAAGCCCTGTGTCAGAGATGTGCTTCTAATTGTTGTTATCTCGTGTGGCTACAAACTGATGCTCTAATTTCACTGTATGAAACGCGATTGATATTGGAAACTTGGAAATTTTTTAGAAATGTACAGAGTCACGCAAGGACTTGTATAGATATTTAAGTTATAGATACTGTTGTAGAGTATAATTAAACCGTTTCAAATGTGATACTTTAAGAAAATACATCTGAAACATGACGGGCTCTTTGAGTTTGAGCAAATGCTGGACCGCTTCACTTCATGTTCACTAGAGGGCGCGATTGAGCTTTACATGTTCACAACCTGCATCGTGCAGACAGGTAAGTAAGAGTGATAAATATTTACCTCAGGAAGGTTGTAAAGACTAATTATTATTCCAGAACTACTAAATAATACCCTAAAAACCAAAGGGGAAAACATTAGGTTGATAAAATGTTGTTGTACCACTTTTTACATGTATTTTACATGTTTGCTGTTAAAATGCGCGGCAAATTAGTTTACGTTGTAGGCACTATCTTATGTATGGCTATATTTATATATTTTAATCTACATTATCTGATCCCACAGCATTACTTTTTACAATAAAAGGTCCTTCTATACCAGATTATGGTTCTCTATAATTATTTTATTTAATTGGTGGACGATTCTTTGTTATTGAAATGTATTCATATAGAATTAAAAAATAATTAGCAATAATAATCTTATGTTTGTTTTAGCAATTTAAAACCACAGAGAACAATAAACAGTTATTTATTTATTATAATTAATTTTTTTTTAGATATTTTTTTAAAAAAGCCGGTTTAAAGTTTGTTGTATTATGCTTCCATCCCAGTTTATCTTTGCAAATGTCAAATCAGTTATAGTTATTTTACATTTGCTGTAGTTAATAATTGTTCCAAGGTAAACATAATTGAGACATTAATCTGCACTGACTTTATTAAAATAAAAGTAAGAAATCTTTGACGCCAGATTCATAATAATAATAATGGATGGCATCTGTGTTTCACCTCTCTGTGGTCCCCAGCTGCACTTTGACACTTGTGTTTGTGGCAGGTGACCTTTCAGGTGCGAGAGGGTCTGGTCAGGGTCTGAGGCTTCGCTGCTTCTGTCCGGACCTCATCCCTGGAGCTTTGACCTTTCAGTGTGGACTGTGGAGGAGCTTCTGCTCAGGTACGGCTCACGGTCAGAGTTCACCTTTACCACAGCAGAGCAACACGTCACGAACAATACTGTACACCTGTAAGCACCATATCACCACGCATCAACTCAAACCGCTTTACCCGACATCCTGAGCCCTCCTAACCGAAACATTAACCTAATCTGTCCATTAGTATTTATTCTGTGTGTTTACCACACCTCACCTAAATCTTTTCCTCCACCGCTGTCTTACAATGCAGAAAATTCACACAAGCGCTAATATAATTTGACAATTTTATTGCAGGATGTTTTATGTACAGATTTTCAAGCATCTTAAATGAACACTGATGAATCAATAATGTGAGATTTGATGTGAGAACAATCATCTATTTAGATTATCTTATTTAAAATGTTGATTATTTACAGAAGACAAGAAGTCTTAAAACACATAAACATGGAAGAACTGAGAAATAAAATGCTAAATAAATAAATGTTAACACTTTAGTTTAGGGTCCAGTTCTCACTAATAGCTAGTTGCTTATTATCATGCATATTACTAGGATATTGGCTGTTTATTAGTACTTATAAAGCACATATTAATGCCTTATTTTCTGCATGACCATATTCTACATCCCATAATCCTACCCAATACCTAAATTTAACAACTACCTTACTAACTATTAATAAGCAGTAATTAATTAGGAGTTTATTGAGGCAAAAGTCTTAGTTAATAGTGAGAATTGGACCCTAAACTAAAGTGTGACCAAATAAATTAAATATGTGCCAAATATGTCAGAAAATTTAATTAATAAATTACAAACATATACATTAAATAAATTCAGTTGTAGTTCCTTGACCCTTAATAATTTTCGTCCTGTAACCGGATTTAAATTTAAATAATCATTAAGTCAGTGCATGTATTTTGTCCTTCTCCATCAGCTTGTTTTGGCATAAGGTGCTTGATTTTTGTCTTCGCTTTACTTGATATTTCATATCAGACTATTTCATAGTCTTTTCTACCATTTATTTTGTATATGGTTGTATATAACATGTTAATACACTATTGTTCAAAAGTTTGGAGTAAGTAAGATTTTTATCTCTTGTGCTCACCAAGGCTGCATTTATTTGATCAAAAATACAGTAAAAACAGTAATATTGTGAAATATTATTACAATTAAAAACAACTATTTTCTAATATATTTTAAAATGTAATTTATTCCTGTGATCAAAGCTGAATTTTCAGCATCATTACTCCAGTCTTCAGTCATATTAGAATGATTTCTGAAGGATCATATGTTAATTTGTTGCTCAAGAAACATTTTATATTATTATCAATATTGAAAATAGTTGTGCTGCAGCATATTTTTATGGAAACTGTGTTACATTTTTTTCAGGATTCTTTAATGAATAGAAAGTTCAAAAGAGCATTTATTTGAAATATAAATCTTTTGTAACATTATAAATGTCTTTAATGTCATTTTTGATCAATTGAATGCATCCTTCCTGAATAAAAGTATTAATTTCTTTCAACAACAACAACAACAACAACAAAATCTCACAGACCCCAAACTTTTGAATGTTAAGGCTTCACAATAGAAGCCTTTAGATCAAATTGTTTAAGATTATTAGAAACATGAAGTGTCAGTCAAGTGTGTCCAAACAGTTGTCTGGTAGTGAACATATGTAAATGATGTACTTTAAGTTCATGTCATGTTCGCTACACCATCGTGTCGGTGGTTGTTAACGGGCTTGTTGGACACAGCGTGTCCAGATGTTGAATGGACGGAGGTCTGTTGGGTGTTTTGGAGCAGAGAAGGACACTTGAGTCGGCTTCACACTTTGTGGTTCTGCTGTGCCACAGAGCTTCAGCGGTCCCGGCCCGTATCGCCAGCCCGCCATCGGACAGCACCTCTGTCTTCACCACGGGCACCTGGGACGGATTCAGTTTCATCAGCGCGTCCAGAGAGCACTTCTGCCTTTCTTTAACACTGCTTCCTCGTTCCACCATGTCTCTGTCATCTTTATCTTCCTCCTCCTCTTCTTCTTCCTCGGTCTCTGAGCAGTTTTCATCTCCAGTGTCTTTTGTTTCTCCTAAAACACCTCTTCCGCTGACATCTCCGTGCGTGTTTGTGATTCCCGCAGGGTCTTTTTTGACGGATAGGTCGAGCGGCCCTTCGTTGGAGCGAGTCGTGCGCTCCAGCGCCTGTTGAATATGCGACAGCTCCGAACGGATCTTTCCCAGGTGAGCCCACAGGTGGCACTGCTCAGGCAGCGATGCGGCGCGCTGCTCCGTGTTCTGGTACTGCTGCAGTAATGTGGAGAAATCCTGCAGGAGAGCAGCTGCCGGGTCTGCGTCTCTCTCCATTCCTCTCTGTCTCGCCTCCAGCTGTTCAGACATATGCAGTGGGGACGAGACGTCACTGCGGGGGCTGTGAAAACACAGTTTAATTGTATCTAAATACCATTCATCAACTTTGTCCTGAGTGTGTAATACATAGACAGAAACAATACTCAAAGACGTACCAGATGAAATGCATCTGTGTGTATATATATATATATATATATATATATGTATTCACACTTTGTGGTTCTGAATATATATATATATATATATAAAATTTTTATATTTTTTTTCTCGCAATTACGAGAAAAAAAGTCAGAATTGTGAGTTTATAAAAAAATATCAGTCTTTATATATATAATATTTATTTATTTATTATACGACAGGCTTCATAGACTTCAAGTATGGAGGCTTGTTTCCGCCATAAAGTAAAAAATAAAAAATGTAATTGCGACTTTTTATCTCACAATTCTGACTTTTTTTCTCAGAATTGCAAGTTATAACGTCAAAATAGGAAGTTATAAAGTCTGAATTTCGTGATCAGAACTGCGAGTTATAAAGTTATAATGTGCATTTGTGAGGGAAAAAGATGGGTTTTTTTATAAACTTGCAATTCTGACTTTATAATTCGCAATTGTGGGTTTATATCTCACAATTCTGAGAAAAATTGTGAAATATAAAGTCAGAATTGAGTGATAAAAACTCGCAATTACGAGAAAAAATTTAGAATTTGATAAGAGAAACTTTATATCACATTTTTTTCTCAGAATTATGAGATATAAACTCACAATTGCGAGTTATAAAGTCAGAATTGCGAGTTTATAAAAAAACAGTCTTTTTTCCCTCACATTTGCACATTATAACATGCAATTGAGTTTATATTTCGCAATTCTGAGAAATAAAAAATTGTGAGATGCAAACTCGCAATTGCGAGAAAAAAAGTGAGAATTGTGAGATAAAAAGTCGCAATTACCTTTTTAATTTTTTTTATTTGTGGTGGAAACAAGCTTCCATATTCAAAAGTTATCATTTTTAGGGTTCTTGTCTTACCTGTTGTGTATAGGCAGCCTGCTGGACATCAGGGAGGCGATGGATGCAGATTTGTGAGTGTTTTTCAGAGAGTCGAGGGCAAACTCAAGTGCTTGTTTCTTTTCCCCTGGTGCACCATGGGAGTCCATGGATGCTGCCGTCCTCTTCAGACTTTGCTCTCTGATGAAGGAAGCGTCCTGCTGCCAGCCTGTCTTTCCTTCCCTCGACCGTATCCTCTCCTTTACAGCGTGGCTTGGCTCCGGGGAGGAACACGTGGGAGACACCCAGGCTGCGGGCGAGGTCTGGCTGGGCCGCAGGGCTGGAACCTTCCACAGGTTTAGTTTGGGAGGGTATGAAGGCTGCGGCAGGCTTACGGTGGGCGGTTTGATGAGTTTGCTCGTCTCGGAGGACGTTGAGGAGGGCGTTGCACCGAAGGTGTGCTCGCACAGGAAAGGATAATACAGGTGAGGAGGAAGTAGAGGTCGCTCTGAGTGTCTTTGCGCATGGGTGAGCTGCGCGGTTGACGCCAAGAAGGGCAGCGGTGCGGTTGTTGTCGCTGTGCTCGCTGTCGTGAGTGCCGGGTTTAGGTATGAAAGGAGTCCAGGAGCCAGTGGGTATCCAACGCCAAGCAAAGACAGATTGAAACCCGTTGTGTCGGGGCATTCAAGTTGACCCGTTGACGCCGGTGGAGGGTAACAGGGCAATGAAGAGGCCACCGGGTCTGATTTGGGCTTTGCACCGGAAGTCTGATTGCTAAGGATGCGCCATTGCTCTGAAAGCAACGCTGCCGATCCAGACAGACACGTTTTAGACAGCCTATAGTGTCGTAGTTTTGACTCTGCCTCAACTGAGCGTGCTCGCAAAAGCTGCTCCTCGAGTGAGAACACGTCCGCCATCACGAGTTCGGCTTCTTGCTTTGAACGTTTACTTCCTCTGGTTTCCGCAGGTTCGGGACTCGTAACCGCTGAGCCGTTTGTCTCCATTACCTCGTCATCTTTCTCCGCTTCTCTTTCCGCTTCTCTTTTCTCAGCCTCCTCGACCTCCAGACTCGCCGCCGAATGCGAGGGCTCGTCCGACATCGCGGCCTGCTCAGAGTGACCCTTAGCGGGGCTATGGGAACGAACGCCTCCCTGCTGGAGCCGGAGTTGGTCTTTTTTATACGGCCAGTCGGACTCGATGAGCAATGACAGGGAGTTTTTGCACAGGCTGTACTTCATGTGGTTGTACAGGTGGGATTTCTCCATGCACGTGAACGGACACTGGAAGCATTTGTAGTTGTAGGGTTTGCCCCACGGTCGCGGGATATAGTGCGGCTTTTTGGGCTTGCGTTCCTTGTGTTTACAGCCCACCTTACAGTCGTCCTTAGACATGGTGTGATCTGAATCAGTCCCAGATATGAAAACAGGTTTTGTCTCAAAGCTAAATTTCTGAGGAGCTTGTGTGTTTGTTTATGTGTGTGTTTGAGGACAGGTTTACATTGAGTGTGTGTTTGTAGGATGAATTGTGTGTGAACTGTAAACTCGTGTTTGGTCAGGACTGGGATTATGCAGGAACTGAGCCATCAGATTTAAGCTGTTGAGAAAATCAAGAAAATATATGATTAAACTTTTTATAATAAAATATTGTTAATTAATTCATCATTGCTAAAATATTTTAAATGATTATATTTAAAGGGACCTATAATGCCCCTTTTCACAAGATGTAATATAAGTCTCTGGTGTCCCCAGAATGTGTCTGTGAAGTTTCAGCTCAAAATACCCCACAGATCATTTATTATAGCTTGTCAAATTTGCCCCTATTTGGGTGTGAGCAAAAACACGCCGTTTGTGTGTGTCCCTTTAAATGCAAATGAGCTGCTGCTCCCGGCCCCCTTTCCAGAAGAGGGCGGAGCTTTAACAGCTCACGCTTCGGTTGCTCAACAACAACAAAGCTGGAGAATCTCACGCAGCCAAAATGAGGATTGTCAGTAACGGTGTTCAGCCTTACATTGTTCAAACCGGAGTCGACACTGATGGAGAGACTCAGGAAGAAGTTACAACTTTTAGACGTTTCTGAACGGTTAGTGGATAAATTTATGTAGTTGCTGTGGAGTTGATTCAACTCATCGACTAGCATGTGTCGTCATGTTAATCTTTTGTGCAAATCCAGCGATGAATTGACCCTCGTTTGTGAAGCAGTCCGGTGTAAAATGACGCAGTACTACAACAACTCTTCCTCTTCTCTAAAGCAGCCCAACATGGCCTCACCCCTTTGTTGCGTGTTCTTGGGGGCGGGGTTTATGTAAATTTTAGGGTTTGTGATGTCACTAACCCGGGAAGAAGCTCGTTGTAGTCTCTATCAGCCGTTTGTTGTAGTCCTTAAACAGCAAATTCTTTAAAAGAAAATATCTCTCTTTGCATTGAACTTTCAGCGCTGTAACTTTGCAGATGTTGTTTATGCTCAAACAGCAACATTACACACTAACTAAAGATAAAAAAGTGAAATCATAATCAACCACCCCTTTAATCATCTAGAATATTATTAAACAAATATTATAATAATTGAATAATATTTTAAATGATTATTTACAATAATTTATAATATTATTAAACTAAATATTATTATTGTATCAATTTAATAATATTTTAAATTTTTAATAATAACTCAGATCATTATTAAACGAAATATTATTACTTTAATAATTTATTAATATTTTAAATAATTATTTTTAATTATTCAGATCATTAAGAAACAAAATAGTATTACTTTAATAATTTAATAATATTCTAAATTATTGTATTTAATAATTCAGAATATTATTACAGGTAAACAAAATATTTTAATAATTATATAATATTTTAAAATATTATATTTAATCATTTAAAATATTATTAAACAAAGACAACAGTAGAAAAAGAAATATTTATTTTAATGGTCAGAATCAGATTAAAAAGATTGTCAGGTAAAGTCTATGTGAAACTATAGTGTTTTCAACCCATCTTACTGGATATTGGTGAGAATTAATGTAAGACAGTACTTTTATTAATTATGAATTGATTGGATAGTAAAAAGTGTCTCTGTGTGACAGGTGGTTGAAAAATAAGAAGGCTTAATGACATCAGAAGAGTAATTTTGATGAAAGATTGTGCTCTGATGAATCGTTCATAATAAGCCCCAGAACATGTGTTGTAAGAAAGTAAATAGAGTCCGTTTTGATTTCACAGACTTTAACAAAGAGAAGAGATGATGATGGTTTTCTCAGAACTCCTGAAAGTCCTCTATCTGCCATCTTTCATTACGTCCAGGGTTGCACCAGCGAGGTGTGTGTTTCTGGAGGGGGCTGCACCTGTGCGCGGCTCTCATGTTCAGTGTAGTATTTACAGCAGGACCCTGAAGGTCAGCTATAGGCACATCCTGACAAAGGGCAGAGGGACGCGAGGCTGCCCGTGTGTATGTGTGCTAATGAGAGATTGGCATCACGCCCGCGAGGCATCGTTAGCGGAAGAATGTGGGTCAAGGCAGATTGACTGCTCTTTTGCCCACTCTATCAGTCTGTCCACCACCATCATCTGTCTCTCTCGTACGTTACACTGCATGTCTCTTGTTTTTATGTTCTACATCCTCTGTGTGTTTCACTCTTTCTTTGTGTTTCCAATCAAAGAAGTTCTAAAGGAATTACTGCATTTGAATGTATCAAATAAGAGGAAAATGTCATTCTTTGAGTTCTTTTTTTCCCCCAAAATTCTAAAGCGTTACTGAATGACTTTTTTTCTAAAGATTTACTTTTCAGAGTAAAATCTATTATCAAGTCTTAAAAGATTTAACTTCACATAATATGCATTAATGCCTTAAAGCCCCCAGAGTACAAAAGATGATCTTGATCATTGGTTTTCAAACGATCATTTGTTATAATAATTATACTAATTAATTTAATTAATGTATTATATTTATATTTTTATTATATTACAAACACTGTAAAAAATTATTTTCATGATTTATCACAACATTTTTTCTTTTGTCAAATCAACTTAGATAATTAATGTGGTTCAGATAACATAATATTTTGACTTTCTGTTGATTAAACCAATCGCCTTCATTGTATGAACTCAAATTTTTAATTTCAATGAACTCAAAATATTAAGGCAATCAGGTAACTTACTTTTTTAAGTTAAACCAACAATTCGTTTTTACAGTGTTAACATTACCTTTTATAGAACAACTAAAATTCCTCCATTTTGTATTGACATTCTTCATGAAAAAGTATTTATATCTAGATAAATATGCCTAAAATACATCTTTTTAAAGATATTAGAAAGACATGTTTCTATATATTTTTTTAAAGTTTTGAAATATTTTTCATCAGAAGTCTATTAACTGTTAATATGAGCTATGATTATATAAAATACTACCTTTCGAATTGTATTGCAATTTAGTTCAAACAAAACTATTGTACAATTCAAAACTATTTAATTAGCAACATTTAATTTTTACATCTACAGTCTTTCAGAAAGAACCAACTACACTGATGTAATTTAACTAATAATTTTTGTTATTAATAAAAGCATGAGGAATAGGAGATAAATAATGGTGTAATTAAAAGGCTGTGATATCACTCAAATGCCTCCCTGTTATGATAAAAATATTCTTTATTCTTGATTATTTATTTTTTGCTCCTGGCGTTTTCCTTTGGGTAGAAAGAGAGAATGAAAAGAGAAGAAAATGAAGCAGGAAATTAAGAGAAAGATGAAATGTCCCGCTGTGAGGCATGAGTTTTGTCGCTCGTATCTCGGGGTGTAGAGACAACGAGAGCCCGAAGTGATTTCGGTTTAAAGACGACGAGTGGCGAGGAATTTCACCAAACTTTCATCTATTACAGCACTCAAAGAAATAATGAAATCACTTCTGCAACTTTCTGTAAATCCTGGCAGTATTTTAACAGCGTATGCATTGTGTGCGTGTTTTGGTCATATTGCAGTTATGCCCCCTCCTCAACCCGTTCTCTGGTTTTAACCGGACATCAAATGCTGCTGTTAGTGTTAATCAATAAAATTATTTTAGAGTTGTTCTCACTGCGGGACATTCTTTGTGGTGTGCATGCGTGTGTCAGTTTTAAGGCCCTCAGGGTTCGTTCGGACGCTGACCAATGACACTCGCATGGATCGTTGTGTGTTAAATATGTATTGTCTCGCTTAAATAAGGACGCTTGCTAAAAGCATCGACATGCTGTGGTGGAATCCAAAAACTGAGAACACACACAAACGCAGGGCAACAGCGAACTAAACAGATGGATTGATTGAAAAGCAAATTGTCTTTTTAAGATATATTGGCTGTAATATATTTTAAAGTTTGAAGTGGCTCTTATTTGAAATTAGAATATTATTTTAGACTTTGTGTGAATTATATGAAGCACTGCACATGTGTGAATAGGTTGTGTGTGTGTGTGTGTGTAGCTCGTACCTCCACAGTAGTTCATGACACTTGAAGTTTTCTCAATTTGACTCTTTATGAAGGATCTGGAAAATAAACAAGTGTCTAAAATTAATTTCAGCTTTGATTCTGTCATATTTGATTTAAGTATTAGTCTACATTTAATGTTAAATGACAATCTCTCCAATGTATTGTATCTCAAGTATGTGATTGGTTACAATAATACATTTTTATATTGTTAATTATTAATTAAAATTAATTAATAAAAAATTAGGTGTTATTTTAGAAATTCTGTATTATGTTTTAAAGGCCAGGGTGGCCAATTTCATCTATTTATTAACAATGTCATATAATTTTTTTATTTGGTATTTCATGTCTTAACATATAGCATCCTTTCAAAGACACACTATTAACTTGAGTAAATATTTCTAGTAAAAGGATTTTTAAAAGTAATTATTTTTAATAGTTTTTTGTATAAATGCCTAAAAAAGCTGTTATTGCCTATAGAAAAAGATAAAGTTCATTGAACACAAGTTGACCTTTTGTGGCAGGGCATGTTGTCTTGCTAAATGGGGTAAGTTGTCACAATGAAACCTGCCATTAAACAGCCTATAATAGATTATTATAGCAAAATTTAAACAGAAAGACAAGCATGAAATGCAAAACAATTAATGAAACAGCAGAAAAAAGAAACAAATATTGCATTTAAGTCTATGCAATTGCAACATTTGAAACAGATGTGACATATTGCCCCATATAACCAAACATTAATGTTAAAAAAACCTTATGAACACAGTTCAACTTTTTGCTTAGAATTGACTTTTGTAATGCACTTGAACCTGACTTTGTATTCCAAGCATAATTTAATTGTTCAGTTGCTCACAAGACCTACGACAACTATGGAATTGTAGTTTTGTGCATAGAATTTACACAATTATTCTATTTTAAGACAGTTTTGAACTATACAAATGAAACCAACGCACAAAACCACTCCTAGATTGTGTAATTGGACTTTTTACTCAAAACCTTACTGTATAACACATGCAACAACTCTCCCTGCTGTCTATTTTACACATTTAGTAGCATATCATATAGATTACATATTTTCACGTCACATAATAACATCACAAACAGGTTCGTTTAAAAAAAAAGTTAATCAAGACTCATTTGATTGGCATCTCAGTAGTTCATCTCAGTAATTGTGATGCACAACGCTGCATTTGAGATGTTCAGTTCCGCCTCACAATCACCCTAACTACACATAAAGCGATTAATCTGCTCCAAACTTACGCCATAATAACTTTTATCCACAGATAACGGCTTGACTTACCTGCTGCGCGTCTGTGTCATGTTGTGTTCCAGAGGCGGCCGGTGATGTGTGTTCGGGTGTTTTATGAGGGGAGAGAGATGCATGCGCGCACACACACACACACACATACACACATGGATGAACAAGAGAGAGAGGCAGATATATATATTCTCTAGGAGGGATGCCTTGGGGCAGTACAATCAGGCACAGGCCCCTCCTGCCTCCCCTGCTATTGGCACAAGCTCAAGTGGGTCCAAATTAGGAAACCTGCCCGGTTCAGTCCATTAAGGAGAAGTCGAGACACTTTAGCCTCACTGTGGCGGGACAGTTTGCTTAATTGGGCTGTGGTGCAATTTAAAGTCGCTGATGGAAACTTTAGCAGCCTTAACGCAGCACTTTATGGACTTATTTCAGTTATAGTTTATTGCTGTAACAAGAACTGTTCATTTGTACTGCCAAAAGCAGTGCATAAAAGTTGATATAAAAAAAACAATTGATATAAAACTGTATAAAAAATTACATTAAATTAAATATTGTACAAAAAAAGGTTTTAATAGCAATTACAATAAAAACATGTTTAAATAAAAATTTAGATTAAATATTGTTCTGGCAAAAGCAGTGCGAAAAGTTTTATTAACAATTAAGATTAAACCATATTTAAAAATTAAAATTAAATTACTTCAAGATTAGATTAAATTAAATAAATATTTATTAAAAATAATAATAATGCTGATTTATTATAAATAATAATCAGGTATTAACAACGTGCAAATTTAACAGCAATTCATACACTGTAAAAAATTATTTTCATGATTTGCTATCACATTTTTTTCTTTTGTCAATTCAACTTAAATAATAAATGTGGTTCAGATAACATAATATTTTAAGTTTCTGTTGATTAAACCAATCAACAGAAATTAAAATTTTTAATTTCAATGAACTCAAAATTTTAATGCAACTTTTTAAGTTAAACCAACAGTGCGGCAATTAAAGTGATAGTTCACTTAAAAATCATCATATATTTCTCGCCATTCACTTTTTTTCTAAGGCAGAGAGCAGCCAGAATATTGTTTAAAATATGTCCTTTTTTGTGCCACAGGAAAAAGAAAATCATACGGGTTTGGATACGACATGAAGGTGAGTAAATTATTGATTTTTGGGTGAACTATTTCTTCAGTTTGTCAGGAGTGAAATTTCACCATCAGAAACTTCGCAGAACCTTGCGGCGTACTTTATGGACTTCCCTCTGTCTCTAACTCTCTCTCTGCATTTGCGGTTTGACCCAGTTTGTGTCTGTAGATGAGCATAAAGCTGCAGAATCAAGTTTTAATGTGCATTGCTAACAGTGCATGACAGATCGGTAAATAAAGGCCAGCCTCCATCAATCATTAATAACATATATGCGGTTTGGATGGAGAAAGCTTGAAAGTAGCTATGAAAAATAAGCTTTCTGAATAATCTAAAAGACTTCGCTTCTCTGTATCGTTGAGATGTTTCAGTATTGTTCTCATCAGTGTTTTTGCGGTCAGGTCCGTCTGTGGTTCTCAAGCGTAATGCAGTGGTCTCTTTCCACAACCTACATAATTTAATATCTTTAACGCAAACTAGCCACAAAATTCACTCACGACTGCAACAGTTAAAAACGACATCTCTGTGAGAAGTTCATGGTTTGTCTCTGAGGAAATCGATATGATGTTTGATCATGAGTACAGTAGTCAGCAGAAAAACTTGATAAAAATGAAACGGTTTTGTCAAATTTTTTTTTACATTTATTCAAATCGTAAAGTTAATTATATATGTCAAAGTGTTTTGTTTATTTATCTATTTTTTAAGCTCACATGTATAAGCATTTGTTTACAGTATGAAATAGAGTTTAGGATTGAAAGTTTAATTTTTAATAAAGGCTGAAAAAAATATATATTTTAAGGTGTCCTTGTTACAGTGTAATTAAGTAATTTAAGTTCTGGGTAATATTAATTAACAACAAGTACTTACTATAAGGTTACGGTTAGGATTAGGGTTTAGTTTAGGGTTAATTATGCATAATTTACTGTTATTATTATAGTAAGTACATGTAACAACGACACTGCAAAATAAACCAATTACAAATCTAAATAAGCATAAATTTATTTGAGAAGCAAAATTGCATAATATATTAAGACTTGTTGTCAGCGAGTGCATCTTGAATTGAATTAAAATAATTAATTAACAATTTGAATTAAATTACATATTTTTATTCCATTGACAAAATCACAAGATTATGCTGTCAAGTCACATTTATTTATATAGCACAGATTGTTTTAAAGCAGCTTTGCATTAATAAACAGGAAAACAACAGTGTTAATGTTTTTAAAAATGGTTAAAAATTCACTAATTATGAAACCAAATTCAGTTTCAGCTGTAAAGCAGCTGTACAGAAGACAATAGTGTCATTATTCAGCTCAATTTATGCTGAATATTATGCAAAATTTGTTTTGTTTGTTTTAAGGATCTTTGGTTAACACTTTATTGTTACATTTCAATACTGAGTAATATTAATTCACTATATTAATTGCATGTAATTATGCACAATTTATAGTTATTACTATAGTAATTACATGTAACTTGTAACAAGGACACTGTAAAATAAAGTTTTATTGGATCTTTTTTACAAAAACGACTTAAAATACTCATTTTGATAAAGAAAACTAAAGATATTTGTATTATTTTGCACAATGGAAGTCCACCATGTTTCGGGTACATTAAATACATGGTTTAATCTGGAAGTAGCTAATGTCATCACATCACCGAAAGATCCCAGTGACCGATATGTGTCACGTTTACCCCTCTGCGTATCAGATAGAGAGAGGGGGAGATGGTTTGTGAGTGTTTATGAGCACAGGTCCTTTGAGAAATGTCAGTGTGTTTGTAGGGGGGGTTGAGCCCTTCCTGGAGGATCAGGCGTGCTGTCAGACACACGAGAGGAGATGAACTGTGACAGCGTGATCCGTAGGGCCTAACCATCTGTAGAAACAGAGAGAGGGGAGGTGTATGGGGGAGACTGAGAAAGACTGAAGAAACTTGCGAGTTATAGGTGAAAGAGAGAAACCCTGTCTCTGTTATGAGCAAAATATAGGGCTTTTATGAGGAATAATTACATTTCTGTCATTTACTCACTGACATGTCACAAACAACAGCAGTTTGTGGTGTCATTTAACAAATCACTTTAAGGATTAAAATTTCCTGATAATTTACTCACCCCCATGTCATCCAAGATGTTCATGTCTTTCTTTCTTCAGTCGAAAAGAAATTAAGGTTTTTGAGGAAAACATTCCAGGATTTTTCTCCATATAGTGGACTTCAACAGGGACCAACGGGTTGAAGGTCCAAATGTCAGTTTCAGTGCAGCTTCAAAGGGCTCTACACGATCCCAGACGAGGAATAAGGGTCTTATCTAGCGAAATGATCGTCATTTTCTTAAAAAAATAAAATTTATATACTTTTTAACCACAAATGCTCGTCTTGCACTGCGATGCGCCACGCATTATGTATTCACATTGGAAAGGTCACGCGTGATGTAGGAGAAAGTACCAAGCAAGTATTTACAAAGTGAACGTGCAAAGGTTAATTCAAACAGCCTTTACAAAAAAAGGTAAAACAACAATGTTGGACGATTTTGAATTTGGAGGAGAAAATGAGATGGAGTTTTTCGCCCCACCATGATACTTTCGCCTATATCACGCGTGACCTCTCCAACGTGATTACGTAATGTGTGGCGCATCGCAGAGCAGTGCAAGACGAGCATTTGTGGTTAAAAAGTATATACATTTTTTAATAATGATGATCATTTCGCTAGATAAGACCCTTATTCCTCGTCTGGGATCGTGTAGAGCTCTTTGAAGCTGCACTGAAACTGACATTTGGACCTTCAACCCATTGGTCCCTGTTGAAGTCCACTATATGGATAAAAATCTTGGAATGTTTTCCTCAAAAACCTTAATTTCTTTTTGACTGAAGAAAGAAGGACATAAACATCTTGGATGACATGGGGGTGAGTAAATTACCAGGAAATTTTAATTCTGAAGTGAACAAATCCTTTAAAACATGAAAAAAATATCTCTCAGTGGGGAAAGAAAAATAATTCACTTTGAATTACGTTTATTTTTCTTACCCCACTGACAGATATATTGTTTCTTGTTTTAATCATAAACTCACTTAAATTTCAAACAAGATTTAATATCTTAAGTCATTTTGCTTCTTAAAGTGCCCCTATTATGCTTTTTCGGATATTAACTTTCATGTAGTGTGTAATATATATGTTTGTGAAATGTAAAAGGTCTGAAAAGTATCAAAGATAAATGGAGTTATTGACTCCCAAAAGAAATAAACGATTCTGAACTGCCTGAAACAAGTCGTCAGTAATTCCAGTCTTACTTCCTGCTCGAACCTACGCAGGTTTGTAACAAATTTGCATAATGCGCGTCTGTAGTCTTCATTGGTTGGTCGTGAACAACGTCTACTTTGCCCCGCCCTCAAACACTGTAGTTGTATCTGAGACTGGAAGAGTTTGGTTTGTGTTGTCGACATGTTGAGAAGACTCTGTTTTCTTGCCAAAAGCCAATACACTTTCCTGCTCTTCCAAAGGTTGAGGACTCAGGCTCGAATCGATACTGTAAAACTGTACGGTAAAATCGTTACTGTTCGTATCACTGTGTATCAAGTCCTGAGGAAGATCTGGAGATGAAATTCAGATATGCTAATGGAGGATAAGCGATAGACCAATCACAACAGACTGGCCATCTGACCAATCAGAGCAGACCAGACCAAGTGTTTTTTTTACCTTGGATGCATGTAAACTTATTGTAGGAGACTCCAAAACAAAATTAGAAACCTTTAAAATAGCAAAATAGGGACACTTTGTGTAAATGTTGATTTAAGAATGTTTAGACTGAGAAAGGAAATCATTTTCCGTAGTGCATGACTTTAGAGGACTAGTTCATGAGTTGCATGGACTGTCTGAGAAAAAACCCCAATCATACATTTATCTCCTCTGAAGTTTAAGAAGAAATGTCTCAAACTGTGCTCAAATTTGTCAAGATAAGTTTGCAAGTCAAAGTTCGAGATTGCAATATAACTCAAACATTTCTCGCTCAGAAGATTGCATAATCTGAGCTGCCATCCACATTCATTTTATAGCGTTTGTACTCTTACTGTAAGTATTCATTTGTGTCTTTTATTTCTCCTAATGAAACATCTGAGACAAAGTACTTAAATGAAACTCACAAAATCTTCTGAGCAATGAAAGAGCATCCTCTGAGCACTAAAAATTTCCTTGGGCACTTTTTCCACATTGTTTTAAACCGCTCACTGATTCATGAGTGTGTTTGTACCTGGAGATAATGAACTGTGTGTGTGTGTGTGTGTGTGTGTATGAACCTGAAGATGGAGTAGAGATTGTGTGTCCGTATGTTCAGGCATCTGTGAGCATGACAGCTCGACTTCATTATGAGTCAGAGAGAGCAACCTTAGGCCAACACACACACACACACACACACACACACACACACACACACACACACACAGGCACATGCTGCTGGGTCAATACAGCGATCCAGCTGTGCAGTTATACATTTTCACAGGGTACATCATTACTTTAATATCAACACATTTATCAAAGAAGATTACACACATACACACACTTCTGACGGTACTAAACGTGGTGAATGCCTTATAATGTTAAAAAAATGTACTGTAATAATAATAATTCTACATAATCATAATGTGTATGTGTTGGTATCTGTATGTATGTTGGGTGAGATAAAGAGACAAGCTATATTATATAAGTAATTAATAAAAAAAATATTTATATTGTAGTAAGATATGACACTCAGCCAGTTTGTTAGAACACACTGATTACTAAAACATATCTTTTCTAGTTTTAATAAAAATATCTGTAATATACAGGACCATAAATGTTTGCAAGTTTTTTAAAACATTTTTTGAAAGAAGTCTCTTCTGTTCACCAAGGCTGCATTTATTTGATCAAAATAGAGTAAAAACAGTAATATTGTGAAATATTATTACAATTTAAAAGAACTGTTTTCTATGTGAATATATGTTAAAATGTAATTTATTCCTGTGATCAAAGCTGAATTTTCAGTCTTCAGTGTCACATGATCCTTCAGAAATCATTCTAATATGCTGATTTACTGCTCAAGAAACATTTCTGATTATTATCAATGTTGAAAACTATTTTTGTGGAAACCGTGATACATTTTTGAGGATTGTGTTTTTCCCCTCAATTTTTTTCCATTTGCTTGTAAAATGTTCATAATGTTCATACATATTAGATCACAGATTTAATGCATAAGTATAAGGCATAAGTTTGAGTTTATATTTTAGAGAGGGTTCTCGTGTGTGTGTGTGTGTGCGTGACTAAGCGTGCGGCTGAAGTGTTTTTGAGGCTCGGTCTGTTTTTGGCCCTGTGGTGTTGGACGCTAACAGCGGCACTCTTAGCTAATGCTGTAAGGCACATTAAGAAAACTCATATCGCTCTCAGCAAATATCAATTATTCAACTAACCCTTCTTTCTTACTCTCTCCCTCTCCTTCCTCTGCATCTCTATCTTTGTTTCTTTCCTTTTATCCATCTATGTTTTTTTTATCAATAATAGAATAATGAAGCTTTTCTTTTAACTGATTAGATTTTTATTTATTATTATGTTTTTGTTGATATTTAAATTTGTTACATTCACACTGCAAATTCTAAATATCATTTTACAGCTTTGAAGGACAGGATTTTTCATTCTGTACAAACAAAAGTAAACAATAGATTCTCTTGACGAGGGTCCCTTCCAGATGATGGGCACTTTATCACTGGAGTGTGTCATTTCTGTCCATAAAGGACTGCATGAGGACTCACTGTCCAGAATTTATAAACAGCAAAATTATGTCCCTCAAGTGGTCATTGTAAGCACACTTCACTAACAGTAAAAGGGCCCATCTTCAAGGGATTCAGTTGTTGTTTTCGTTTGGAGCGACCAATCAGGTAGCATCCTTTTCCTGTAGTGGCCTTTAAGGGAGGTTATATTGGCCACAATTAGGTCCCTTAAAAGGGAGCATAATGTTGCTGCCTTTAGTTTGCATTAGTCTGTGCAAGTAGAGCACCTGTGATACTTTAAAATGCTGTCTAGGTAGAAAGCACCCTAGATGTGTGCAATATTAAAAAACAAATTATACCTCAATATTTTCTAGGATTTTCTCAATAAGGACAGCTGATATGTTTTTGCGCTCAGGTGCATCTAAAATGAAATTTAGGTTTATTTAAACTGTTTAATGCTGCTCAGAGGTGGCATGAATGCATTTACATTGCAATTAAAATTGCATAAATAATGCTATGAGTTGTTTTTTAAAGGTCCAGTGTGTAATATTTAGGAGGATCTATTGACAGAAATGCAATATTATATAACTATGTTTTCAGTGGTGTATAAAGACCTTACATAATGAACTGTTATGTTTTTATTACCTTAGAATGAGCCATTTCTATCTACATACACCGCGGGTCCCCTTACATGGAAGTCGCCATTTTGTGCCGCCATGTTTCTACAGTAGCCCTAAACGGACAAACTGCTCTACAGAGTGTGTTTGCTTGACTGGCTACTCTCTGCTGTCTCAGATGAAGACATCTTTGTCCTGTATTGGCCACCGTAGCTTCTGTATGTGCTTCGAAAGGGAGGGGTGAGCGGTGGTTGGTTGCAATTCGCAACTTCACCGCTAGATGCTGCTAAAATTTACACACTGAACCTTTAATTAATATTGAAGTATATTATTTTTTAAAAAATTAAATGCTTTAAATATGAAACTAAAGCTGCCAATAGGTGGTGGCAAGTCATTAGCTATGTTTCCATCCACCTAGTTTTATGCTCATTTTGGTATATCTCATAAAAAAATGCTGGATGGAAACGCCAAAATGCGCATAAATTCTAAAAGTGAAAAGTATTCTTGTCGCTTCATAACATTAAGTTTGAACCACTGCAGCCACGTGGACTATTTTAACAATGCCTTTAGTACCTTTCTGGACCTTGAAAGTGGTGGTTAAATTGCTGTCTATGGAGGAGTCAGAGAGCTCTCGGATTTCGTCAAAAATATCTTAATTTGTGTTCTGAAGATGAACGAAGGTCTTATGGGTGTTGAACTACACAAGAGTGAGTAATTAATGACAGATATTTTCATTTTTGGGTGAACTATCCCTTTAAATTCGCAACTTTGGATGGAAACATAGCTAATGTCTTAATAAGTGAGTCATTCATTTATTCCGCCGATTCGTTTAAACTGCTGATTCATTCAGGAACAAAGCAAGTGACTATCTTGGATGGTTCATTGAATCCGTGACTCAACCGATTTGTTCAAAAACGTACATTTATTCAGTGACGAACACTGTTGTGTATTGCTTGGAGATGCGCAACAGTGGCTTTGTTTGGAACTACTTCGATTTTTGTCAGTTAGAAAGTGTAAATCTGCATTATTGATTTAAATTTACAGCCAATCACCAAACATTCTAGAAAGATTCTGTCATCATCATGTCATTCCAAAACTTTCTTTCTTCTGCAGTAAACAAAAGAAGATATATTGTTTAAAAATCTCGTTTTTTGAAAGTGCTTCAATGCTGTTTGGACCACCAGCGTTCTTCAAAATATCTTCTTTTTTGTTCCAAAGAAAAAAGAAATGCAGTTCTCAAGATCATCAGTGTAACTGTTGTCGGTTTGTGTATGTGGATCAACATTTGAGCGTGAGACATTGTTTCCTGTATATGTATATGAGTAGTATGCAAGTATGAGTGATAGTAGTATGTTTGCTCGACAACTACGAGTGGCATTTGTGTCAGTGTATGTGTGGCCAGGAGCGGTC
The DNA here is from genome assembly GCA_039654765.1 of Mylopharyngodon piceus. Classification (NCBI taxonomy): domain Eukaryota; kingdom Metazoa; phylum Chordata; class Actinopteri; order Cypriniformes; family Xenocyprididae; genus Mylopharyngodon; species Mylopharyngodon piceus. The sequence continues at coordinate 2,064,144 of CM077444.1, read as the reverse complement.
GAGACACTAGATCTGTAGCTGGTGTGGCGTTAATGTCAGTGTATGCGTTTGTCTGACAGTGATGGGTAACATCTGCTTTCTGCCTGCGTGATTCTGATCTATGAATAACTGACCCCCCTACTTCCTCCAAGACAAACACATGCATATAAACATCAACACAAACACACTCACACACACACAGAGCCCATATGCGAGTGGAGCGGCAGGGCTCTAGGGGTGCTCACCATTGCACCTGTGGGTGTCACCTGACCCAGGCAACAGGAAGACGAAATGAGGGGAAACATCAGCTGCTGCCACCCGCCATCAGGAGAGCTGTCAATCAGCCCACCCTGCAGGGCGAGAGTGTGTGTCGCTGCTGTGCGTGTGTGTGTGTGTGTGTGTGCAGCAAACAACCTGCAGGGTTCGGCTGTGTGTGAATTCACTGACCTGTAGGGAGTAACTGTGTGTGCGTGTATTTGTAAATGCTTCGACCTTCAGGGACGTCATGTTTGAGTGAGTGTGTGTGTTACTGTCGAATTCTCCTCAAAGTGTGTCAGCGGTGCTGGTCTGATACATCCTTGCTTGATGCATGTTCTAGAAACACTAAGATTCATTTTCAGACAACATATCTTGAATTAAGTTAATATTTCATACCTCATTTGGCAAATAGTCAATTTAAATTTGACTTGAAAATTAAATTAAATTTTCAATTTAAATCAAAAGAAAGTTCCGCACACTATCAATGCTTACAAAAGTGTCAAAATTTCTTTATTTATTGCAGCTTTTTGGTCCCATGACCTTCATCAGGCATATCATGGAAGGTCATGGGACCAAAACGTTGCGAAATTTTGATACTTTTGTAAGCATTGATAGTGTGCAGGATTTTCTTTTCATTTTGGACTTTTTTGGTCCTTTCTCCTACGCACCTATCCATTACCTGCAGGTGTGCGAGGGTAATTATTACTAATTATTTTTTTCAATTTTAATTGAGGTTTATGCTTAAATTAAGTAAAAAGCAATTTAACATGGATGATATATAAAAGTAATTATTAAAAAATCATTAAAAATGTATTTTCTGAAATGTTTTATTAGTGTTTGCAGTAGTAAAGTAAGTGTTTTTAATTTAGAAGATGATATTTTATTATTTTTATTGATACTTTTCTGTTTTGGAATGAAATATTATTATTTAACAACTTGCCATAATAATTTATTAATTATTATTTAATTATTATTTATTATTAATTATTAAAGGCTATATTCTCTGAAAACAAGTCATATTATCTTGCAATTTTTAAACACAATTTTGCTGTTTCATGATGTTTTAATCTGATATTTTACTGGAAGAAAAATATTTTTGTTGATACTTTGCCGTTTTAAATTAAATTTTATTTATTTAAAAATTTAAATACATTGTTCAATTTATATTTAAAATGTTTTTATATTTTTTATTATAAATAAAATATATATATATATATATATATATTAAGGAAATAATATATGTATTTATTTATTTTTAATATTTTTTTTAAATGAATTTTTAAAAATAATTTATCTTGTCTCCTGTGTCCACTCACTGAGCTTATTGCAATGCATTCTGGGTTTGCGTTCTCTGCATTTTTGTGTGATGGTGCTTTAAAAATTTGTCCTAAACAAGGTGTTTTAAAGGTAGCATAATGTTGCTGCCTTTCTTTTGTTAACATTACAAACATTCAGAAAAATCTAATTGAGCAGTTGCCTTTAAATGATATTTAACAATTTTATCTTGTTTTGCGATATTTAAAATGATATTTTACTGCAAATCAAGACTGTAGTGATGTTTTGTTTTGGATGTTTGCACGAGCAGGTAACTGGTGGTTGCACAGGGTTCAGCTGACAAATTGCGGCCCACTCTGAGCTTTCACAGGATACGAGGGAACAGTTAGTTATCTAGAGAATACTGTGTGACGTACAAGAGTTTTAAAGAGGTTTTGCACAAAGTAAGGAAAGGAGAGCTTGGATAAACGATTCTAACACAATGCAGTAGGCAGCAGAGATAATCAGGGCATGGAGACACAGGAAGCAGCGCCCTGTCCTGTGTGTTGATGCGTGAGTTATACAGTGAGACAGACCCCCTGTGGGTGTGGGGAAGACAAGTCCACGCTTTAGTACACCATATGTTCACCCCTCTCTCCGCCATACATAAACAAGTCAAGAAGCTATAGCTAGAGGGAAGCCATGCTGCAGTATTACTCACTCTGTCTCTCTCTGTCTGTTACTCTTTTCCTCTTCCGTCTGTGGTTCTCAGTTGGCCTCTCTTTATCTTTTCCCTTTGCTCTTTTGCTTTTTGCCTTTGCCAGTTGTTCTGTTTGTTTCCTATACCTACATGCATCTTTCTTACGTGTATTTATCTAAAGCTCAGTCAAGTTACTGATTGTTTAAGATGGCTTTAGCTTTTTTAAACACCTATGATGCCATTATATAGTGGTTTGCACACTTCTCCTTTTCATGTTGAGCTGTGGTGCTTGTGCAGGATACACAGGTTTGAATCCAGACTGCATTGTGTCTCAACCATCTAGTCTTTGTGCTCTATTCTCTTACATTTACTCTGTTGAGCTAAGTCATGCTCAGAAAGGTTGGCATTTATGCCAAAAAGTTTCAGATTTTTTTAAAAATCATTTGTTACATCTTTTATTTTTTACTTTGTGCAAGGAAAAAATGTTGATTGTTAGAGTAAAAATTGACTGAAAAAATGATTTATTCCCTTAAATATGATGTAAAAAAAATCATTTTAAAGGGGGATGTGTCAGTAAACAGGGTTATATAGAAAATGCATAAAAAATAATTGTATTTCATGTTTATTACAATGCATGTCATTTCAAAGCAGCTTCACAGAAAGCCAGAAGGAGAAAAAACTCAGTGAGGAAATGTTATGCTTATGTCCTTTAGCAGAGTGCTCGGCTCACAGCATGTTAAAGTGTATGGAGGGGCACGTCTGTGTACTGTATGTGAGAGCTAAATGCAGCTTTTTGTGGTAAAGTTATGGTAAAAAAAATTAGGCTTTCTGATTCCTGTGGTTGGACTAACATTCATTATTAACTGAGGACGTCTACTTCACATTTCAGTTCAATTCAATTCACATTTATTTGTATAGCGCTTTTCACAGTACACATTGTTTCAAAGCAGCTTTACAGAAAATGCATGTCAACATTACAATTTAGAGTAATCTGTTATCAGAGGTGACTGTGTCCAAATTATGTAATTTCAGAAATTTACATATACAAATCACACAGTTAGCTAACAATGTATTAAAGGCTTAGTTCACCAAAAAATGCAATTTCTGTCATTTATTACTCACCCTCATGTCGTTCCACACCCGTAAGACCTTCGTTCATCTTCAGAACACAAATTAAGATATTTTTGATGAAATCCAAGAGGGTTTTTTTTTTATCCTCAATAGAAAGCAACGAAATTACCACTTTCAAGGTCCAGAAAAGTAGTAAAAACATGGTTAAAATAGTATACATGTGGTCTAATAGTCTAATGTGACTACAGTGGTTCAACCTTAATGTTATAAAGCGACAAGAATACATTTTGTGCGCAAAAACAAAACAAAAATAGCGACTTTATTCAACAAATTCGTCTCTCCCCTGTCATTCTGCTACGCTATTTTTGTTGCAGCGCTTCCAGGTTCTACGTCAGAACGCCGGCTCAGTATTGGCCGACACCTGTTCACAACGCATGCATGCGATGCTGACGCAGGAGCCGGCCAATAATGAGTCGGCGTTTGGACGTAAACATGGAAGCGCTAAACTGCGTTCACTGCGTCAACTGCGTACGAGTCTGACAGGGGATAATTTAGTCAACTTGGTCAATAATTTAGAGATTTCATCTGGTTGCGATGAAATGAGTATCATCGGCATAACAGTGGAAACTAATTCCATGTTTTCTTATAATATTACCAAGTGGCAGCATATATATATTGAAAATAGCAGAGGGCCTAACACAGATCCTTGTGGCACTCCGTAATCTTAGATTTTTCCCCGTTTAAATAAACAAAAACTGCTAAATCTATCTATCTATCTATCATTCTATCTATCTATCCATCTATCTTTGTTTTTTGTGGTCTTTATTTCATGTCTTTGTCCCTCATGCCATCATAAGCTTGTGCATATGTGTACTCAGAGAGCAGCACTTGCACCTCCACACAAGCTGGCGCGGACGGCCCGTGACCGTCTGTGTGTGCGACTGGTCTGTTAGCGTGTCACAGGGTTTGAGTGCTATAGGATGTGCCAGGCCAATTGACCAAATCACTGATCTTTAAGACTAGCTCTGGGGGTTGTGTTTGGGGGGGGTGCGGGTGAGTTTCGGGTGGGGGAAGACGAGCACCATCACAACCCCCCCCTTCCCCTCCACACACACACACTAGCTCTAATCAAGGAACATGGTCACCACAAAGATGTTAACAAGAAACGACAGCTTCTCGTCGCTTGCGGCAACGACCAGCTCGGCTGTGGAGATAGACCGGCAGGCGCGAAGCCAAGCGAGAGAAATAGAGAGAGAGGGTAAGAGAGATACAGCTGAAAGACCAGAAAGAGAAGCAGAGAGAAACTCAGGAACTCTAGAAGAATCTGAACCTCCGTACTCCACACACACATTTAGATATGCATTTGGACACCAGCGTGAACTTTCTGACCCCTGTGTGTGTGAGTGAGTGAGAGACAGAGCAGGTGAGGGGTGGAATAGATGTGACAGGTTGTTAATGGACAGGGCAAAGAGACATTTTAGGACATATTAGTAATCCTTAATAATTCACCACCCCGAGAGCACATCTCTCTGTCTCTATACGGCTGCCCCAGAAGTATTTGGACACTTAAGACACACTTAAAAATGTATGAATGTCATTGCATTAGATATCAAAGCAAGGGCCATTTGTTGTGAAGAAAAACAAAACAAGGTAAAATATTTTATTTCAAAGAGCTTGAGATGTACAGTCAGTAGGTTCTGTGTTGAACATGAAGACGGTCAGTGTTTGTTTGGTGGATGATGTTGATAGTAATGTGATTTTCTACACCTGTGGTTCCTCTGCTACTGTGACACTTGTGTGAACTGACGTCATACAGCCACTAAAAATCAAGATTTGATATTTTATCTAATGCAGTGACATTTTTATACATGGCTCCTCAAATATATATATTTGGAAGAAGTCTCTCCTGCTCAAAAATACAATAAAAACGGTAAAAGTGTGAAATAATATTACAATTTAAAATTTAACCATTTTCTGTTTGAATATATTGTAAAATGTAATTTATTTCTGTGATCAAAGCTGAATTTTCAGCATCATTACTCCAGTCTTCATTGTCACATGATCCTTCAGAAATCATTCTAATGCTGATTTGCTGCTCAGGAAATATTTCTGATTATTATCAGTGTTGGAAACAGTTGAGCTGCTTCATATTTTTGTTCAAACCGATATATTTTTCTCAGGATTCTTTGATGAATAGAAAGTTCAAAAGAACTGCATTTATATAAATTATAAATCTTTTGTAACATTATACTGTAAATGTCTTTACGGTCACTTATGATCAATTTAATACATCCTTGCTAAATAGAAAAAATTAATTTCTTTCATAAAAGAAAAAATCTTACTGACCCTAAACCTTTGAACAGTAGTGTGTATATGTGTGTATGTTTATACACACGTTTCTTAAATGAATTACAGTAAAAAATACTGTATTACAGTTATTTTTGATGCATACAAATAAATAATGTAATGTGCTTATTTGTCATGAAAATAATTTTCTTTATGCGAAATACAATTTTTTTCTTGTTTTGTTTTTTTCTTTTGATTTTGGGCTAAAAATTTTTCATGTGTCATGTGTTCAATTCCCATGAACTGCATGAGCTGATTGTAATGTATGTTTTCAATGCGCTGTTAGGCGTCTGCCAAATGCATAACTTTAAGGGCACTATCATACACCCGGCGCAATGCGACGCCAGGCACAACACAAGTGTTTTTTGCTAGTTTCAGCCCGACACAGTTATCATTTTCAAGTCCAGCACCACGTTGTTTAATTAGCAAATGCACTCTCAAATGTGTGTTGCTGTTTTGAGGCAACTAAAAACGACTGCGCCATTGACCAACAAAAACCTGGTCTAAAGTCAATGGCGCGGTATTTTTTTTTGTTATTTAAAGAGCGCGTTAGTAATATGTGCCTATAGGCGGGTGCACAACACGCGTACACTCTGCTTGTTACACACACAGGGAAACGCAGCAGCACACAAACATGCCAAATATTATAAATAAAAGGATGTACAATGTAAAAGATTATTATTGTGTCCATAAGGATAAAAATGCCTACATGTCATAATGGATAGTCATTGCATGTATCAGAATTACCTATTTGCAGTAATGACGATTGAAATTGGCCAATCGTGGCAATACACACAAGTATTTAAACTGACTCGTCAGGTTGAGGGTGTCTATATTCCACCATGTAAATAGAGAATCCGCCATGGTGCAAGCACACCTAGCTTTTAAAGGGAATGGGAGATTACACTCAATTACACCCAAAACACACCCATGACTCATTAAGAAACTACGTACAACCCTTATGGACCATGCGCCTGGCGCACCGACCATTTTTTCCGTCATTAAACTAGCAAAAGTGGAGTGACATGAACAAAACAGAAGTAAATGGTTAATTCTTTGTTAATCTCAATTATTTGTATTGTATTTGCACAAAATCCATGATCGTGACTGGCCTAAATGGCATCAGGCTGCAAAACCCTTTTTGGTTTTGTTTTAAATAGTCAGATCTCTTCCTTTATGTTGATCCAGAGAGACTGTCATTATCTAAAGACTATGTTTGTGGACGCAGGATCGTCCTGTCTGACCCCTGGATGCCAGTGGAGATGTAGACAGTGATGTGGCGTGGCACCACGGGACCCTCCCTAACTGGCACTGCACTGAAATGTATACGCGTCTGTGTGTGATGGTTTATGACACTCGTATGTGCGTTCCCGTGTGTGTGTGTACCTAGCGCACGGGCTTGTGTTCCTGTCTCAGCCCCGGTCGCTGCAGGATACGTGGACAGTGATGTGGCTCAGCACCGCAGGGGCCTCCTGACTGAGACGAGTGTGTGTGTGTGTGTGAGTGTGTTTGGTACAGTGATGGGTTCTGGCACCCGGGGGCTCTGGTCGACTGGTCCTGGACTGGTGGCACGGACAGCGATTAGGACTCTGATATCAACCTGTCACTCTGAACAACTCCAACTGTCACAAAGAGGAAAGGAGAGAGAGAGACAGGGAGGAATCAGCAGAGATAATGTAGACACTGAGTTACTGTGACAGCTATGAGGAGAGAATAAAAGAACAAGAAGGAGAGGAAGATGAAGACACTGTTAGAATTAGAATTAAAAGTAGAATTAGAGTTAGAACCAGAAGAGGAATCCGAATTCGAATCAGAATACAAGGGAATTCAGCACTGTTGCCCTATGTATGCAATGTTGGGCTGCATGCTTGCGGTTTGGCTCCATGTTCAATCATTATTTTATTTTATTTTATTTTTTTATGTTTTTATTTATTTATTTTTTTTATTTATTATTTTATTTCATTATTATTATTATTATTATTATTATTATTATTATTATTATTATATTTTTTCTATTGTATTTTTATTATTTGTATTATTATCTTATTTTATTATTATTTTTATTAGTAGAACATCATTTAATTTAAGAATCCAAATAACAATAGAATTAAAATAGAACTGGTACACTGAAAAAAATCCCTTAAAAAATTGCTAGTAAATTTCAAAGAAATGGCAAGTAACTCTGAAATAGGCTGAAATGGTATTTTCTTGTAAAATATTCTTGAATAATATTTGAAAAATCAGTGTATAAAACTCTAAATTAGTACTAGAATCAGAGTTAGAGCTCATTAGGTTTGTCCAGAGAGAACATATGGTTTAAAACCAGCAGGTTAATGAGCATAAAACATTTTCACCTCTGTTGATGACGCTTTACTATAAAACGTACTTCCAGAATACTTATTTCATCAAAAATAACTAACAGCAAATGCATTAAGTGGATTTAGAATTACAGTTAGTGGAAATTTGAATCATTTTAGCTTTGTATTAGTTAATGTAAATGTCATAATTAGGGATAGAGTGTCAGGGGTCATAATGAAGAGGAAAAGGAAGCAAGAAAACATTAAAGCAGAAATGAGTGTCTGAAAGTTGACGGTGAACATTGAGAAGTGGTAGTTAAGCTCAAGTTAAGATGCAGAGAGGGTCATAACCTGTGTGAATTCCCATCCGAATCATCAGATTAAAGTAGTTGGTAAATGATTCAGTGGTGGATCTGTTAATGACTCAGATGTAAATATAAATGTAGTTTATATCAGTCTCAAACATACAGCTGCTGTGCTGCATCTCTGTCTAGTGTTGGTGGCCATCTAGTGTTAAGATAGAAATCTCCGCCTCCGTCTTTCTCTCTCTCACTCCAGCGCTATTGTCTCTCTCTGTCTCTCTCTCTGAGAGTCTGATGGAGTTTGGCAGCTCTTGCTTGCAGCCACAGGCCAGCCTAAAGCCATTGCAGATGATAGTTTTAATTGCTTTCAATCTTTCAGGCAAGTCCCTGCCTACTGGCACCAAGTACTGGTGTGTGTGTGTGTGTGTGTGTGTGTGTGTGTTCATTGTGACTTTAGCTGAGGAACTCTTAGTGATGATGGTTTCTGGTTACGTGACTTAAGAAGTTAAAATGAAAGATTTTTATTTTTCATATGTTGTAGTCCCACACCTCTCAATAATGTTGAATTACCATATTAGAAATATTATTACATATGTTGTTGGCAGATGCGGTGCATATACAGCCAATAAAAGAGCAGAAATAATTCAGCACAAATCATATCATAATCATATAATCTGTATGTATGTAATATATCTATCTGAAGATGGTTTTTATGTTTTGTTGTGTTTTTAAAGTTTTTCTGAAAACACATAAAAAAACTTAATATATTATTATGAATATGTTGTGAAATATGGATTTTATTCTTCTTTAATCAGTGTCAGTAAATAGCATATGTTTTTGCAGATTAAATTGGTTCATGATTATCATGTAACCTGATTTATTGACAGTATAGATGTATAAATGTGGATGAACATCTACTGTATAAATAAGTGGTAATTTGAGTCCTGGGCCAAAAGTCCTTGACAGCCATTTTAATGAATGAATAAACTATCCATTACAGATACTCTCATTATGACCATTAATACGATGGCCTGTTTGTTTTGATGTTCTGACTGACAGATTAACCTTTGACCTCTTATGGTCTTATGGTTTGTCTTTGTGCTTCTTTCAGTGTGTTCATTATTTATGCATTTCCTTTAGCACTTAAGCATGTTTTTGTGTGTCTGTATTCGTATGAGTCGTTCTTATATTTGCATATGCGTGCGTGTTTGTGTGCCCGTCTCTTCGCCATGAGGCATAATAAGCCATAACATTCCCACTGTGAATAATCTCTCTACATGTGATTTTTAATCATCTCATTCTCGCTCTGCCCGTCTCTCTCTCTCTCTCTCTCTCTCTCTCTGTATGGCCCCCAGTCTCACCCTCTCTCTCGTTCACTGGCAGCTTGCATATGTTCATAAGGGTGAGTGACGACACCTCTGAAATCCTCCAGGGGCGACGGCAGGGGAATCCAGCGCTCAAAGGCACGCGGCTGTTGCCCTCTGTCTTCTGTGCTTGGCTGGATGCTTTTTTGTTCATTTCAGTGTTCAAGCATCTTTTATTTTTTGTTCTGTTTTATTTTTATTATTTGTTTTGTTTCATTTTTATTATTTTTATTTCTTCTATTTTATTTTGTTTTACTTTATATATAGTATATTTTATTTAATTTTTATGTAATTATTTATTTTCAAATTTATTTTATTTTGTTGTTTTGTTTTATTTTTAGTATATTTCATTGATTTATTATTTTTATTTAATTATATATATTTTCATTTTTATTTTGTTTTAGTTTTTTATATTTTATTTATTATTTTTTATTTATATTTTCAATGCTATTTTGTTTGTTTTTAGTATATTTCATTTATATATATTCTGTTTGACTTTAATTTCTTATATTTAATTTCTTATATTTTTATCTAATTTTATATATTTTATATATAAATTATATATTATATATAGAATATATATACTATTTCATTTGGCTGTTTTATTTTCTTATATTTTATTATTTGTATATTTTTATGATTTATTATTTTTATTTATATTTACAATTTTATTTTGTTGTTTTGTTTTATTTTTAGTTTATTTCAATTATTTATTATATTTTTAATTATATATATTTTCATTTTTATTTTGTTTTAGTTATATTTCATTTATTTATTTTTATTTAATTTATTTTGTATATATATTTTATATTTATTTTCATTTTTATTTTGTTATTTCATTAATTATATTTTTATCTAATTTTATGTATTTTATATATAATGTATATATTTATATATAGAATATATATTCTATTTTATTTTGTTGTTTTATTTTCATATCTTTTATTATTTATATATTTTTATATTTTTTATTTTATTTTTTAGTATATTATCATTTTTTATTTGAGTCTGTATTTTTAATTTAATTTTATGATATTTTTAGCAGACGTTATGTTATAAAATTGACACTTTTTTGAATATTAAAATATTGACAGGACAGTTTTCTGTCAGCATCATAAATAAATAATTTTTCACTTTGGTTTGTTTAATTTCATAGGGGCCCCACAATCATGAAAAACCTGGAAATATCAGGGTATAATATAATATAATAAATTATAAAAGTAAATATAATATTTTAAAACTGTGACATTCAGACCCGGAAATCTAAGAAAGTCGTTGAAATGTTAAAAGTGTGTGTGTATAGTATGTTTTCTAGTTGTATTTGATCTAAATGCATCTGTTTAAGTTTAATACTTTGACCGTAATTACAAAATAAATAACATTTCATAGTTACAAATTTTAAATGATATTGTTGCCTTCCATAAATATCTTGTAGTTATTAAATGAATTGAACTACTTTTACTTTTCCAACAGTTTTGAAGGAGCTTCCTGATGCTGGTCATCATAACTGTGTCCAGGAGGACACGGGTCATATGTGAGTGTTCACACGCCTCTGAAAGGTCACGTATGACACTAAATGTGTGAGAAGAAATGGGAAGAGAGTTCCAGTGTTCCTGTAAGCAAAGGGTGTGACATGTGGCGCTCAGACGGGATTGTACAGTTTTAAATGCTGTATTTGCGTTGCTAAGTGTGTGTGTTCTCTGTGTGCGTGTGTGTTAGTGCTGCTCCTTTTGTCCTGATCCAGTTTGACTCTAATGGGGCCCAGTGGTGAATTTTTCATTTTGCCCAGAGGGAAGCAACATCGTACTGCAGAGAGAGAGAGAGACAGACAGAGAGACACAGAGAAACGTCTTTTTTTAGACATACTTGGTTCCTCCGTTGCAATTAATGCGTGTATAGTGTAGAACAATGACAAACCCCTGAAAACACTGATCGCTGTGAAGTTCTTCTGACGCTTCAGCACTTTAGAGTCATGCTGATTATGAATCTGATCCCGATCTAGTTCAACACACTTTTGCTTATTTCTTCTCCTCTCATCTGATATTATAAATAAAAAGTGCAAAGTCCAGAAATTAAGTATAAAACAGAGTTCTTTAAAGGAATAGTTCACCAAAAATGAAATTCTGTCATCATTAACTCAACCTCATGCACAAAATCTTGAGATGCATGGTTGGACTTTCTTGATATCAGACTGATGGTTCTTGTTTGTTTTGTGATCCATTGCAGTTCAGGAGGTCTGAATATGAACAAGAAGATGATATTTGAGAGTTCCTTACAACAGTGCACAAGAATGAACTACTTTTATGATGATTTTTGCCATTTTTATCCTCCATGATCACCATATGCTTTTATTTTATGTAAAAGAGCAGCTTGGACAGTCTAACTTCTTCTTGTGTTCAACAGCAGAAAGACAGTCGAAGTGGTTTGGAACAACATGAGAGTGAGTAAATGATGATTTATGAGCAAATTATTCCTTTAAATTATTTTATGCAAACTGCTAGAATAAAAATATGCTTTAGAAATAAGGTAAAAACTTTTCATTCTTATAATGTCATATACTGTACACTACCATTCAAATGTTTGAGGTCAATATGATTTTATTCAGCAAAATGCATTAATATTTGTAAGACATTTATACAAGAGATTTCAAATAACTTTCTATCCTTCAAAGAAAATATTAGAATGATTTCTGAAGGATCATGTGACACTGAAGACTGGAGTAATGATGCTGAAAATTCAGCTTTGATCACAGGAATAAATTACATTTTAAAATATATTCACATAGAAAACAGTAATTTTAAATTTTATTAATATTTCACAATTTTTACTGTATTTTTGATCAAATTAATGCAGGCTTGTTGAGCAGAAGAGACATTAAAAATATTTCCAACCCAAACTTTTGAATGGTAGTGTACATAAAGAAAGATGTAAACTGTCCTAATGTGATGCATTTATTTGTTACTAAAACATAAAATAACACGAACTAACAATTTTACAGCATTTATTAATCTTATGTAGTGTTCATTTCAACATTTATTCTGTTAACATTAGTTAATGCACTGTGAGCTAAAATGAACAACTGTATTTTTATTAACTAACATAAACACAGATTAATAAATGCTGTGAAAAACATATTGCTCATTGTTAGTTCAAGTTACACTAAAAAATGCTGGAATAAAAATAACCCAAGTTTGGTTAAAAATGGACAAACCCAGTGGTCGGGTTAAATGTTTGCCCAACATGCTGGGTAGTTTTATTTAACTCAGCTATTGTTTATAAATGAAAGTATTGCTTGCTTAAAATGAACCCAAAAAAGGTTGGAAAAGAACATTTATTGATAAGTTTAATAATTATTAATTAAATAATAAACATTTATTAAATTGCTTATTAATAAATATTCATCTTTTGATTATTATTGTTGCCTCTAGTAATTATGTATCTGATTTTTAATTTCCAACCTATTTTGGGTTCATTTTAAGCCAGACATATAGCCATTTTTAAACAATAGTTGAGTTAAATAAAACTACTCAGCACGTTGGGCAAACATTTAACCCAGCCGCTGAGTTAAAACAACCCAAACACAGGGTTTGTCCATGTTTAACCCAACTTGGGTTGATTTTAACCCACCATTTTTTAGAGTGTAGCTAATGCATTAACTAATGTTAAAAAATGACAGATTATTGTCAAACTCCAGACCGGCTCTCGTGTGGTGGGGTTTTTCAGGACACACACACACACACACACTTACTCACATACATTCATACACACACATACACGCACACTCTCTCACACACACACACACTCACTCACTCATACACATACACACATTCACTCACGAACACACAAGCACACACTCGCACACACACACACTCACACACACTGATGTTCTAATAGTTGTAATTTCTGCAGGAGAGCCCAGAGAGATCTCCATCTGTTCAGTGAACACGAGCCGCGCTCCACCGTGGCTTTTAGCCCTGTCTTACTTATGCAAATATTTTTTGCCTTGAAATCTATTTGGAGTTGCTTGAAGGGGTCCAGAATGTTGTCCTGCTGTCTCAAACACACACACACACACACGCTCCTGCTGTCTGCCCCAGCGGCCTGCCCTGCGCCGCCTCTCGTCCGTCATGTGGAAAACTTTTTACCAGCACATACACGCAGACACATGCCCAGAATAACCCCCACTCCGACTGTCTGTCTGACTGACTGTCTCTCATTGACAAAAGACACGTTTACTAAATAATGAATATCAAACAAAATTATATATATCTAAAAATATATATCTCATGGTAACAAATTTGTGAATTCTGGCATTATTCATGTGCTACAAAAAACTTTAAAATTTAAATAATGAAAAACAGAATATTATTTGGTTTTCAGTCTTTTTTTTTTTTTTTTTTTAAATGAGCAATTTTTCACCTTTAATACTTTAAAGCAGAGATTCCCAAACTTGTTTGTCAGCCAAACTCTTTTGACATAAAATATTTGAGTCAATAATTTAACATGACGTTCTCAGATGTTGATGTTGGTTAATGGTCACAGGACATTCAGGTAAACCAATGATTTTATCTTAGTGTTTCGACACTATTGCTGCCTTTGCGGTCGTTTCATAATTGAAGTTTGCAACATTGACACTGTTATTGAACTAAACTGAATCCACATCGAACTAAAATGGAGCTGAATAATGACACTATTGTCTTCTGTAGAGCTGCTTTACAGCTGAAATTGAAATTGTTTCATAACTGATGAATTTTGCAACACTGTCATTTTCCTGTTTATTACTATAAAGCTGCGATGAAATAATCTGTATTGTATAAAGTGCTATATAAATAAATGTTAATATTTTTATGAATTATTAGCTTTTCATCCCAGCTTGGGAAACCCTGCTTTAAAGGAATAGTTTGACTTAAAATGATCATAATTTCTCATCCTCATGTTGTTCCAAATCTGTATGTATGCATCCATTTGTTTTACTTATGTATTTTTGAAGGACACAAAAGATGTTTTCAAGACTGCCCGAGCTTCTCTTTCTGAAACACATTACAATACAGACATAAAACTGGTTGATAACTGGGTTTAACATGAAATTTTATGGCTCCATGTCTTCCCTCTGGACATTCTGCAGTATTTCTTCTTTTGTCTTCCACAGAATAAAGACAATCACAGGTGCAGATGACACGAGGATGCATGCGCTTTCATACATCGACAGTGTTGTGATGTGTGAAACCTCCCTGACCTACATCACTGTCTGGAGGTGAAACACTCGTTCAGACAGAGACCTCCAGCATCACACAGTCTCAGCTCATCATGAGAGACGGCAGGAGAATGAAGTTTTACATGGCAGGTAATATGAATTTTATGCCAGATCAAATTAAGACTTTTGAATGGGACTGTGCATTAATATATTGTCGTTTTGTCTCTTTTATATTCATATTTTTATTTCAAATATTCATTTTGCGTATTCCCCTAATGATTCGACTTGTGCTGCTCTCTTGTGGTCACACGGAGGTAGTGCAGCATTAACCCACAGTGACAAACATATAATATATTACATCACTATTTTTACATAAGCAAACTGTTCCATGATCTACATTTAATTAAAGTTCATAGCAGATGCTTTAGTTACTAAATTGACTAATACATGTGTCAGTTATCTAAGCAGGTAAGAATAATGCAAACTGTTACTGTGATATGATCATCAAAATTATAAGTAGGCCTACAGTATGCTTAATGATCTTGGCTTAATAGGCTTATGTATTTCTGAACTATGACTTAATCTATTATTTCACTTTTAATCATTAACATTTATCAGCCATCGATTTACTCGTCATCATTCTAAACTAAATGATAAAATTAAAGGTCCAGTGTGTAATATTTAGGAGGATCTATTGACAGAAATGCAATATAATATACATAACTATGTTTTCAGTGGTGTATAAAGACCTTAGATAATGAACTGTTATGTTTTTATTACCTTAGAATGAGCCATTTCTATCTACATACACTGTGGGTCCCCTTACATGGAAGTCGCCATTTTGCGTCGCCATTTTGCGCCGCCATGTTTCTACAGTAGCCCTAAACGGACAAACTGCTCTACAGAGCGTGTTTGTTTGCTTGACTGGCTACTTTCTGCTGTCTCAGACAGCCACCGTAGCTTCTCTATCTGCTTCGAAAGGGAGGGGTGAGCGGTGGACTGAGCCGTTGGTTGCAATTCGCAACCTCACCGCTAGATGCTGCTAAAATTTACACACTGAATCTTTAAATGAACAAAAAAAGTTTTCAAATCCACAAACTAGCCTATTTTGTGATGTTGAAATATTAGCATGTAGAAATATTAGCATAGAATGTGAACACAGGCTACATACTATAATCAATCATCCTGCACGACTAGCACGTTTCCCTTAATCTCATATTCAATGGTGTTCCAGTCAAACACGTTTCCCTTCGGCACGCGCTGCGCCTGGTTAAAATACAGCGCTTTAATCTGGTTTCCGGTGAGGACGTAGTCCCACATGTTCAGGTCCGTGAGCTCGCCGGCAAAACTCTGCACTGCCTCGAAGTCCCCCAGGTGTTTATCTGCGTCCTGGCCGAGCAGAGCGGTGCCCTGTGGACGGATGCTGTGACCCGGTTTATACAGCTGAAACGCGCTGCGGCGTCCGTCCACCCAGAAGGCCGTGAGCCCGGTGCGCGAGGACCAGGTGAGGCACATGTGAGTCCGGAAGGTGGAGAGAGGAGGCAGGTGGAAAAAAGCTCCGTCGCCACTGAGATAGAAGGACACGCGGCCGTCTTTCTCTCTCCACACGTTGAGCTCGTCGAAGTCGGGCGTGCGGTAGGCGAACAGAATGACCTGCCGCTCGCCCTGGAGCTCCGTTGCGACGCGCATGCAGAGGGTGAATGCTGAAAGACCCAGTGGCTTTTTAGGTGTGAGTTCAACAAAGCTGAAATCAGTCTCGTACGGGAACAG
This sequence comes from Mylopharyngodon piceus, assembly GCA_039654765.1. NCBI lineage: Eukaryota > Metazoa > Chordata > Actinopteri > Cypriniformes > Xenocyprididae > Mylopharyngodon > Mylopharyngodon piceus. Next base: position 2,047,609 of record CM077444.1, on the reverse strand, counting down.
AAGCACTTTACCACCAAGACCCACTGCAAGACAAAATAAAATACTATAATATAAACACAAAACAAGCACAAACTCCAGCTGTTCATCTAACAAATACCTTCAGTAGCCGCTGCTGTCAGAGAGAGCAGACAGGAAAATAAAACCACTGGCACCAACATCTTGCTGCAGGTCTGAGGGAAATGGAGTAATAATAAAATAATTAAAAAAATTCAGATTATTATCTCAGTTTGACATACTGTAGGTCTATTAGTGCTTTAATTCTCTAATCATGTAAATGATCTATGGGTGAATCGCAAGTAAAGTGTCAAGAAATGACATATTTCATCCTGAAATTAAATGAATATATTAATTGAAATTAAATAATATGAAATAATATAAAATATTAAATAATATAAATGAAGTCCATCCTTTTTTTTTTTTTTTTTTTTTTGCATTGCGACATTATTGTTATGACAAACAAATTATCCTCAAAAACTCTCCTTATTTTAAGGTTTTAAGGTGAAAGGTTTATTATTATCATGAAGAACATTTTAGTAGTTTTATTATACGTAATTTATACTTTATACTTGTTTAAAATGAAAATCAAAGTAAATGTCCTGAAATTGTCATGATGCATAATATATATATATATATAGATATATATATGGTGAAATATGACATTTCTTCATCCCTATCCTTTGTTAATCAGAATGTGTGCCACATTATAATACAAGATATGCATTATTATTATTATTATTATTATTATTATTAACTGTATCTTAAAATTTCTAAACATATCTTAACACTTAAAGCACTGATGTATAATGCATTATAAAGGTATTCATAATGTACATTATAATGCATTGTATCTTTTCATATATAACTGTAACCAAAGTTAAAATGCATAATTTTGCATAATATAGTAAAATATAATAAAATAAAAAATGCATAATATAATATTTGCAGATACCTTGTAACATTTGAAATTGATTGTTTGTGATGTTTTTAATGCATTCAACTTTCTAAAGGTTTGTTCAATGAATAGATAAGTATTAAAATGTATTATAACTGTGGTTACAATTATTAATGATATCATACTGTGCAATTTAAGGTTAAACGGCATAATTAATGCATTAAAAATACTTTTATAATGCATTGATCACAAAGCATAAAAAGCATCAAGTTTGAATATTATTTTCAGTTGTTCCAATTTTTCAACGATATATAAATCAAATAATGACAAACAAATGTAAAGCGTCCAGAATACTCACTGCGTAGCAGAAGGGTGTTTATTTCTGCCTCTGATAAGAATCGCTGCTGAGCCGCTTCCCTCCTTGCACCGTGATGACATCAGCTCTCACAAACCAAACCAACAAAAGATGCTGTGTGAAGATTCACACAATCATGAGACCAAGACACAAAGACGTTTTCAGACGTCTCTTCCTCTGTACTTCTCTCTCTATCAATCAGTCAAATAAACAGATGCACTCACTTGCCAAACAGAGTTGAATTTATAAAATGATCCTATAAAAGACAATACATAACCTTTTGCACAATACAACAAAACTCTTTTCACTGTGATTCGAGAAAGCAAAATGTATGATACCATCTTTTCCTTTTCAGTATCACAGGAGCTGTCAATGTCATGATTTCATGAATTTGTGATCAATCATCTGAATATTTTGGTGAAGGTTCTTGGAATTATTATTATTATTATTATTTTGTATAGTTTTGCTTGCATAGGTTTGTGGCTTAATAATGAGATGCAGATGTTTGGATATTGCTGGAACTTTGAATGAATGCAGACATTCCATTACTCAAGCCACGAGTCTGTTTCTCTCATGATGCACTGCCTGCATGTGACCATCAGACGGCAGCAGTGTATCAGACAAATTTCCCTTATGAATTGACCATGTGCACGGTTACTTCCTGGTTTTCCTTAAGCCAGCTTGGGCGTTTCCGGTGAACTGTTAGCTGTCATTCTGTACTCACTGTACATCAACACAAAACCATCAATGGTTGACTTTTTAATGTAGTATTTATATTTTAATGTAGTTATCACACTTGCCTAATTTGCCAATAAACCGGTTTTATTGATTGCAATGAAGACGAAGCTAATAGGAACGTTTGAATAAGATATATATATATATATATATATATATATTTGTATATATGCATATGCAGCACAAAGAACTGTATCCAGTTTCAGAGAGAATATACAGATTTAAGATATAGACCAGTAAACCCCCTTTTTCAACATTCAACTCTGTTCTAAATAATGCAGACACTGCAGTTGTAATGCTCAGAAAAATTTATTTGTTAGCCCTTACAGCTTTATAACTGATTAAAACAGATGAACAGAAAGACTGACACAACTCTGTGGATGACAATGTGTGTGACGTTACAACTGATCAGAATCAGTTATTTTCAACCACTAGCACATTTCCAGTAATCTGATATTTGATGGTTTTCCAGTCAAACACGTTTCCCTTTGGCACATACGGTTCCTGGTTTGAATAAACCGCCTTAATCTGACTGCCAGAGAGAACATGATCCCACATTTTCACATCTGTAATTTCACCTACAAAGCTCTGCTCTACGTCAAAGGACCCTGGACACGAATCAGCGTCTTGGCCGAGCAGGACGGTGCCGCCAGGACGAACTGAGTGACCTTTTCTATAGAGCTGGAAGGAGCTGCGCCGTCCATCCACCCAAAAGGCAGTCAGACCAGGCTTAGAGTCCCAGGTGACACACATGTGAGTGTGAAAGATGGAGAGAGGAGGCAGGTAGAAAAATGCTGCTTCGCCACTAGACTGTAAATACAAGGATACCCGACCATCTTTCTCTCTCCACACGTTGAGCTCGTCAAATCCGGGCGTGCAGTAGGCAAACAGAATGATCTCCCTCTCGCTCTGGAGCTCCATCGCGACACGCATGCAGAGAGTAAATGCTGTAAGACTCAGTGGCTTTTCAGGAGTGAGTTTAACATAGCTTGAATCAGTCTTGTTTGGAAACAGAAGCACTTTACCACCAAGACCCACTGCAAGACAAAACACAAAATAAACCATCATTTACTAGACACACAAAATCCTGCTCATAACAATCTGTGAAACTTAATCATGTAAAATGTGGTACCTTCAGCAGCCGCTGCTGTCAGAGAGAGCAGACAGAAAAATAAAACCAGCATCTTGCTGCAGGTCTGAAAAGTGCAAAAGAAAATCCATTACTCCTGTTAGCAGACAAATTCTTCACTGCTTCATTGTTTTTAACATTAAACTACAACAGTTTATTACTAAGTGTTCAATCAGTTTAAGAGATAAAGACACAAAAGATTCAAGATAAGAATACTTACGATGTTCAACAGGTGATATCAGAGAGAAGATCAGTTCAGGTCAGATGTTTGTCTCACAGATGATCATGACTAGAAGTGTCTCGAGTATTTATTTGCAGATTGGGTTGAGGCAGGGCCAGAGTGGGACCCATTTTCAGCCCGTGATTTTAATGGCCAAGACCAGCCCCTACAAGACACCCCCTCCCCCCATATTGCTGTTAAAACTTTAAAACAAACATTCTAGAATCAAACTTATTAACAGGCACAGCTGAAAAATATTGCACATAAAAATTAAGTGAAATACATTAAAATGAATATCAGACTCATCTATAAAATGTCATGTTACACAGCTGTATAAATATCTTGATATTGTCTTGATGGATTTTTTATTTTTATTTGGAAGGGAGGATTGATTGCCAGTGATTCTAGTTTGTAAAGTTATAAATATATACATTTTTCTTACAAAAACACATCACTTCATTTCTTTATTAAACCCCTGGAGTCATATTGATTACTTTTATGATGAATGGATGCGCTTTTTTGGGCTTCAAAATCTCGAGCCCCATTCACTACCATTATAAAGCTTGGAAGAGCCAGAATATTTTTTAATATAACTCAGAAAGAAGAAAGTCATATACACCTATGGCTTGAGGATGAGTAAATCATGGGATAATTTTCATTTTGGGGAGAATTAACCCTTGGTATTGATGCTTCCAGTCCACACATATAAATATAACAAGACATATAATAAAAATAAAGAATAAAATAATTATAAGAGACAGATAGGTTTAGTCAGAATAAGCATATTTACAGATTATGAACATATTTGCATTATTGTGACTAATAATATGAATAAATAGGCCTGAATGAATTAAAAGATATTGCACTAAACAGTTGGAGTATTGCACTTACAGGCATATGCCTTGGGAGGCATTAACTGTTCAAGAGGGAAATGGCCAGTGCCCTGCTAACAGATTTTTGTTATAAGAACGTTCCTCAAACGTGTTAGTTCTGAGAATGTAAAAAATAATGTCCAGTTTTCTTGACGTTAGAGGAACGTGTTTTAAAAGGTATGATCCTCAAACATTCTTTCAACTTAATTTTGATTTAAAATTCAACATTCTAGGAACGTTGATTTGTAACTTTCCAAGAACATAAAAATGTCTAGTTTCCTTGATAATAGAATGTTATTTAAAGGTTAGTATGATGTTCCACCTGCTGTGAACAAGCACTGAAAGAAAGAGAAATAAGAGCACAAACTACAACTTACTTCAGCTACAGCCTTAGATGAAATCAACTTAAGATATAAAACATCACATCTCTTTAGATCTCAGCAGTGGAGGATTAAACAACTCCACAGCATTACCAGCTTCACTTATTACTCACCAGATTGACTTTATTTCTATCAGATGTCTGCAGAAGTTCTTATTGAGAATTAACAGAGATTTAGATGTTGATGTTTGGTTGAAAATGTTTAGTTTGAAGTCACCATCATGGTGATCAGTGTTTGGGCCCTTGACTTTTGTTAAGTTGCCTCTATTTCAGCAATTGCAAGTGTTTTTCAGAAAAAAAGGTTTTCTTGCTTTTTTCACGCTATTTCTGTTTCGTAAATTCAGAAAACAAATGCTTCCTGAAAACAGATTGCTTTTCATTATTCACAACATGACTGGAACATCATACACAAAAAGTACTAGTGTCTCTGGCTGTCTGAATTCACTCATTTACACTCAAATGTGGAATTCAGTATGTATTTAATGGTGAATGAGAAAAAGTTGTTTCAGACACATGAATGTGTAAATACAGTAATGACTGATAATAAGGTTATCTGATGAGCCTCATAATTTCAGTGTGACATGAATGAATGTGAGCAACATTTCCGTTTTTCCATTCTGTTTCTATAATGACCGCTACTGTCTTATGTCTCTTGCAGTCGTGCTGATGCTCACAGTATATCATTACGATAGCAAGCAACCCATGTGCATTTAAATACTGCCCACACTGCCTGAACACAAATATCAGATTTTTTTCCAGACATGGTGCAATAAAACAACAGTGGTATCACACTGGTACGAAATCCCTCTCCACAAACAATATCTACATTAAACAACAAATAAACTTTGACTTTGATTTCATGCCATTGAGCAGTATTTGCGCAATGTGGACAAATAACTTACATAACATTACATTGCACGTACATTGCACGCACATTTCACGTACTGTGTGAACCCGTCCAGTGGTCAGTCAGGGCAAAACAGCTGTTACAGTGTCACTCTTATGGTTATGGGTCTGCAGCACCCAGAATAGCATGAAGAAAAACTCCGGCAAGACTTCTTGAGCTTTTCTATTAAATTTGTAAGGATATCAATCATATCTGGAGTGTTTTACTAGCTGAAATCCTTGAGCTGGGTTAGTACTTCATCTGCAGAGTTTGAAACTTGTTCATGAGTTTGAAACTTGAACAAGCCCCTAACCATAAGCATTGAACAGTGTGTGCGTCATCCTGCAGAGTTTGTGCTTCAGGCATGAATGATTCCTCAAATCATGTTTCTTGTTGAGGAAAGCTCCGCCTGCAAGCAAGATTAATCAGAGACTTAGGGGTAGAGTCTTTTGACTTATAGCAACACACTCACATTCACAACCTTTCAAAAAACACCCCAGCAACAGCATATCAGCACACAACCACTCAGAACACCCCAGCAACTGCGTAACAACACTCCCAACCACTCAGAACACCCCAGCAACTGCGTAACAACACTCACAATCACTCAGAACACCCCAGCAACTGCGTAACAACACTCACAATCACTCAGAACACCCCAGCAACTGCGTAACAACACTCACAATCACTCAGAACACCCCAGCAACTGCGTAACAACACTCACAATCACTCAGAACACCCCAGCAACTGCGTAGCAACAGTCACAATCACTCAGAACACCCCAGCAACTGCGTAACAACACTCACAATCACTCAGAACACCCCAGCAACTGCGTAACAACACTCACAATCACTCAGAACACCCCAGCAACTGCGTAACAACACTCACAACCACTCAGAACACCCCAGCAACTGCGTAACAATACTCACAATCACTCAGAACACCCCAACAACTGCGTGACAACACTCACAACCACTCAGAACAGCCCAGCAACTGCGTAGCAACAATAACAACCACTCAGAACACTCCAGCAACTGCGTAACAACACTCACAATCACTCAGAACACCCCAGCAACTGCGTAGCAACAGTCACAATCACTCAGAACACCCCAGCAACTGCGTAACAACACTCACAATCACTCAGAACACCCCAGCAACTGCATAGCAACACTCACAACCACTCAGAACACCCCAACAACTGCGTGACAACACTCACAACCACTCAGAACACCCCAGCAACTGCGTAACAGCACTAACAATCACTCAGAACACCCCAGCAACTGCATAGCAACACTAACAATCACTCAGAACACCCCAGCAACTGCGTAACAACACTCACAACCACTCAGAACACCCCAGCAACTGCGTAACAATACTCACAATCACTCAGAACACCCCAACAACTGCGTGACAACACTCACAACCACTCAGAACAGCCCAGCAACTGCGTAGCAACAATAACAATCACTCAGAACACCCCAGCAACTGCGTAACAACACTCACAATCACTCAGAACACCCCAGCAACTGCGTAACAACACTCACAACCACTCAGAACACCCCAGCAACTGCGTAACAACACTCACAATCACTCAGAACACCCCAGCAACTGCGTAACAACACTCACAACCACTCAGAACACCCCAGCAACTGCGTGACAACTCACAACCACTCAGAATAGCCCAGCAACTGCGTAGTAACAATAACAATCACTCAGAACACCCCAGCAACTGCGTAACAACACTCACAACCACTCAGAACACCCCAGCAACTGCGTAACAACACTCACAATCACTCAGAACACCCCAGCAACTGCGTAACAACACTCACAATCACTCAGAACACCCCAGCAACTGCGTAGCAACAGTCACAATCACTCAGAACACCCCAGCAACTGCGTAACAACACTCACAATCACTCAGAACACCCCAGCAACTGCGTAGCAACAGTCACAATCACTCAGAACACCCCAGCAACTGCGTAACAACACTCACAATCACTCAGAACACCCCAGCAACTGCGTAACAACACTCACAATCACTCAGAACACCCCAGCAACTGCGTAACAACACTCACAATCACTCAGAACACCCCAGCAACTGCGTAGCAACAGTCACAATCACTCAGAACACCCCAGCAACTGCGTAACAACACTCACAATCACTCAGAACACCCCAGCAACTGCGTAACAACACTCACAACCACTCAGAACACCCCAGCAACTGCGTAACAACACTCACAATCACTCAGAACACCCCAACAACTGCGTGACAACACTCACAACCACTCAGAACAGCCCAGCAACTGCGTAGCAACAATAACAACCACTCAGAACACCCCAGCAACTGGGTAACAACACTCACAATCACTCAGAACACCCCAGCAACTGCGTAACAACACTCACAACCACTCAGAACACCCCAGCAACTGCGTAGCAACACTCACAACCACTCAGAACACCCCAGCAACTGCGTAACAACACTCACAACCACTCAGAACACCCCAGCAACTGCGTAGCAACACTCACAATCACTCAGAACAGCCCAGCAACTGCGTAACAACACTCACAATCACTCAGAACACCCCAGCAACTGCATAGCAACACTCACAACCACTCAGAATACCCCAGCAACTGCATAGCAACACTCACAACCACTCAGAACACCCCAGCAACTGCGTAGCAACAATAACAACCACTCAGAACACTCCAACAACTGCGTAACAACACTCAAAATCACTCAGAACACCCCAGCAACTGGGTAACAACACTCACAATCACTCAGAACACCCCAGCAACTGCGTAACAACACTCACAATCACTCAGAACACCCCAGCAACTGCGTAACAACACTCACAACCACTCAGAACACCCCAGCAACTGCGTAGCAACACTCACAACCACTCAGAACACCCCAGCAACTGCGTAGCAACACTCACAATCACTCAGAACAGCCCAGCAACTGCGTAACAACACTCACAATCACTCAGAACACCCCAGCAACTGCATAGCAACACTCACAACCACTCAGAACACCCCAGCAACTGCATAGCAACACTCACAACCACTCAGAACACCCCAGCAACTGCGTAGCAACACTTGCAATCACTCAGAACACCCCAGCAACTGCATAGCAACACTCCCAACCACTCAGAACACCCCAGCAACTGCATAGCAACACTCACAACCACTCAGAACACCCCAGCAACCACATAGCAACACACTCAGAACATACTGCATAAGAGCACACTCACAACCACTCAGAACACCCTAGCAACAGCATAGCAACTCAGTTAAAACACTCGCAAGACCCCAGCAATAAATTTTGCAAAGGAAAGCACTACTCAGATTATCTTCAAATATAAAAATCTAGTTTGCATTAGTACAACAGATCTGTTATTCTGATAAATTATTAAAGAATGTCAGTGGGAATGAAATGAAGTTTCCCAACAATCCCTGTACAGAGATGGCAGCAGTAGTTTTCAGAGTTAATAGAGCAGACAGAGGTCAGTGTGGATGAGGTCTATGTACAGTACACACACTCTAACAGCAAGAGAATAAATATGTGTAAGACTGTGAGGTTTCACGAACTTATTGAGCAACTGTGGCTCAACGTGTTCAAACATAGGGTGAAAAAAGGGAAATGATTAACAATGGTCCACCAGTGTGTAGCATCCACCTTCCCAGCTAACAGAATTATGTTATAAGAACGTTCTCTAACATTCCAAGAACATAAAATGTACAGTTTCCTTAATGTTAGTAGAATGTTATTTGAAGGTTTGTATGATGTTCCTGAGACATTCTTTCAATCATTTATACACCTGCTGTGAACAAGCACTGAAAGAAAGAGAAATAAAAACACAAACTAACTTTTTTCAGCCACAGCCTTAGATGAACTGAAGATAAAATACATTAAATCTCTGAATATCTTTTATATTTTGTGATGCTGAAATATTAGCATGTAGAAAACAATAGAATATGAACACAGGCTACATACTATAATCAATCACGTTTCCCTTAATCTAATATTCAATGGTGTTCCAGTCAAACACGTTTCCCTTCGAAATGTCTGATGTGTATATATAATATTGTCAAAAACATATTACCGAGAAAAACTAAACAAAACATTTCACATTTTCTCATTTTATTTGTCTTATCCTATTATTTTAGTGAGTAGAATGAGTAAATTAGGGCTAAATAATTTTTAAATACCATACTAAAAAAACAAGAAACCCATTCTCTCCCAAGTCCAAACTCACGAATCTTATCGCGGCACGCGAGAGGACTTTCTTCTCGTTCTGTTCCCGCTATAGTTGAGGCTTATGCTAAATATCGCAGGCTAACTAAACTAAATGGATATTTATTAATCGTTTTTTAAAATAAACCCACAGCTAAAGGAGAGGGGGCTCTAACTCTGACGCTTCAGAGGCACAACTCGGAAAAGAGGCGACTTCCTCTGCATTAGGTAGCCTAAGTTCAGAGCCGTTGAAAAACATATTTAACGGCTCTGGGTAAGCTAGGCCTAAGATGTTTTTTTGGGGGTGACCAGACGTCCCCGTTTTCCGGGGACAGTCCCGGTTTTTGGTGTTATGTCCCCGACTGGAGCTGTCCCCGGAAATGTCCCCGTTTTGTAGCTCGTTCAAAACAACCCGCAAATACATTGCAAAAAAGCCCGACCAGCATACAGCAGCCTGCTGGAGAAATTGTGTAGTGATCATGTTCACCAACAGAGGGGGCTGTGCAGCTACACTTGGTCGCGCGCGCCGCTACTTCATGAAGAACGTAATCTGGATCTGGACCAGAGCAAAGCGCCATTATGGTCAAATATCAAAATAAACATCGTTATCGGTTTCAAGGTAGTAACATACTAACTATTCATGCTAAATTAAAGTAATACTGTTTGTATGTTTTATAACAGGGCCTCAACAGGGTACGAGATTGTTTTTTTGCACAATTTTAAACGTCCATAAAAGTTACGGAGTCACAACGCAGCAATTTCCACACACGTCTTAACTACGTGATGAAGGTACACTCAGATAAGAATAAATAAAAAATAAAATAAATAATACACGTGCAACGTACTTTGTGCTTAAAATGAGTCTAAAATGCAAAATAATTGTAAAAAATAGTTAAAGGTTAAAACAGGTGTAATTTCTGTATACAGTAAAAACAGCTTGTGAAAATTAAAATATTAAATTCAATAATGTAAAATATTTGTTAAATGCCGTTTTATTTATCTTCTTATATTTATGTTGTTTTATTTCTGTTATGTAATGTGCTTTTGTAAAGTCATATATTTCTGTTAACAGGCATATTGTTTTGAACTGCTTTTACAATGGTTACTATTAATCGTGTAATAGTTTTTTGGTGAATTGTATTAAAACCAGAGCAAAAATCCAAATAATCAAATTAAATCATAATAATTATTAATGTATTAATAGCCTATAAGGAACCTAAAACAATTAAAAACATCTAAAAATGTATTGTCTTTAATAAACAAATGAGATTTTGGTGATATTTTGACCACTCAAATAGGAAATGTCCCCGGTTTCCATTTCAGAAATCTGGTCACCTTATTGTATAGCAGTCGTTCTTTATACATTTTAAATGTAGAAGATATGATACATAGCCTACAATAACTGTATGAAATGTAGAGTACATGTTAGATATATAGCCACCTTAGACATTTAGAGCGACTCCCCAAAGTCTCACCAAAAATTAGAAATGGCCAAATTGTCCCTCAATATTTTATATTCTTGATGCTGCTCTGCTGCACTTCATTATGTGCACCTCTTTGTTTGTTATTTGGATGACAAAAAGTTTTAAAAGTTTTTAGGTTGCTCTGTCTCAATAGTCTAACGGTGCTCGTCAATGTCAAAATGAGTGAGATGACCAATCAAATCAAAGAATGCGTGTCTTACAGAAGACGAGTATGAATTCCAGCGCAACACATTAATTTTATCTCTGAAAGAGTGCATGGAAAGTAGCAGCTAAACATTAATATTTAACTGTTTTACGAGAGGAATGCTGAATGCCCGAGTAATATCCAGGGATGCAAGCAACTCAACTTTTTAAAAAATGTCACTGTTTTGAATTTAAAATATGGAATAATTTACATTTACATTTAAAAAAAAAAAATAAAATAATTATTGCGTTTTTATTAATACTTATATATACTTTTTTTTCTGGTACTCGCCGATACCGATGCCTATACATTTATTAATTTCTCTCTTTTTTCTTTTTTGGTGATGTTACAGTTTTCCAAGCACAACAGACTAATGAGACTAATGAATGTAGGACAGCTTCTTTATTATTACTTGATGCAAAAACTTGAGATAATGAGATGCAGGCAGTCCAGCAATGATTATGTCAGAGATCAAATTTGAATAAGGAATAACAAATTTATTAATTAAAAATTATAGAGGCAAACAAATTCATTAAGTAATTAATAGTTAATAATAAAATCCAGAGTATGGTATCTAATAGATGAAGAATATACAGAAAGAAGGAACAAAATTAAGACATTTGCAGAATGAAATGAGAGATAGAAGAGAAGAAGCAGAAGCAGACGATGCAAAAGAGATGCGAGAAGCAAAAAGAGCAAAGAAGAAGTAAAGAAAAGCAAAGAAAAAGCTAAACTATCAAAGACCCAGTCCGTTTTATACCATTAGCATAGGGAAACTTACATCCCACTCAAACTTATGTTTTGGTCTAATAAAAAAAGGTCAAATGGATTTATCCATTATGTCATAGACTGGTCAAATGTAAAAAAATAGATGAAAATAGATATAGGGGTTGTTTTGACACCCTTAAGGGAATTCTGCAGATCTTACATTATCACATGTCTGAAGAAATGGAAACAGACATATTTTGATATAAAAGGTACATCAAATTCAAATGAACAACTAATTCTGAAAACACCATCGCTTCTGCAGTACTTGGCAGGCGTCCAATATCTAACCACAAACGTGTCAACATGACCTGTCACATTGGAACACTTTGAAGAACAATTGAATATAGCAAGCATACATAAGAAGAATAACCATAAAGGAGTACATTAAAGAATAAATACTTGAAAAGATGATGAGGATTAATATATGGAGTAGGAGTACATGAATATATGAAATCAAAAGTAATATTGATAAATCATAAGCCATAAATGATTAACATAAAATATGAATAAAAATGCATGAATATGAATATTGACCATTTTGGATCCACCATTACTCTAATGAAAAATAATTTTTATGTGCTTGTCACAAACTTAAAGAACAAAAATTTTTCAGTGTCCAATAACCTTCAAAGGGCATAATTACCAATATATATAATTGTTGTTATATAAAAAGAAATTTACAAACAAATTAAAAACAATACAACAAATACTATAGAGATACAAATTAAATAAACTTTATTTTCAGATACAGTAGGTTTATTTACCATGTATACGTTACATATTTACCATGTATACGTTTATTTAACATCTTTTGTTGTTTTATTAACATTAATGACAAATATTTAATTAGGCTATGGTCCCTTTAAGACCGAATCCATGGATACTGACACATGTCTTGTTTTCACCCAAATGTTTACGTCCACTTAAGCCATAACCGACTGTATTTACGTGAGATACTTCACACGATGGACATTTTGACAACTTTGTGTGCATTTGACCATTCAGGCGCAAGGAGAACTGATCGCGCGCTGTCTGAGAGAACTAGGATCGCGTGCAAGAAAGAGCGCGCCCTTCTGGTCTGTGTCTGGTCCCTTCTCACATTGTTTCTGCTGCTGCCGTTAGTGTCTCTGTGCACAGGCAATTCTGTCAGTTACGTCACGTGAGGTATCGGTCTTTGGTATCGGGGGTATTTTTACGAGTACAAGTACATGAGCTTGGTATCGGGAAAAAAAGATAATCAAATGACAGCGTTTTCTTCATTGTCTTTTTTTTTCCAAGACAAAATATTATCAGGATAATTGACCACATCCTCCAGAGGTCCTATTCAGGTGTACTTCAGTAAAAACTTTCAACAGTCTTTTCCCAAATTAAGCTCATGCGCTGCAGTCATAATGCTCAGGAAAAAAAATGATTAGCATTTAAAGCTTTGTACACTGTGTATGTGATGTTTCAATGGATCATAATTAGTAATCTTGCACGACTAGCACATTTCCCCTGGTCTCATATTTGATGGTGTTCCAGTCAATCACGTTTCCCTTCGGCACATACGGTTCCTGGTTTGAATAAACCGCTTTAATCCGACTGCCAGAGAGAACATAATCCCACATTTTCACATCTGTAATTTCTCCTACAAAGCTCTGCTCTGCTTCAAAGGACCCTGCACACCCAAAACATTTATCAACGTCTTGGCCGAGCAGGACGGTGCCGCCAGGAAGAACTGAGTGACCTTTTCTATAGAGCTGGAAGGAACTGCGCCGTCCATCCACCCAAAAGGCAGTCAGACCAGTCGCAGAGTCCCAGGTGACGCAGAGGTGGGTCTGGAAGATGGAGAGAGGAGGCAGGTGGAAAAATGCTGCATCGCTACTAGAACGTAAATACAAGGACACCCGACCGTCTTTCTCTCTCCACACATTGAGCTCGTCATATCTGGGCATGCGGTAGGTGAACAGAATGATCTCCCTCTCGCTCTGGAGCTCCATCGCGACACGCATGCAGAGAGTAAATGCTTTAAGACTCAGTGGCTTTTCAGGAGTGAGTTTAACATAGCTTGAATCAGTCTTGTTTGGAAACAGAAGCACTTTACCACCAAGACCCACTTTAAGATAAAACACAAAATAAACCATCATTTACTAGACACACAAAATCCTGCTCATAACAATCTGTGAAACTTAATCATGTAAAATGTGGTACCTTCAGTAGCCGCTGCTGTCAGAGAAAGCAGACAGAAAAATAAAACCAGCATCTTGCTGCAGGTCTGAAAAGTGCAAAAGAAAATCCATTACTCCTGTTAGCAGACAAATTCTTAACTGCTTCATTGTTTTTAACATTAAACTACAACAGTTTATTATTACTAAGTGTTCAGTCACTTTTAAGAGATAAAGACACAAAAGGTTTAAGATAAGAATACTTACAATGTTCAACAGGTGATATCAGAGAGAAGATCAGTTCAGGTCATATGTTTGTCTCACAGATGATCATGACTAGAAGTCTCTCAAGTATTTATTTGCAGATTGGGTTGAGGCAGGGCCAGAGTCGAGTTCTTATTGAGAATTAACAGAGGTTTAGATGTTGATGTTTGGTTGAAAATGTTTAGTTTGGAGTCACCATTATTGTAATCAGTGTTTGCTTTAGTTGGATATTTGACCATTGACTTTTGTTAAGTTGCTTCTATTTCAGCAATTGCAGGTGTTTTCAGAAAAAAAGGGTTTCTTGCTTTTTTCACACTATTTCTGATCAAGTAAATTCAGAAAACAAATGCTTCCTGAAAACAAATTGCTTTTCATTATTCACAACATCACTGGAACATCATACACAAAAAGTACTAGTGTCTCTGGCTGTCTGGCTGTTTGATTTACACTCAAATGTGGAAATATTTAATGGTGAATGAGAAAATGAGCGAGTTGTTTCAGACACATGAATGTGTAAATACAGTAATGACTGACAATAAGGTTGTCTGATGAGCATCATAATTTCAGTGTGACATGAATGAATGTGAGCAACATTTCCGTTTTTCCATTCTGTTTCTATAATGACCGCTACTGTCTTATGTCTCTTGCAGTCGTGCTGATGCTCACAGTATATCATTACGATAGCAAGCAACCCATGTGCATTTAAATACTGCCCACACTGCCTGAACACAAATATCAGATTTTTTTCCAGACATGGTGCAATAAAACAACAGTGGTATCACACTGGTACAAAATCCCTCTCCACAAACAGTAACTAAACAACAAAAAATCTTTGATTGACTTCATGCCATTGAGCAGTATTTGCACAGTGTGGACAAACAACTTGCTTACATAACATTTTACATTGCATCTAGGGTTAAACATGGATTTATAAATGATCTGTGAGGTATTTTAAGCTGAAACTTCACAGACACATTGTGGGGACACTTGAGACTTAAATTACATCTTGTAAAAATGGCCATAATAGGTCGCCTTTAAGAACATCTTTTTATTTTCTTAAGAAGTAAATGACAGGCTTTGATGTTATTTGATTTGAAGGCAACAACTGTGATCATTCATTCTTCTATTCTACTCTCTCTCTTGTTCACATACTCTGTGAACCCGTCCAGTGGTCAGTCAGGGCAAAACAGCTGTTACAGTGTCACTCTTATGGTTATGGGTCTGCATCACCCAGAATAGCATGAAGACAGACTCCTGCAAGACTTCTTGAGCTTTTCTATTAAATTTGTAAGGATATCGATCATATCTGGAGCACTTTACTAGCTGAAATCCTTGAGCTGGGTTAGTACTTCATCTGCAGAGTTTGAAACTTGTGCATGTCGTGAGTTTCTGAACTAACACCACATGTTGTGACTTGATTACTTGTGATTACTCTTTGCATGAGAATGTACTTTTCCATTAGTGATGTTTGCTAAGTCAAACAACACTTACTATTAAACTGCACTATTACTATTCATACTTAGGGTTAGTGATTCGAACAAGCCCCTACCCATAAGCATTGAACAGTGTGTGTGTCATCCTGCAGAGTCTGTGCTTCAGGCATGAATGATTCCTCAAATCATGTTTCTTGTTGAGGAAAGCTCTGTGTGGCTTACGATTTTCATCAATCAGAGACTTAGGGGTAGAGTCTTTTGACTTATCCACAAGTTTCCTACGACCCATGAGGCCTTGCGTCAAAAGTGGGAGTGTCTTCCTGTTCGAAGTAAACAAGCGGGACGCGACACTCATTCATTTGTGACAGTCATTCAAGATTTACCGATTAAAAATTGCAAACGTTTGGGCTTTACTTAAAGACTTAAGATTCCAACATCAATATTTAACTATGTTTTACAATAAAAAATGTTACAGTAACAGTAATTTATTCATTTGTGTCAGGAATGCACATCAATTAAAACTGGCATTTACCATTTCACATAAAAAGAGAACACATACCTATTCAGTTGCACCTGAACAGGGCACAGGGAAGAGACAGAGAAAACATTAAACCAAATAAATGCACAATTATAATCATACATGAGTTGTCTACGTTCCTCAAGCAGTTCCTGGTATTTTCCATAAACGTGTGCATTTATTATCTCAAAGATTAGCATAAGTAGCCTTTAGCATTGCATATATGACAGTGGAAACACGCATGGCACGTATCACATCCTAAGACATGGGTGCTA
This sequence comes from Mylopharyngodon piceus, assembly GCA_039654765.1. Taxonomy (NCBI): domain Eukaryota; kingdom Metazoa; phylum Chordata; class Actinopteri; order Cypriniformes; family Xenocyprididae; genus Mylopharyngodon; species Mylopharyngodon piceus. Next base: position 2,030,838 of record CM077444.1, on the reverse strand, counting down.
GCATCAGTGACAGGTGAAGTACAGACAGCGGGTTGTTCATGTATTGCAGGGCCAGGACGCTCTTGTAGTCATGCAGCAGCACCGTTGTGGAAGGTCAGTAAAGTAAGGACAATTAGCCGTAAGCGCCGTAACGATATGTCTCATAAAGGTTTGCAACTTTAAAAAATAAACAATGATCCGAAAAACACTAGCTTCTTCGCTAATTAACAGACAAAATACATTTGGTATACTACTTCCGCCGCCTCACCGGAAGTTGTACCCACGTTTTTTTTTTTTTTACAGTAGCGCCCCCCGGAAACAGGTGGATAGAAACACACATTCAGCAACAGCAAATAGCAGCACACAATCATTCAGAGCACCCCAGCAACTGCACAGCAACACCCCAGCAACCACATAGCAACACACTAGTAACAATCACTCAGAACACCCCAGCAACTGCATATTCAACACTCAGAACACCCCAGCAACTGCATAACAACACTAACAATCACTCAGAACACCCCAGCAACTGCATAGCAACACTCACAACCACTCAGAACACCCCAGCAACTGCATAGCAACACTCACAACCACTCAGAACACCCAAGCAACTGTGTAACAACACTAACAATCACTCAGAACACCCCAGCAACTGCATAGCAACACTCACAACCACTCAGAACACCCCAGCAACTGCATAGCAACACTCACAACCACTCAGAACACCCCAGCAACTGCATAGCAACACTCACAATCACTCAGAACACCCCAGCAACTGCATAGCAACACTCACAACCACTCAGAACACCCAAGCAACTGTGTAACAACACTAACAATCACTCAGAACACCCCAGCAACTGCATAGCAACACTCACAACCACTCAGAACACCCCAGCAACTGCATAGCAACACTCACAACCACTCAGAACACCCAAGCAACTGTGTAACAACACTAACAATCACTCAGAACACCCCAGCAACTGCATAGCAACACTCACAACCACTCAGAACACCCCAGCAACTGCATAGCAACACTCACAACCACTCAGAACACCCAAGCAACTGTGTAACAACACTAACAATCACTCAGAACACCCTAGCAACTGCATAGCAACACTCACAACCACTCAGAACACCCTAGCAACTGCATAGCAACACTCACAACCACTCAGAACACCCAAGCAACTGTGTAACAACACTAACAATCACTCAGAACACCCCAGCAACTGCATAGCAACACTCACAACCACTCAGAACACCCCAGCAACTGCATAGCAACACTCACAACCACTCAGAACACCCCAGCAACTGCATAGCAACACTCACAACCACTCAGAACACCCAAGCAACTGTGTAACAACACTAACAATCACTCAGAACACCCCAGCAACTGCATAGCAACACTCACAACCACTCAGAACACCCTAGCAACTGCATAGCAACACTCACAACCACTCAGAACACCCCAGCAACTGCATAGCAACACTCACAACCACTCAGAACACCCAAGCAACTGTGTAACAACACTAACAATCACTCAGAACACCCCAGCAACTGCATAGCAACACTCACAACCACTCAGAACACCCAAGCAACTGTGTAACAACACTAACAATCACTCAGAACACCCTAGCAACTGCATAGCAACACTCACAACCACTCAGAACACCCCAGCAACTGCATAGCAACACTCACAACCACTCAGAACACCCAAGCAACTGTGTAACAACACTAACAATCACTCAGAACACCCCAGCAACTGCATAGCAACACTCACAACCACTCAGAACACCCCAGCAACTGCATAGTAACACTCACAACCACTCAGAACACCCAAGCAACTGTGTAACAACACTAACAATCACTCAGAACACCCCAGCAACTGCGTAACAGCACTAACAATCACTCAGAACACCCCAGCAACTGCATAGCAACACTCACAACCACTCAGAACACCCCAGCAACTGCATAGCAACACTTACAACCACTCAGAACACCCCAGCAACTGCGTAACAACACTAACAATCACTCAGAACACCCCAGCAACCACATAGCAACACACTCAGAACATACTGCATAAGAACACACTCACAACCACTCAGAACACCCTAGCAACAGCATAGCCACTCAGTTAAAAGACTCTGGAACAAAAATGAGTTTTGCACAGGAAAACACTACTCACATTTTCTTCAAATGTAAAAATCTAGTTTGCATTAGTACAACAGATGTGTTATTCTGATAAATGATTAAATGATGTCAGTGGGAATAAAGAAATGAAAAGAAAAAAAAAAATGGAATGAAGTTTCCCAACAATCCCTGTACAGAGATGGCAGCAGTAGTTTATAAAGAGGACAGAAGTCAGTGTGGATGAGGTCTATATACAGTATGCACACTCTAACAGCAAGTGAACAAATAAGTGTGTAAGACTGAGGTGATGTGTTTCACAAACTTATTGAGCAACTGTGGCTCAACGTGGTCAAACATAGGGTGAAACAAGGGAAATGATTAACAAAAGCAGGGTCTGTAACCTTTTTTACTCAGTACACTACATAATTGACCTTGATGAGCCAGAGTTGTTCAGTAAATGACGTAAAACCAATATTTTCTAACTTTTTGATGCCAAGGACCCTTAAAATGTAATCCTATTTGTATTATTAAATTTTTTGTTTAAATGACATTTTTTTGTATTTATACTTTTTGAAAAAAATATTTAAAATATACATATCAATATGATAATTATTCAATAAATATATTGCCAAAAATATGGCATATAATAATAATAATAATTTGTTACACTAGAATGTCCACCACACACCAGCTTATTGGTGGAGAGGAGACAGAGTGATGAAGCCAATCAGTATTTATATGGGAATAATTAGGAGGCCATGATGATGGACAGAGGCCAATGGACAAATTTGGCCAGGATGCCGGAGTTAAACAACCCCTACTCTTTTTTTCAAAGGACATCCTGGGATTTTTTTTTTTATGACCACAGGTCCTCGGTTTAACATCTCACCCAAAGGACAGTGCTTTTTGACAGTATAGTGTCCCCATCACTATACTGGGGCATTAGGACTCCCATCCAAGTACTGATCAGGCTCAACCCTGCTTAGCTTCAGAGGGCAACCAGTCTTGGGCTACAGGGTGATAGCTTTAAACAGAGCACTGGAGTGCATCCCAGAACCCCTGCTATGTGGGCGAGCCTTCCTAAACCTGATATTGAGCCAGTGATCGACTAACAGCACTAATACCTCAATGAATCAAAATCTATGTGTCCTTTGAATCCAAAACAGACGTTTAACAGCAAGTCGGCTAACCTGAACAGCTTGACGGTTATTGATTATTTATTATATGTCCATCGCTCTTGTCTCTCTAGGATGGAGGATCAGGACAGAGTCAGTCAGGCCTCCAGCAGCGCCACAGTGTCCTTTCTGCCCATCAGAGACAAGGTGAATGAAAAAGTGCAGACGTTTGGAAAGAGATGTCAGGCGACAGAGACCCCAACTGCCCTGTGGTGATCAGAGGATGGCTGTACAAGAGGATAACGTTTAGTGCACAATACTGACCGTCTGTGTGTGATCATGACAAATAAAGATCTTCGAGGAATACTTTACAAATATCTTTCAACATGTTTTACATTAAATACCAAGTTCTTATGTAATCTTTGTATTCACATTGATTTCATACATTATGAAAAACATTTACTCCATTTTTCAACAAAATCCTTGATATATAATGACCCTGGCATATCTTCCTTGCACCTTGAATACTTTTGAGTGTAAATGTAACATTAAGTTTTCATATATTTAACATTTTTCAAGTATTGTAAAAGTATTGTAAAATGTTTGGTGATACATTTGGGAATTGAAATAAAGTTGAAATAAAATACAATATAAATATCAGATGAAAAACTTAAACTCAAGAAATAAATTGAAGTGTTAAATGACTAAAACTAAGACTGAAATAATAATTAAAGCTGTATAGAAAAAATAATAATACTAAAATAACAGGTTTTAGCAAACATCATTTTTATTTTTAAAGCATCAAAAGATCAAAATATCTAATATTTTACAATTTTGAAGGTCTGGTGTCATTTCCTGTTTTATGTCATACCACCTACACATTTTTTACTTTAAAATGCAGATTCAGAAATTAAAAACATGGTCATCTTAGAAGTGTGACTGCATTTTAAATAAATCAATAGGTTATATTTTTCAGAGATTTGTATGTGATCATAACTGTCTTTTTCTATAGGACAGCACTGGACTGAAATTGTGGAAGAGAAGATGGTTTGTTCTCTCTAATTACTGCCTGTATTATTATAAAGTTAAAACCATGTTATTGTTTTATATATACAATCTACTTGCATTAAATGTTTTTAAGTGCATTAATTTTCCATTTAAAAATTTAAATGACATTTTTTTTCTCTTTGGATACTTGGGTCTTATTCCCTGAAATCTCTTCCTCCAGACAGCCGTGAGGAGTCTGTTCTGGGCAGTATTCCTCTTCCCAGCTACAGGATTCTGTACTGCTCACCTAGAGAGTGCAGGAACCGCAAATACGCATTCAAGGTGAGAGTGAACATCTCCTTACAGTACAGACATTTTCAAACATCTCTTCCTCTGTAATTCTCCGTCAATCAAATAAACAGATGCACTCACTTGCCAAACCATTCCTCAAGCCATGAGTCTGTCATGATGCACTGCCTGCATGTGACCACCAGACGGCAGCAGTGTATCAGACAAATTTCCCTTATGAATTGTCTGAACAATCATATACAGACATCAGCAGCAGGTTTTCTGAGGTTGAAGAGTCGAGTAAAGGAAATTAACTAGATAATCCAATGCAAGTGTTTATGAGGAATGTGTGTATATATAATGTTGTCAAAAACATTACTGTGGAAAAAAAAACAAAAAAACATCATGGTACTTTTTTGTAAGAAAGCTGTCAATAGACTGAAATCAAGTCATTTAGAGCCAAAGACGCCTACAATCTGAGGTATTAACTGATGAAGCTCTTTTCAAATGGGTGATATGTTCCTTTATTAGGTCTGTGCTGCTGTTTTGAACAAGCTGTAGTTTACTTATAATATCTGGGGAGCAAAAAGACCAGTGTTAGCAGGACAAAACTAATGATAGCTACTAGATTTATTTGAAAACGAACAATGTACATTAATAAACATTCAAATAAATGTAAATTCCTCTTTGCCAGATGTAATTAAGCCATCGTTTAAGCCAAATGAAAAAAGGAAGGAGGAAAAGAAAAATATAATAAACAATAGATAATAAAACAAATAGGTGATCTGATCTTGATGATGCAGACGTCTGGGCGGAAGTTTGATATCGCGACTCCGCCTCCGGGCTCCACTGACGATTCCTTTTGCGCATGCCCAGGCAACTGACGTTTTTGCGTAACATATCGTTTTACGTTCACTCCATTGCAATGGAAGGAAGCGTCGTCGCGTCGTCCATCTTTTTTTACAGTCTATGACACATACACACAAAATTATGTCAAAATACCTGTCTTGGCAAGTATTATCTCGGTTATGTCATAAGTGAACATTTAAGAAAGAAATTTGTGACGTGTGTCAGTTATTCGGTCCGTGCTTTCATTCTTAAAGTGACAGCAGCCTAATATTCTTGCTGTTGTCTGTGTCATTAAAGGTGACCTATTATGCCCCTTTTTACAAGATATAATATAAGTCTCAGGTGTTCCCAGAATGTGTCTGTTAAGTTTCAGCTCAAAATACCCCATGGATTTTTTATTATACCATGTTTTAACTAGAGCCCAACCGATATATCGTTTTGCCGGTATATCTGCATCGGCGTATATGGCACCGATATGCCACCGATATAAACGTTTATTTTTACAGAACATATAACGCAGATAAAATGGTTGTAAATGGTGTGATTACGTAGTTTGTCCAGCAGAGTGCACTCCATTGTTCGCTACTGGCACCAGCCAACCCTTTCACTTCAGTAAAGAGGTCTCTTGTTCGGGCAGCGGCAAGCAGTCAAGTGGTGTCTTCACGAGAGTCAAAGAGGTGTCTTAACGGTTAGTCAAGTCAAGTCAAGTCACCTTTATTTATATAGCGCTTTTTACAATGTAGATTGTGTCAAAGCAGCTTTACATTGATAACTGGTACATTATTTGGCTGCACAGCAGCTCTTAAAGAATAGTGTCAATGCAGGCAGATCAAAGCACTGTTGAATATCAAATTGAGAACCAGACCAAAAAAGTTGTGCATCCCTGGATGTTCAGCTGGTATTATCTGAGTGAAGATTGGTTTGTCTTCTAGACTAGATGATTGTGACGAGGAGGGTCTTTCTTTAATAGTAACTCCATCAGTGGTAGAGCCTGGATTATATGAGCCTGCAGTGACATGCTGAACTCCACAAACAACATTTTTCAAATTCATTGCCATTTTTACCACTCATTTAGTGGACCATGTGTTCTTATATTTATACTATAAAATGAAATACTGCCAGACTATTTTGGTGAACTACGTAAAAGCTAAAATTGAATAAAAAAAAAATAAAAATAAAATCCTGTTGCAGGCTTTCATAAACCTTTCATGTACACTCAAAAAGTCTTGATGTTTCACATCTTAGGATAATTTTGTTGTTTTTCACATTATAACGATAAAAAAAAAAAAAAAAATCATGTTTTATGAAAAATACATATGCAGAATTTAAATGCTCATAGGTCATTTTTTTCGGTAGAATTTAATGAAGGAATGAATGACAATACCATGAAGCACTGCAAAGAATGTAGCAAAAAAATATTGAAAAACATAAAACTATTGACTTAAACTTGTTGATTATAATTATAGAAAGAAACGATCCAGTTTAAGTGTATTGCAAAATAATCAGATGTGTAGTTTACTAGTGTAGGGAGACTCGATTACATCACTCGCAGTGCAGTATGGGAGTGGGCGTCACTGCAGAGCTCTGATTCTTTGATTGGCTGACATTTCTCAGTATGATAATGGCTAATGTAGCTCTTCACCAGGAATTGCACTTAAATGTTTATATAAAACAATTAAGATGAAGTAATGCATGCTGAGTGGGTATACATCACTGATGAACTGATAAAGAACATCTGAGCTCATGGTAGATCTGTCTATATGCAGCACAAAGAACAGTATAGTTTCTTGACATTAGAGAGAATGTGCAAATTTAAGATTTAAACCAGTAAAACCCCTTTTTCAACATTCAACTCTTTGTTCCAAATAATGCACAGACACTGCAGTTGTAATGCTGAGAAATTTATTTGTTAGCCCTTACAGCTTTGTAACTGATTAAAACAGATGAACAGATAAAGATTGACACAACCGTGTGGATGACAATGTGTGTGACGTTACAACTGATCAGAATCAGTTATTTTCAGCCACTAGCACATTTCCAGTAATCTCATATTTGATGGTGTTCCAGTCAATCACGTTTCCCTTCGGCACAGACGGTTCCTGGTTTGAATAAACCGCCTTAATCTGACTGCCAGAGAGAACATGATCCCACATGTGCACATCTGTAATTTCACCTACAAAGCTCTGCTCTGCGTCAAAGCCACCCACATATTTATCAGGGTCTTGGCCGAGCAGGACGGTGCCGCCAGGACGAACTGAGTGACCTTTTCTATAGAGCTGGAACACACTGCGCCGTCCATCCACCCAAAAGGCAGAAAGACCAGTCGCAGAGTCCCAGGTGATGCACAGATGGGTCTGGAAGGTGGAGAGAGGAGGCAGGCGGAAAAGTGCTCCATCGCCGCTGAGGTAGAAGGACAATCGGCCGTCTTTCTCTCTCCACACGTTGAGCTCGTCATAGCTGGGTGTGCGGTAGGCAAACAGAATGATCTCCCTCTCGCTCTGGAGCTCCATCGCGACACGCATGCAGAGAGTAAATGCTGTAAGACTCAGTGGCTTTTCAGGAGTGAGTTTAACATAGCTTGAATCAGTCTTGTTTGGAAACAGAAGCACTTTACCACCAAGACCACCTTTAAGATAAAACACAAAATAAACCATCTTTTACTAGACACAAAATCCTGCTCATACCAGTCTGTGGAACTTAATCATGTAAAATGTGGTACCTTCAGCAGCCAGTGCTGTCAGAGCGAGCAGACAGAAAAATGAAACCACTGGCACCATCTTGCTGCAGGTCTGAAGGAAAAAGTGCAAAAAAAAACAAAAAAAAAAAACGTTTTTAACATTAAACTACAACAGTTTATTACTACTAAGTGTTCAGTCACTTTTAAGAAACAGACACCAAAGATAGAATACTTACAATATTAAACAGGTCTTATCAGAGAGAAGATCAGTTCAGGTCAGATGTTTGTCTCACAGATGATCATGACTAGAAGTGTCTCGAGTATTTATTTGCAGATTGGGTTGAACCCAGATTCAGGTACGAGCCTCCCAGTCATCTTTTTTATTTTTTTCAGTTTAACCTGGAAAGGGGAAGTTAACGTGCCCTGTATTATTGACATTATAATGATAGCATTTCCCTATAATGACTCAACTCACAAGATCAATACAATCATGTTTCATGTGTTTTATGACAAATACTTTTCATAGCATATACCCACGTAGAAGGCGATGTTCTCGTGACCTTGTGCAACGTTCCCTAAAAGTGACGAAAATTCCAAACTTTTACAGAACATTAGGGATGTTCCTAAAACGTCCTCTTTTGGTAATGAAAGTGCTGCAGTTCAGGGTTCCCAATATGAGTTTAACGGGACGTTCTGTTTTGGTTATTTTATGGTCACAAGCATGCTGACCTGCTTTATCAATACAGAACTGTTTTCTCAAAAAACCTGCAATTGCTGAAAAAGAAGCAATTTAACAAAAGTCAAGGGTCAAGAAACTCAACTAAAGCAAACGCTGATCTCCATGATGGTGACCTCAAACGAAACATTTTCAATAAGACATCAACATCTATACCTCTGTTAATTCTCAATAAGAGCTTCTGTAGACGTGTGACAGAAATAAAGTCAATCTGGTTAATAATAAGTGAAGCTGGTAATGCTGTTTGTGGAGTTGTTTAATCAGATCTTGATAGATCTAGGCCCGGTTTCACTCTTTGTAACGTTCTCACGCGACCATAAAATAACCAAAATAGAACATCCCTCTAAAGTCATATAAGGAACCTTGATCTGCAGCACTTTCATTACCATAAGAGGACGTTTTAGGAACGTCCCTAATGTTCTGTAAAGGTTCGAAATTTTCGTCACTTTTAGGGAACGTTGCGCAAGGTCACGAGATTGTCGCCTTCTACGTGGGACACAACCACTCAGGTGTGCATTTCCCAAAAGCATCGCTAGCCAACTAACATCGCAAGTTACATCGTTACTAACATAGTTCAACGATTTGGTGTTTCCCAAAACCATAGTTCAAACATTCGCAAACTGCATCGCAAACTTGTTTGGTTGGAACGACAGCTCTTGAGCTGTGGTTAGAAGCATAGTTTCTTGTTTTTATGACATGTGTACTTAATAAACTGTTATCTGAGGGGCATGTGACTGCAATGGAGGGTAGTCCATAAGACACTGAGCCATGAGATGTTCAGTTTGAAGCCCTTAAACACTTAATTTAGATTTTCTTTTTATTTCATTTATCTTGAGATGTTTTAAGTTTAAATTTCAGCTCTGTGAAGCACTTTAAGCACCAACACTTTTTTAGTAAGTTACCTTTCTTGTAACAAGTTAGTCTAGAGCCCTGTACTAGAGAGGACAGAGGTTGTAGTCTATATGCAATGTTCCCTCTAAGCTGCGCGCGTGCGCGGCCGCGCACTTCTGATGCCGCGCAAGGACAGACGCAGACGCGAAATGTGTGGGGAAATCCATTTAATTATAGTTAAATGAGAAATAATTGCAGTGCTCTGGTCAACCGCTACAGAGTTATTTTCGCTATAGAGTTAGAACCGGTAAATGCTGTTTACAGGTTTCATAGAAAGAAAATGATGTGAACGCGTATGAGCGGGCCTGAGCCAAATCAGTCGCGGTAAAAATACTGTCATGTTTGCGGACTAAATAGCTCAATACAAGAGGCAACGCGAAACGCAAAGGCATGTGAAAATAAAACGTCATCATGTTTTAAAGACGAGTGGATTAAGCGGTGGAAATAACGGGTGTTGGGCACAGAATGCTAACAAAACTCTTGAGATATTACGAATACACACCCATCACAGGTGTTCCATGCAAACTCAAAATACCTCAGTTACATACCTCTGTTTAAATAGATTTTTGTCTGTGGTGTGGGTTTCAGGGACGTTTAGATAACTAAATGTTCACATGTTAACTTTCCTTGATTTTTTTTATTTTTTTAGCTATCTGTTTAAATGCTTCAGTTTGTTTTCATATTATAATAATATAATAGAAATTGAAGCATTTAAACTGATATAATATATAATATATTTTTTTATTTTAATATATTATATTGTAAGCCTAATAAAGCCTTGCCATTAAAAAGTTTGAAACCCTCTAATATAGAAAATATTGGAAATTCAACAAACATTTAATTGTGATGATTTAATGCTGTCTGTTGCTAATAATTGACTGTAAAAAACACATTACGGTTGTCCCAAACCATCTCAGTGTAATTGCTCATATTATTATTACAAAGAATTGAACGGTCCTGTGTGAGATTTTTAAAATAGAATTTCTTGGTAAAGACTGGTACAGTTAACACAGCACTGTTAACACAGCACAGCACTCCATGGCCGAGCAGCTGCATCCAAGCCTTACATCACCAAGTGCAATGCAAAGCGTCGGATGCAGTGGTGTAAAGCACGCCGCCACTGGACTCTAGAGCAGTGGAGACGTGTTCTCTGGAGTGACCAATCACCATCTCTGTCTGGCAATCCGATGGACGAGTCTGGGTTTGGCGGCTGTAAAGTTTGGTGGAAGGGGGATTGATGCAATTAGGAGATCCAAGGTCAGATGATTAAATTGATTTTATTGCTTAATAAAATATAATCAGAAAATAAATCATAGACATATTAATTTTGAATGATAAAAATGTAAATTTAATAAATGACAATTATCATCGCAGAATAATACAAACAGTAATCAATCAACTTCCAATATCTCTGAAATACTGAAGTCCAAAATATAGGTATTATCAAAGAAAAATGTCAGTAAAAATCTTAATCAAACTTTAGTAAAATCTCAATAAAAGTTTAGTAAAATCTTAACTCAATCCAAATATAATGTTAATCAAAAATCTAAGTATAAATCTATAAGTCTGAGTGGAATGATCTTGCCTGTGAAGAATAAGTCTAGATCTCGTTGATATGCAAAGAGCAAAAAATTGAGTCACGTCTGAGAAGAGGTCAGAAGAAACTGACTTACAGGGGAAAAAGGGGTCTTTTTTATACCCCAAAACTAGACATCAGCTGTTTCCTCCTTTGGGTCATTAAACCACAAAAGCTATTAAAGAGAATCAAAAATAATACAATTGTCTCAGCATTTTGCAGGTTCAAAGTACAGTCTGACAGTGGTAGATAAACAACAGAAAAATCAGATACATCTGTGAAGACAAAGACCTATTATAATGTCCTTTGGCCTTTGTTCAAACTACGCACATGTCTACTTTTGCAGACACAACCTTTTAAAAATATGTGTACTTTAACACCCTAGCATTTACATATGCCAAAGGAAGCTTTCAGAAAATGTGTATGTGAGCGGCAGCTTTTAAGAAAACATACTAGTCAGCAATGTAACCATAAAAGGCCTTTCATGAGAGAATCAGTGTACATTTGCCATAAAATCATAAAACAATAAATGATTACAATATTACTGATTAAATGACTGATTATAATCAAGAAAAACATTTATTTTCAATTTTTATCCATCAGGGATTAAGGTTTGTAGGTTTTTTTTTTTTTAGGGTTTGGGCCTGGCCCCTTAGTTCCAGTGAAAGGAACTCTTAATGCTTTAGCATACCAAGACATTTTGGACAATTTCATGCTCCCAACTTTGTGGGAACAGTTTGGGGATGGCCCCTTCCTGTTCCAACATGACTGCGCACCAGTGCACAAAGCAAGGTCCATAAAGACATGGATGAGCGAGTTTGGTGTGGAGGAACTTGACTGGCCTGCACAGAGTCCTGACCTCGACCCGATAGAACACCTTTGGGATGAATTAGAGCGGAGACTGTGAGCCAGGCCTTCTCGTCCAACATCACTGCCTGATCTCACAAATGTGCTTCTAGAAGAATGGTCAAAAATTCCCATAAACACACTCCTAAACCTTGTGGAAAGCCTTCCCAGAAGAGTTGAAGCTGTTATAGCTGCAAAGGGTGGGCCGACTCCATATTAAACCCTACGGATTAAGAATAGGATGTCATTAAAGTTCATGTGCACGTAAAGGCAGGCGTCCCAAAACTTTTGGCAATATAGTGTATATGTGCAGAGCCATGAAAAAGTGCAGACGTTAAGTGGCAAAGAGAGACCCCAACTGCCCTGTGGTGATCAGAGGATGGCTGTACAAGAGGATAATGTTTAGTGCACAATACTGACCGTCTGTGTGTGATCATGACAAATAAAGATCTTTAAGAAATACTTTACAAATATCTTTCAACATGTTTTTACTTTAAATACCAAGTTCTTATAAATGTAATCTTTGTATTCACATTGATTTCATACATTATGAAAAACAGTTACTCCATTTTTCAGCAAAATCTTTGATATAATGACCCTGGCATATCTTCCTTGCACCTTGAATACATTTGAGTGTAAATGTAACATTTACACTCATAGCGCTAACAAAAAGTATTGTAGCCAGTGTTGTTATTGTAAACTAAAATGTTTGGTGATACATTTGGGAATTGAAATAAAGTTGAAATAAAATACAATATAAATATCAGATGAAAAACTTAAACTCAAGGAATAAGAAATAAGATGAAGTGTTAAATGACTAAAACTAAGACTGAAATAATCATAAGCTGTATAGAAAAATAATAATACTAAACTAACAGATTTTAGCAAACATCATTTTTTATTTTTAAAGCATAAAAAGATCAAAATATCTGATATTTTACAATCTTGAAGGTCTGGTGTTAATAATGAGATGTAGATGTTTGGACATTACTGGAACTTTGTATGAATGCAGACCTTCCATTCCTCAAGCCACGAGTCTGTCATGATGCACTGCCTACATGTGACCACCAGACGGCAGCAGTGTATCAGACGAATTTCCCTTATGAATTGTCTGAACAATCATATACAGACATCAGCAGCAGGTTTTCTGAGGTTGAAGAGTCGAGTAAAGGAAATTAACTAGATAATCCAATGCAAGTGTTTATGAGAGATGTGTGTATATATAATGTTGTCAAAAAACATTACTGTGAAAAAAAAATCCATCATGGTACTTTTTTTTTTTGTAAGAAAGCTGTCAATAGACTGAAATCAAGTAATTTAGAGACAAAGAAGCCTACAATCTGAGGTATTAACTGATGAAGCTCTTTTCAAATGGGTGCTGCTGTTCTGAACAAGCTGTAGTTTACTTATAATATCTGGGGAGCAAAAAGATAATCAAATGATAGCGTTTTCTTCATTTTCACATCTGTAATTTCACCGACAAAGCTCTGCTCTGCATCAAAGGCACTCACATATTTATCAGGGTCCTGGCCGAGCAGGACGGTGCCACCAGAACGGATAGATTGACCTTTTCTATAGAGCTGGAACACACTGCGCTGTCCATCCACCCAAAAGGCAGAAAGACCAGTCGCAGAGTCCCAGGTGATGCACAGATGAGTGTGAAAGCTGGAGAGAGGAGGCAGGCGGAAAAGTGCTCCATCTTCACTAGACTGAATATACAAGGACAGGCGGCCGTCTTTTTCTCTTCACACACTAAGTTCATCAGAATCAGGTGTGTGATAGGCAAAGAGAACGATCTCCCTCTCGCCCTGGAGCTCTGTCACGACACACATGCAGAGTGTAAATGCTGAAAGACTTTTTAGGTTTGAGTTTAACAAAGCAGAAATCGTTCTCATGCAGAAGCACTTTAGTGACATGCTGAACTCCACACACATCATTTTTCAAATTCATTCATTGCCACACATGTAGTGGACCATGTGTTCTTATACAGTGGCATGCAAAAGTATGGGAACCCCTTGCAGAATCTGTGAAAATGTGAATGATTTTAACAAAATAAGAGAGATCATACAAAATGCATGTTATTTTTTATTTAGTACTGTCCTGAGTAAGATATTTTACATAAAAGATGTTTACATATAGTCCACAAGACAAAATAATAGCTGAATTTATTAAAATAACCCAGTTGGGGGTTATTTTAATAAATGATGATCTACGACTGTTTTTTTGTTGTGTGATGGTTGTTCATGAGTCCCTTGTTTGCTCTGAGCAGTTAAACTGAGCTCTGTTCTTCAGAAAAATCTTCCAGGTCCTGCAGATTCTTCAGTTTTCAAGAATTTTTTGCATATTTGAACCCTTTCCAGCAGTGACTGAATGATTCTGAGATCCATCTTTTCACACTGAGAACAATTGAGAGACTCAAACACAACTATTAAAAAAGGTTCAAACATTCACTGATGCTCCAGAAGGAAACACGATGCATCAAGAACAGGATGATGTCCAAATTTTTTGTTGAAATATCTTTTTCTTTTTGTTTTTGTTTTTTTCATTTAGTACTGCACTTTGGAAGCAACAGAAGATACTTGCATGTTTCCTGGAATACAAATTAAGTACTATTTACCTTGATCATCAAATTTAAAAAGTTTTCACCCACCGGCTCTTAATGCATTGTGTTTCCTTCTGGAGCATCAGTGAATGTTTGAACCTTTTTTAATAGTTGTGTTTGAGTCCCTCAGTACGGTGTATTTGGCACAAAAATACTCTGTCATACGTCCAACTGGTGTTTTGAAACACCCTTGTTTAGCATGAGAATGCAACTCTTTAACAGTGTAAATAAGTCAGAATGCATGAAATAGCATTAGATTTTTCCACAGAATTTAATGAAGGGATGAACAACAACACTTTAAAGGATTTTTATAAAACAGTTAGTTCCTGTCCTTAATTCTGATTGGTCAATAGCTGTGTTTAATTCACGATAAAACACGGCTATGACCGCTTCACCCAACGGTTCTGTGTATCACTACACAACACCCAGAGCAACCACTCTTTGCAACGTAAACTGTTTGTTTTCAATTGATATTGTTCATTGAAGCTTACTGTATTATATAGAAGAGTATTGTGAGAAAAAGATCGAGTGAGCGAGTTTATTACCTGCATTCAGATTTAGCATTTTCCTTCAGGTCAGTCCTATGTTCATAATAAAAAATCTGTTTAAATGTCCGATGTATTATCTTGTCCTTTTAACAGTTAAGAGGTTTTCCCGTGACTGACAGCGCTAGTCAAAGCATTTGTCAGTTGCGTCTTGTTCCGTGTTCACAACAATTCAGTCTTTTCAATGTAAAACTCTTCGCTACTGACTGACACATTTATTAAGACAGTCTTTGCCACCATCTAATGGTGTAATAATGTAACATTTTGGTTATTTTATGGTCACATAAGAACGTTACAAAGAGGATATTTGGGACATTATATTTCTAGCGGGGATAATGGCTAGTGTAGTCCTTCACCAGGAATTGCACTTAAATGTTTATGAAAAATTAAGATAAAATAATTCGGGCTAAGTAGATATACATCGCTGATGATCCTATAAACAACCTCTGAGCTCATGGTGATATGTGTGTGTGTGTGTATGCAGCACAAATAACAGTATCTAGTTTCTTGACAGAGAGAATATGCACATTTATGATATTATAGACCACTAGAACCAGTAAAACAGTCAACTCTTTCTTCCAAATAATGCACAGACACTGCAGTTGTAATGCTGAGAAAAATTTATTTGTTAGCCCCTACAGTTTTGTAACTGATTAAAACAGATGAAGAGATCATAAAGATTGATACAACTGTGTGGATGACAATGTGTGTGACGTTACAACTGATGAGAATCAGTTATTTTCAGCCACTAGCACATTTCCCCTGGTCTCATATTTGATGGTGTTCCAGTCAATCACGTTTCCCTTCGGCACATACGGTTCCTGGTTTGAATAAACCGCCTTAATCCGACTGCCAGAGAGAACATGATCCCACATGTGCACATCTGTAATTTCTCCTACAAAGCTCTGCCCTGCATCAAAGGACCCTGCACACCCAAAACATTTATCAAGGTCTTGGCCGAGCAGGACGGTGCCGCCAGGACGAACTGAGTGACCTTTTCTATAGAGCTGGAACACACTGCGTCGTCCATCCACCCAAAAGGCAGTCAGACCAGTCGCAGAGTCCCAGGTGACGCAGAGGTGGGTCTGGAAGATGGAGAGCGGAGGCAGGCGGAAAAATGCTGCTTCGCCACTAGACTGTAAATACAAGGACACCCGACCGTCTTTCTCTCTCCACACGTTGAGCTCGTCATAGTTGGGTGTGCGGTAGGCAAACAGAATGATCTCCCTCTCGCTCTGGAGCTCCATCGCGACACGCATGCAGAGAGTAAATGCTTTAAGACTCAGTGGCTTTTCAGGAGTGAGTTTAACATAGCTTGAATCAGTCTTGGTTGGAAACATAAGCACTTTACCACCAAGACCCACTGCAAGACAAAACACAAAATAAACCATCTTTTACTAGACACACAAAATCCTGCTCATACCAACTTAATCATGTAAAATGTGGTACCTTCAGCAGCAGCTGCTGTCAGAGAGAGCAGACAGAAAAACAAAACCAGCATCTTGCTGCAGGTCTGAAGGAAATAGTGCAAAAGAAAACCCATGACTTCTTTTAGCAGACAAATTCATCACTGCTTCATTGTTTTTAACATTAAATTTCAACAGTTTCTTACTACTAAGTGTTCTTCAATCACTTTTAAGCAACAAAGACACAAAAGGTTCAAGATAAGAATACTTACGATGTTCAACAGGTGATATCAGAGAGAAGATCAGTTCAGGTCAGGTGTTTGTCTCACAGATGATCATGACTAGAAGTGTCTCGAGTATTTATTTGCAGATTGGGTTGAGCCCAGATTCACGTACGAGCCTCCCAGTCATTTTTTTTTTATAATATTTTAATATTAACCTGTAAAAGGGAAGTTGACGTGTCCTGCAGTGACATTGCATGCAGTTTTGCAGTTACTGAATGGAGTTTTTAATTTGTAGAATACAGTTATGGACTCATATAATGAGAGACTATTTGAAGCATGTGCACTTGTATTTATACAAGTATATATTTATACAAGTATATACCTATAGAGATATCATATTTAGTTTGAGACATTTTTGAGATCTCTCCTGAAACTAGAGAAGACAAATATCTCCCAGCAAACAAAAAATTGTCTCCTATATCTTTTTCTTAGGGGAAAAAAAAACAGCAGACTTTAGAAAAAGTCTCCATTTGCCCTCCATCCATGTAAATCTCATTTCTGTCCAAGAAGCTGAGACATAAGATAGATTTGATTTGTGATTTTTCTGTCCTGTTCCAGCAGAGATTAAGCTAAATGGCACTTTACAGACATCAGAAGAAAAAGAGTGGGAACTGAGAGTGACCTGGGGAAATTCAGTGTTAAAGGGGTGAAAGAGGGATTGAGCCTCTGCAGCGTCTGTGCGACTGTGTTGAGCGTTTTCTCTTCAGAGGGAGAGATGCTGAAAACACCATGACGCTGGAAGTTGCTGTCGGGTACTGAAAACAGACCAGGTACGAGAAATCAGTTTATTCTTTTCTTTCATCTAATACACTTGATATTGGGTTTCTTTACTTGTTTAAACACTGTTAATGAAAATACTGTCTTATTTTTTCATAGTACAGCAGTTTTTATGGCTTTATTCTTACAGGCAATAGAAATCAAATTTTTTTGGTGTATGTGATTGGCTCTTTTAATCTGAACAACAACAACAAAAAAAAACACACATATATATATATATAATACATATACATATATACACACATGTATATATCAAAGTCCTCAAAGTTGATGTGTTAGAAGCAGGAAAAATGGGCAAGCGTAAGGATTTGAGCGAGTTTGACAAGGGCCAAATTGTGATGGCCAGACAACTGGGTCAGAGCATCTCCAAAACTGCAGCTCTTGTGGGGTGTTCGGACAGTGGTGAACTGTCGACAGGGTCAAAAGGATTGGTTGAAAGAAATTTATGCTTTTATACAGCAGGGACATATTAAAATGATCAAAAGTGACCGTAAAACATTTATACGGAGCCCCAGACATGACATGCAGGAAAAAACAAAACAAAACAAAAAAAATAGTAGGCTAAATCGTGTGCACGATTTACTATTTCGTTCCCTCAATTTATAAAGCATGTGCATGATTTTTAAATCGAGGGAACGAAATAGTAAATCATGCACACGATTTAATTTTTTTTTCTTGCATGTCATGTGTGGGGCTCCGTACATTTATAATGTTACGAAAGATTTCTATTTCAAATAAATGCTGTCATTTTGAACTTTTTATTCATCAAATTATCCTGAAATAAATGTATCACTGTTTCCACAAAAATATTAAGCAATACAACATTGATAACATTGAGTTTTCAACAGTGATAATAATAAAAGAAAAGTGTTTCTTAATCATATTAGAATGATTTCTGAAGGATCATGTGACACTGAAGACTGGAGTAATGATGCTGAAAAGTCAGCTTTGATCACAGGAATAAATTACAGTTTAAAATATATATTAATAGAGAACAGTTATTGAACTGCATTTTTGATCAAATAAATGCAGTATTGGTGGGCATCTGATTCTTCTTTCAAAAACATTGAAAAATCAAACAACCCTAAAAAAAAAAAAAAAAACAAAAAAATCTACCAATCCCAAGCATTCGAATGGTAGTGGATCTGAAAAAAAAAAAAAAAAAAATTTTCATTATTCACATCATGAATGGAATGTCATACACAAAAAGTGGTAGTGTCTCTGGCTGTCTGAATTCACTCATTTACAATCAAATGTGGAATTCTCTATGTATTTTAATGGTGAATGAGAGAAAGATTGAGCTGTTTCAGACACATCAATGTGTACAGTAATGACTTTGACACATATGTTGGCTGACGAGCTTTATAATTTCCATTTTGCTATCCTCTGTCTGTTTCAATAAAGACCACTACTGTCTTATGACTCTTGCAGCTGTGCTGATGCTTTTATCAGTACGATAGCAAGCAACCCATGTGCATATAAATACTGACACTGTCTGAACATAAATATCAGATTTCTTTACTTACAAAATGACAGTACAGACAGTCTGGATTAAAAAGATTATTTGGTAGCAACGTAGAATCGAGAAAACTAATTTCTGTAGCAAACCTCAGCCATTCTATGAGAGATCTTTTCAACTTAACCACCCACAATAACAACGTTTTATCAAGACATGGCACAATAAAATGACACAAATCCGGCACCTGGTTATGACATGATATAATGCACAATAATAATTATTACCACATATCTTTCAAAAGAACTCTTATCTTCACACACAAGCTACAATGTTGTGGTCATCCTGACCAGGTCACCAGCGAGCATTGCTCAATAAGCAACTGTTGTTTTGTTCATGAGATCTCAACAGTTCATGCTTTGTTTTGCACAGACTCTAATTGTATGTGTATTTTACTGTACAAAATATAAAAAAAAATAAAATGCTACAGTAAAAACCTGTTAATTGTTAAAGCAACCACATAGCAACACACTAACAACCACCCAGAACGCCCCAGCAACTGCAAAGCAACACACTCACAACTACTCAGAACACCCCAGAAACTGCATAGCAACACACCAGCAACAGCATAGAAAAAAACTAACTACCACTCAGAACACCCCAGCAACAGCATAGCAACTCACTAACAACCACTCAGAACACCTTAGCAACACACTAACAACCACTCAAAACAATTTTATCAAGAAATGCAGCGCCACTGTCATATTTTCTTACATTTTTGTTCGACATGTTGAGGTGACGATGTCCTGGTTGTATGCCTGCGTGTGTGTCTGTGACTTGATTTGGGTGTGTGACAACGATGTGTTTCAAAACGCAAAAGAGAATTGTCTCAGGGGCCCCCTAGTGTTCAGGGCCCTGGGCTGCAGCCCATGTTGCCCATTAGGATAACGCAGCCCTGATGAAGACAGACTCCTGCAAGACTTCTTGAGCTGCTCTATAAAGTTTGTAAGGATATCAATCATATCCGGAGCACTTTACTGAAATCCTTGAGCTGGGTTAGTACTTCATCCGCAGAGATTCAAACTTGTCCATGTAGTGAACTTCTGAACAAACACCACATGTTGTGACTTACTTGTGATTACTTTGTTCTTTGAATCAGAAGGTACTTTTCTATTAGTTGTGTCTGCTAAGTCGAACAACACTGTTACTGTTGCTCATAATTAGGATTAGTGATTTGAACAAGCTCCTATACGCACTGAACAGCGTGAGCGTCGTCCTGCAGCGTTTGTGCTTCATACTGTACATGAATGATTCTTCAAATCATGTTTCTTGTTGAGGAAAGCTGTGTGTGGCTTATGATTTTCACCTGCAAGCAAGATTAGTAAGAGACTTTAGCCGGGCTCACACTACAGGTGTTTTAAAATCCTAACCGATTGTGAAATCTGGTTGCAGCACACACATTAGGAGAATCTTCACAGATTTTTTTCTTGCAAATCTCAAACATGCACACACTACAAGATTTGAAAACTGTAGCGCAGCACACACTACAGGATATTATTACGATTATCATGCACAGAGGAGCACCTCACGTGATCTCATGGGAAAGCGATGTAAACATATATACACTATATTGCCAAAAGTATTGGGACACCTTTCCAAATCATTGAATTCAGGTGTTCCAATCACTTCCATGGCCACAGGTGTATAAAATCAAGCACCTAGGCATGCAGACTGCTTCTACAAACATTTGTGAAAGAATGGGTCGCTCTCTGGAGCTCAGTGAATTCAAGCGTGGTACCGTGATAGATTGCCACCTGTGCAATAAGTCCATTCGTGAAATTTCCTCACTACTAAATATTCCACAGTCAACTGTTAGTGGTATCATAAAGTGGTAGGCAACGTAAAAATCACAGAGCGGGGTCAGCGCATGCTGAGGCGCACAGTGCACAGAAGTTGCCAACTTTCTGCAGAGTCAATAGCTACAGACCTCCAAACTTCGTGTGGGTGAACTATCTGGTTTTTGGGTGAACTATCCCTTTAAGTGAAGTTATGGTAATTAACATGGTGAAGAAATGTGTCTTTGTACACCTCAATAAATTTTAACCCAAAATCTTGATGTTGCAAAGATATTCTAGTGTTTTTGCATTACAATGATAACATTTTCCAATAATGTTGGGACTCACTGTATGTAAAAATACCCAGATTAAAAAAAATGTAAATTCTCAGAGGACATTCTTTCAGAGCCTTTGAAGAAATGAAGAAATGAACTATATAGCTTTGCAAATGTTTTTTTAAGCTGTTGATTATAATTATAGCTACAATACAAGTTTATTGCAAAATAATCAGATGTATACTAATATAGAAGTCATTCAGAACCGCAGGGAGACCGACTCGATTTTGTGGTAATAATTATATATATATATATATATATATATATATATATATTATATCATACTTTTTTGTGAGAAAACATTACCAGTTACTAGACTGGGGTTAAGCAATTTAGAACATTTTTAAAACTATTTTTAAAAAAATATATCACATTACCAAAATACCTCCTGTAATGCCATTGTTGTCATATCTTTAAGTGAATTTCTGGCAGTTGCCAGAGCTTCAGTAGAGCAGCTGTACTGAGCAGCACCAACTGTGATCATTCATTCTTCTAATTCTACTCTCTCTCTCTCTCTCTCTCTCTCTCTCTCCCCCTCTCTCTCTCTCTCTCTCTCTCGTTCATGTACTCTGTGAACCCATCCAGTGGTCAGTCAGGGCAAAACAGCTGTTATGTGTCACTCTAAGTTATGGGTCAGCAGCCCCCAGAATAGCATGAAGACAGACTCCTGCAGACTTCTTGAGCTGTTCTATTAAGGATATAGATCATATCTGGAGCACTTTACTGAAATCCTCAAGCTTGGTTAGTATTTCATCTGCGGAGTGTGAAACTTGCATGTAGTGAGCTTGTGAACTAACACCACATGTTGTTGCTTACTTGTGATTACTTTGTTCTTAGCATGAGAATGTATAGTGATATTTGCCAAGTCTATTGCTCATACCTAGAGTTAGTGATTTGAACAAGCTCCTAACCATAAGCATTGAACTTCAGTGTGTGCGTCATCCTGCAGTGTTTGTGCTTCAGACATGAATGAATCCTCAAATCATGAGTCTTGTAGGGGAGGCAAGGCAAGGTGTTTGGTTTAAGATTTCCACCTGGTGCATGATAAAACAAAATGAAATGAAGACTTGGAGGGTGGACTCTTTTGACTTATAGCAAAAGCATAGCAACACACTAACAACCAGTCAAAACACCCCAGCAACCACATAGCAACACACTAACAACCAGTCAAAACACCCCAGCAACCACATAGCAACACACTCACAACCACTCAAAACACCCCAGCAACCGCACAGCAACCCAGTTAACAGAATTTTGTTATAAGAATGTTCTCTAAATATTCGATGTTGGTTCTGGGAACGTAAAATCGTCCGGTTTTCTTGATGTTAGAGGAACGTTTTTATATGGTATAATGTTCCTCAAACGTTCTTTCAACTTAATTTTAATTAAAAATTCAACATTCTAGGAACGTTGATTTGTAACATTCCAAGAACATAAAAATGTCCAGTTTCCTTAATGTTAGTAGAATGTTATTTAAAGGTTAGTATGATGTTCCTGAAACATTTTTCAATCATTCAAACACCTGCTGTGAACAAGCACTGAAAGAAGGAGAAATAAGAACACAAACTACAACTGACTTCAGCCACAGCCTTGGATGAACTGAAGATAAAAGACATTAAATCTCTGAATATCTGATTAAACAACTCCACAAACAGCATTACCAGCTTCACTTATTACTAACCAGACTGACTTTATTTCTGTTACACGTCTACAGAATTTCTTATGAGAATTAACAGAGGTTTAGATGTTGATGTCTTATTGAAAATGTTTGGTTTGAGGTCTCCATTGTGGAGATCAGCGTTTGCTTAAGTTGAGCTCTTGAGCCTTGACTTTTGTTAAGTTGCTTTTTTTTTTTAATCAGCTTTTGCAGGTGTTTTCAGAAAACATTTCTGTGTTGATAAAGCAGATCAGACATAGAGGCTGTTTGTATGAGGTCTATACACGCTACAGCAGATAGACCACCCTTTTCCTGAGTAAATGATTTTTGATTGGATGCTCTCCTTTTCCGGTCTCCTTAGGAACCCATTCTATGAGTGCCCATCTGTTTTCAACGTAGCTAACTTCGGCAGCTTTGTCTCATCTACACACTCAAACTTTGATGGGTGAGGCACTGACAAAAGCTGGTCATTGCAACACTTAAAGTGATGCCGCCATGGAGCCATGCACTTTTAAACCATTTTAATAGGTTAAACGTTACATTACCAGCTTGGAAAATATGCTACTTTGACTAGAAACACCGGAGACCGGACATCTAAAGCATCATTCCAGTTACAAGTCGAGAACCCCTGCTATAGAGTGTCAGACTGTGAGATTATGCACGTTTCACAACAACTGATTGAGCAACTATGGCTCAACGTGGTCAAACATGGCTTGAGATCTACTTGAACCTTATGAAATAAGGTAACTGATTAGCAGAAGTGTGTCTGTAAATGATGATTGACCTTGATGAACCACAGTTGCTCAATAAATAACTTAAAACCAATATTTTCAAAAAAAAAAAAAAAAAAAAAATTCCTTTGAATCCAAAACAGACGTTTAACAGCAAGTCGGCTAACCTGATGGTTATTGATGATTCATTGTGTCCATCACTCTTGTCTCTCTAGGATGGAGGATCAGGACAGGGTCAGTCAGGCCTCCAGCAGTGCCACAGTGTCCTTGCGGGCGTGTGGTAGGCGAACAGAATGACCTGCCGCTCGCCCTGGAGCTCCGTCGCGACGCGCATGCAGAGGCTGAATGCTGAAAGACCCAGTGGCTTTTTAGGTGTGAGTTCAACAAAGCTGAAATCAGTCTCGTATGGGAACAGAAGCACTTTACCACCAAGACCCACTGCAAGACAAAAACAAACTACTGAAACAAACAAACACAAAACAAGCACAAACTTCTGCTGGTAATCTAACAAATACCTTCAGTAGCCGCTGCTGTCAGAGAGAGCAGACAGGAAAATAAAACCACTGGCACCAACATCTTGCTGCAGGGAAACAGAATAATAATAAAATAATTAAAAATATTCAAATTATGTCTTATAGAGTTTGACATAGGCCTATTAGTGCTTAAATTCTATAATCATGTAAATGATCTATGGGTGAATCGCAAGTAAAGCGTCAAGAAATTTCACATTTCATCCCATAATTAAATAAAAATGACATCCATACTTTTTTTTGCATTGCGACATTGTTATGACAAACATATTATCCCCAAAACTCTCTTTATTTTAAGGTGAAAGGTTTATTATTATCGTGAAGAACATTTTTTAAGTAGTTTTATTTGTACAGTCTAAGAAGAAATGTGTAGAAAAATGACACATATTATGTGTAGCACTCTAGTTTACACATTTTGTGTCAATTTTGCATAAAAATGTGTTGGAAGAATTCAATTGTTTTACACATATTATGTGTAGTTTTAAAATGAACACAACCTGTGTATTTGTTCACAGCATCAACACAATCTGTGCAGCCAAGAACACCTGTAATGTGTTAATATTACACATTTACACATCTTTGTGTTCATTTCAGAGGTGAAGACCAGACCTCCAAAACCAAGACCATTCAAGACCAGAGGTGTGGTCGAGACCAGACCTTCCAAGACCAAAACAAGACCATTCAATCAAGATAATTCATTAATTGTGTGACTATTGAACATTAATTAACAAGCAGAATCACCAAAGGAGAAAATCACAATTTCAAGTCACCATCATGGAGATCAGGGTTTGCTTTAGTAGGGCGCTTGACCCTTGACTTTTTAATATTAAATTTTTTTGGCTGTTGTAACTGAGTCATAACAGCCAGACAAACAAAGAGAAAAGATGATCAGGTGGTGTTGGTTATGTTTTCACATAATCATTATTTGACCTGAATCACTGAACTCATTTAGAGCCCAATCTCTGAGTTAGATTTATTGATTACAGCAGCACTATGATCTACAGCAGAAGATCAGCTTTTTCAATATAATCCAAAGAATTTCTCAAAAGTTGTTCTGATCAAAAAACAAAAATCTTTCTTTTAGACACACACAGACATCAAGAATCAGCCTGTGAATCTCAACAACGGTGACAAGCAACATATTCTGATAAACAGATCAGCTCTGAACATTAGAGAACAAGCTACTAAAAAGTCACTTAACAACAGCAAAAAATAAAATAGTGAGATTAAAGGAAATTACTAAAACAATTCATCTTAGAATTTATTCAGCTCATAATTTATTCATGCAGCAATGCATGATGGGAGCCATGGATGAATTTTGATTGGTGGCACCCAGAATGCACTGCAACATGCTTTATTATTCTCACCACTGTTGAGATGCACAGGCTGATTCTTGATGTCTGTGTGTGCCTAAAAGAAAGATTTTTTTTTTTTAATCATAACTTTTGAGAAATCCTTTGGATTATATTGAAAAAAAGCTGTTTTTCTGCTGAAGAATCACAGTGCTGCTATAATCAATAATGTAAATCTAACTCAGAGATTGGGTTCTAAATGAGTTCAGTGAATCAGGTCAAATAATGATCATGTGAAAACATAACCAACACCACCTGATCATCTTTTCTCTTTGTTTGTCTGGTTATTATAATTAAAATTACAACAGCCCAAACAAAATCTAATATTAAAAAGTCAAGGGTCAAGAGCCCAACTAAAGCAAACACTGATCTCCATGATGGTGACTTACAGTTGTGATTTTCTCCTTTGGTGATTCTGCTTGTTAACAGATCACCTTCCTGACACATTTATTGTGTTAAAATCATAACACAATGAATGTGTCAAAGTTAACACAACGAGTGTTGTCCCTAAACTCACACACTGATGTGTAAGAATTGAGCCAATTTGAGTCATTTTTTAAGAAATGCTTTTTGACACATTCTGATTGTCTGTGTTTGACACAGTGAATGTGTCAAAATTAACACAAGTGTCGTCCCAAAACACAAGCACTGATGTGTAAGTGATGTTTTTTGACTGGACTTGACAAAGAGACCATTGCAAATTTGGTACACATCCTTTCTAAGAGTGTATGTAAGTTATACTGCTTTTAAATGAAAATCAAAGTAAACGTTTAATTGTCCTGAAATTGTCACGATGCATAAAATAAATATAATTCTTTCTTTTTTATATATAATTGTGTGGTGAATTATGACATTTCTTCATCCCTATCCTTTGTCAATCAGAATGTGTGGCATAATAATCAAGATGAATTATTATTACTATTAGGCTATTATTAACTGTATCTTAACATCTCGGTAACACTTCACTTAAAGCATTGATGTATAATGCATTAAGGTATTCATAATGTACATTATAATGCATTATATATTTTCATTTATAATTGTAACCAAAGTTAAAATGCATTATAATATTTGCAGAACATTTGAAATTGGTTGTTTCAATGCATTAAACTTTCTAAAGGTGTGTTCAATGAATAGATAAGTATTATAATGTATTATAACAGTGGTTACAATTATTTATGAGTTCATACAATGCATTATAAGGTGCATTACAAATGCATAATTAATGCATTATATATAAAGTCTTTTAAGTAAAATGTTACCAACATTTCTGATCACAAAGCATAAAAAACATCAAGTTTTAATTTTTTCAATTGTTTCAAATTTTCAATGATATATAAAATAATGTAAAGCGTCCAGAATACTCACTGCGTAGCAGAAGGGTGTTTATTTCTGCCTCTGATAAGAATCGCTGCTGAGCCGCTTCCCTCCTTGCACCGTGATGACATCAGCTCTCACAAACCAAACCAACAAAAGATGCTGTGTGAAGATTCACACAATCATGAGACCAAGACACAAAGACGTTTTCAGACGTCTCTTCCTCTGTACTTCTCTCTCTATCAATCAGTCAAATAAACAGATGCACTCACTTGCCAAACAGAGTTGAATTTATAAAATGATCCTATAAAAGACAATACATAACCTTTTGCACAATACAACAAAACTCTTTTCACTGTGATTCGAGAAAGCAAAATGTATGATACCATTGTCAGGTTTTTTGACTTCAGTCTTTTGCTTTTCAGTATCACAGGAGCTGTCAATGTTATGATTTCATGGAATTGTGATCGATCATCTGAATATTATGGTGAAGGTTCTTGGAATTTTTATTATTATTATTATTATTATTATTATTATTTTTCTGTATAGTTTTGCTTGCATAGGTTTTTGGCTTGATAATGAGATGCAGATGTTTGGATATTGCTGGAACTTTGAATGAATGCAGACCTTCCATTACTCAAGCCATGTGTTTGTCATGATGCACTGCCTGCATGTGACCATCAGACGGCAGCAGTGTTTCAGACAAATTTCCCTTATGAATTGACCATGTGCACGGTTACTTCCTGGTTTTTGTTAAGCCAGCTTGGGCATTTCCGGTGAACTGTTAGCTGTCATTCTGTACTCACTGTACATCAACACAAAACCATCAATGGTTGACTTTTTAATGTAGTTATCACACTTGCTTAATGTGCCAATAAACCAGTTTTATTGATTGCAATGAAGACAAAGCTAATGGGAACGTTTGAATAAGAAGTGTATATATATATATATATATATATATATATATATTTTGTGTGTGTATATATATATATATATATATATATGTCTATGTATATACACATATACTGTATATATGCATATACAGCACAAAGAACTGTATCCAGTTTCAGAGAGAATATACAGATTTAAGATTTAAACCAGTAAAAGCCTTTTCAACATTCGACTCTTTCTCCCAAATTATGCACAGACACTGCAGTTGTAATGCTGAGAAAAATTTATTTGTTAGCCCTTACAGCTTTATAACTGATTAAAACAGATGAACAGAAAGACTGACACAACTCTGTGGATGACAATGTGTGTGACGTTGCAACTGATCAGAATCAGTTATTTTCAACCACTAGCACATTTCCAGTAATCTGATATTTGATGGTTTTCCAGTCAAACACGTTTCCCTTTGGCACACACAGTTCCTGGTTTGAATAAACCGCCTTAATCTGACTGCCAGAGAGAACATGATCCCACATGTGCACATCTGTAATTTCACCTACAAAGCTCTGCCCCGCGTCAAAGCCACCCACATATTTATCACAGTCTTGGCCGAGCAGGACGGTGCCGCCAGGACGAACTGAGTGACCTTTTCTATAGAGCTGGAACGCACTGCGCTGTCCATCCACCCAAAAGGCAGCAAGACCAGGTGCAGAGTCCCAGGTGATGCACAGATGGGTCTGGAAGGTGGAGAGAGGACGCAGGCGGAAAAGTGCTCCATCACCGCTGAGGTAGAAGGACAATCGGCCGTCTTTCTCTCTCCACACGTTGAGCTCGTCATAGTTGGGTGTGCGGTAGGCAAACAGAATGATCTCCCTCTCGCCCTGGAGCTCCGTCGCGACACGCATGCAGAGAGTAAATGCTGAAAGACTCAGTGGCTTTTCAGGAGTGAGTTTAACATAGCTTGAATCAGTCTCGGTTGGAAACAGAAGCACTTTACCACCAAGACCCACTGCAAGACAAAACACAAAATAAACCATCTTTTACTAGACACAAAATCCTGCTCATAACAATCCATTAAACTTAATCATGTAAAATGTGGTACCTTCAGCAGCAGCTGCTGTCAGAGAGAGCAGACAGAAAAACAAAACCAGCATCTTGCTGCAGGTCTGAAGGAAATAGTGCAAAAGAAAACCCATGACTTCTTTTAGCAGACAAATTCTTCACTGCTTCATTGTTTTTAACATTAAATTTCAACAGTTTCTTACTACTAAGTGTTCTTCAATCACTTTTAAGCAACAAGACACAAAAGGTTCAAGATAAGAATACTTACGATGTTCAACAGGTGATATCAGAGAGAAGATCAGTTCAGGTCAGGTGTTTGTCTCACAGATGATCATGACTAGAAGTGCCTCGAGTATTTATCTGCAGATTGGGTTGAGCCCAGATTCACGTACGAGCCTCCCAGTCATCTTTTTTATAATATTTTAATATTAACCTGTAAAAGGGAAGTTGACGTGTCCTGCAGTGACATTGCATGCAGTTTTGCAGTTACTGAATGGAGTTTTTAATTTGTAGAATACAGTTATGGACTCATATAATGAGAGACTATTTGAAGCATGTGCACTTGTATTTATACAAGTATATATTTATACAAGTATATACCTATAGAGATCATATTTAGTTTGAGACATTTTTGAGATCTCTCCTGAAACTAGAGGAGATAAATGTCTCCCAGCAAACAAAAAAAATTGTCTCCCATATCTTTTTCTTAGGAAAAAAAACCCCAGCAGACTTTAGAAAAAGTCTCCATTTGCCCTCCATCCATGTAAATCCCATTTCTGTCCAAGAAGCTGAGACATAAGATAGATTTGATTTGTGATTTTTCTGTCCTGTTCCAGCAGAGATTAAGCTAAATGGCACTTTACAGACATCAGAAGAAAAAGAGTGGGAGCTGAGAGTGACCTGGGGAAATGAAACAGAGGATTCAGTGTTAAAGGGGTGAAAGAGGGATTGAGCCTCTGCAGCGTCTGTGCGACTGTGTTGAGCGTTTTCTCTTCAGAGGGAGAGATGCTGAAAACACCATGACACTGGAAGTCGCTGTCGGGTACTGAAAACAGACCAGGTACGAGAAATCAGTTTATTCTTTTCTTTCATCTAATACACTTGATATTGGGTTTCTTTACTTGTTTAAACACTGTTAATGAAAATACTGTCTTATTTTTTCATAGTACAGCAGTTTTTATGGCTTTATTCTTACAGGCAATAGAAATCTTTAATATGGAGTCGGCCCACCCTTTGCAGCTATAACAGCCTCAACTCTTCTGGGAAGGCTTTCCACAAGGTTTAGGAGTGTGTTTATGGGAATTTTTTACCATTCTTCTAGAAGCGCATTTGTGAGGTCAGACACTGATGTTGGCGAGAGGGCTCCGCTCTAATTCATCCCAAAGGTGTTCTATCGGGTCGAGGTCAGGACTCTGTGCAGGCCAGTCAAGTTCTTCCACACCAAACTCGCTCATCCATGTCTTTATGGACCTTGCTTTGTGCACTGGTGCGCAGTCATGTTGGAACAGGAAAGGGCCATCCCTAAACTGTTCCCACAAAGTTGGGAGCATGAAATTGTCCAAAATGTCTTGGTATGCTAAAGCATTAAGAGTTCCTTTCGCTGGAACTAAGGGGCCAGGGCCAAGCCCAACCCCTGAAAAACAACCCCACACCATAATCCCCCCTCCACCAAACTTTACAATTGGCACAACGCAGTCAGTCAAGTACCATTCTCACGGCAACCGCCAAACCCAGACTCGTCCATCAGATTGCCAGACAGAGATGGTGATTCGTCACTCCAGAGAACACGTCTTCACTGCTCTAGAGTCCAGTGGCGGCGTTCTTTTACACCACTGCATCCGACGCTTTGCATTGCACTTGGTGATGTAAGGCTTGGATGCAGCTGCTCGGCCATGGAAACCCATTCCATGAAGCTCTCTACACACTGTTCTTGAGCTAATCTGAAGGCCACACGAAGTTTGGAGGTCTGTAGCTATTGACTCTGCAGAAAGTTGGTGACTTCTGCGCACTGTGTGCCTCATCATGCGCTGACCCCGCTCTGTGATTTTACGTGGCCTACCACTTCATGGCTGAGTTGCTGTTGTTCCCAATTGCTTCCACTTTGTTATGATACCACTAACAGTTGACCGTGGAATATTTAGTAGTGAGGAAATTTCACGAATGGACCTATCACGGTACCACGCTTGAATTCACTGAGCTCCTGAGAGCGACCCATTCTTTCACAAATGTTTGTAGAAGCAGTCTGCATGCCTAGGTGCTTGATTTTATACACCTGTGGCCATGGAAGTGATTGGAACACCTGAATTCAATGATTTGGAAAGGTGTCCCAATACCTTTGGCAATATAGTGCGTGTATGTATATATATATATATATATATATATATACACACATATACATACACACACACACACACACACACACACACCGATCAGGCATAATATCATGAGCACTGACAGGTGAAGTGAATAACACTGATTATCTCTTCATCACGGCACCTGTTAGTAGGTGGGATATATTAGGCAGCAGGTGAACATTTTGTCCTCAAAGTTGATGTGTTAGAAGCAGGAAAAACGGGCAAGCGTGAGGATTTGAGCGAGTTTGACAAGGGCCAAATTGTGATGGCCAGACGACTGGGTCAGAGCATCTCCAAAACTGCAGCTCTTGTGGGGTGTTCGGACAGTGGTGAACTGTCGACAGGGTCATGGGCGGCCAAGGCTCATTGATTCACGTGGAGAGCGAAGGCTGGCCCGTGTGGTCTGATGCAACAGACGAGCTACTGTAGCTCAGATTGCTCAAGAAGTTAATGCTGGTTCTGATAGAAGGGTGTCAGAATACACAGTGCATCGCAGTTTGTTGCGTATGGGACTGCATAGCCGCAGACCAGTCTGCTGACCCCTGTCCACCGCCGAAAGCACCAACAGTGGACACGTGAGCATCAGAACTGGACCACGGAGCAATGGAAGAAGGGGGCCTGGTCTGATGAATCACGATGCATGATCGGTATATATATATATAT
This sequence comes from Mylopharyngodon piceus, assembly GCA_039654765.1. Classification (NCBI taxonomy): domain Eukaryota; kingdom Metazoa; phylum Chordata; class Actinopteri; order Cypriniformes; family Xenocyprididae; genus Mylopharyngodon; species Mylopharyngodon piceus. Next base: position 1,998,973 of record CM077444.1, on the reverse strand, counting down.
ATAAAAATAAACAATGATATTTACAATAAAATGTAAAAAAAAAAAAAAAAAAAAGGTTTCATATACATTTTTTCCCAAAAAGTTTTAGGTCAGTATAATTTTTTTGAAAGAAATTTATGCTTTTATACAGCAGGGACACATTAAAATGATCAAAAGTGACCGTAAAACATTTATACGGAGCCCCGGACATGACATGCAGGAAAAAAACAAACAAAAAAAAAAAAATAGTAGGCTAAATCGTGCGCACGATTTACTATTTCGTTCCCTCAATTTATAAAGCATGCGCATGATTTTTAAATCGAGGGAACGAAATAGTAAATCGTGCACACGATTTCCACAAATCCAGCACCTGGTTATGACATGATATAATGCGCAATAATAATTATTACCACATATCTTTCTAAAGAACGTTATCTTCAAACACAAGCTACAATGTTGTGGTCATCCTGACCAGGTCACCAGCGAGCATTGCTTAATAAGCAACTGTTGTTTTGTTCATGAGATCTCAACAGTTCATGCTTTGTTTTGCACAGACTCTAATTGTATGTGTATTTTACTGTACAAAATATAAAAAAAAATAAAATGCTACAGTAAAAACCTGTTAATTGTTAAAGCAACCACATAGCAACACACTAACAACCACCCAGAACGCCCCAGCAACTGCAAAGCAACACACTCACAACCACCCAGAACGCCCCAGAAACTGCATAGCAACACACCAGCAACAGCATAGAAAAAAACTAACTACCACTCAGAACACCCCAGCAGCAGCATAGCAACTCACTAACAACCACACAGAACACCCTAGCAACACACTAACAACCACTCAAAACAATTTTATCAAGAAATGCAGCGCCACTGTCATATTTTCTTACATTTTTGTTCGACATGTTGAGGTGACGATGTCCTGGTTGTATGTCTACGTGTGTGTCTGCTGTGCCTGTGACTTGATTTGGGTGTGTGACAACGATGTGTTTCAAAACGCAAAAGAGAATTGTCTCAGGGGCCCCCTAGTGTTCAGGGCCCTGGGCTGCAGCCCATGTTGCCCATTAGGATAACGCAGCCCTGATGAAGACAGACTCCTGCAAGACTTCTTGAGCTGCTCTATAAAGTTTGTAAGGATATCAATCATATCCGGAGCACTTTACTGAAATCCTTGAGCTGGGTTAGTACTTCATCCGCAGAGATTCAAACTTGTCCATGTAGTGAACTTCTGAACAAACACCACATGTTGTGACTTACTTGTGATTACTTTGTTCTTTGAATCAGAAGGTACTTTTCTATTAGTTGTGTCTGCTAAGTCGAACAACACTGTTACTGTTGCTCATAATTAGGATTAGTGATTTGAACAAGCTCCTATACGCACTGAACAGCGTGAGCGTCGTCCTGCAGCGTTTGTGCTTCATACTGTACATGAATGATTCTTCAAATCATGTTTCTTGTTGAGGAAAGCTCTATGTGGCTTACGATTTTCACCTGCAAGCAAGATTAGTAAGAGACTTTAGCCGGGCTCACACTACAGGTGTTTTAAAATCCTAACCGATTGTGAAATCTGGTTGCAGCACACACATTAGGAGAATCTTCACAGATTTTTTTCTTGCAAATCTCAAACATGCACACACTACAAGATTTGAAAATTGTAGCGCAGCACACACTACAGGATATTATTACGATTATCATGCACAGAGGAGCACCTCACGTGATCTCATGGGAAAGCGATGTAAACATATATACACTATATTGCCAAAAGTATTGGGACACCTTTCCAAATGATTGAATTCAGGTGTTCCAATCACTTCCATGGCCACAGGTGTATAAAATCAAGCACCTAGGCATGCAGACTGCTTCTACAAACATTTGTGAAAGAATGGGTCGCTCTCAGGAGCTCAGTGAATTCAAGCGTGGTACCGTGATAGGTTGCCACCTGTGCAATAAGTCCATTCGTGAAATTTCCTCACTACTAAATATTCCACGGTCAACTGTTATTGGTATCATAAAGTGGTAGGCAACGTAAAAATCACAGAGCGGGGTCAGCGCATGCTGAGGCGCACAGTGCACAGAAGTTGCCAACTTTCTGCAGAGTCAATAGCTACAGACCTCCAAACTTCGTGTGGCCTTCAGATTAGCTCAAGAACCTTCATGGAATGGGTATAACTGCCATAATTCTATAGAGAAGAAGAAGAAGAGATCTAGTTCAAGTTGAGTGTTTATGGTTAAAACGTATATAATTTTAAAATTTTTTTAGAAAATGACCGATCGTTTCGCTACAAGACCCTTATTCCTCGTCTGGGATCGTGTAGAGCTCTTTGAAGCTGCACTGAAACTGTAATTTTGACCTTCAACCGTTTAATCCTGGAATGTTTTCATCAAAAACCTTAATTTCTTTTCGACTGAAGAAAGAAAGACATAAACATCTTGGATGACATGGGGGTGAGTAAATTATCAGGAAATTTTAATTTGAAAGTGAACTAATCCTTTAAATCTCTCAAGATCTCAGCAGAGGAAGAGAAAAACTAATATGAATAAGTCAAGGGTCAAGAGCCCGACTAAAGCAAACCCTGATCTCCAAAATGGTGACTTCAAACTAAACATTTTCAATAAAACATCGATATAAACCTTTGGTAATTCTCAATAAGAACTTCTGTAGATGGGATTTTGCTGTGTACACAACAAATTTGTGACCATACGGTTTCGGGGAAACAATCATGACTAGCTAGTTGAGTTCTTCAACCATGTATCTATGGTAGCTAAGCAGCAAGTTATATCATTGTATGGGAAATGTACCCCTAATAAGTGAAGTTGGTAATGCTGTAAGTTGTTTAATCCTCTTCTGCTGATATCTTAAGAGATTTAAAATCGAGGTTAGATTTATCTTGGCAACTAGATAGTTGTACTTTTTCCTACTATGGATGTCAATGGCTAGAGTCAGCTGTCTGGTTACCAACATTCTTCAAAATATTTTTTTGTTGTTGTTGTGTTCAACAGAAGAAAGAAACTCATACATGTTTGGAACAACATGAAGGTGAGTAAATGACAGAATTTTCGTTTTTGGGTGAACTATCCCTTTAAGTGAAGTTATGGTAATTAACATGGTGAAGAAATATGTCTTTGTACACCTCAATAAATTTTAACCCAAAATCTTGATGTTGCAAAGATATTCTAGTGTTTTTGCATTACAATGATAACATTTTCCAATAATGTTGGGACTCACTGTATGTAAAATACCTAGATTAAAAAAAATGTAAATTCTCAGAGGACGTTCTTTCAGAGCCTTTGAAGAAATGAACTACATAGCTTTGCAAATAATGTTTAAGCTGTTGATTATAATTATAGCTACATTACAAGTTTATTGCAAAATAATCAGATGTATACTAATACAGAACCACAGGGAGACCGACTCGATTTTGTCAATCGCAGTGCTTTATGTGAGTGTGGCGGTCACTGAAGTAAACTTTGTCAAAAAAATATATATATATATATTATATCATACTTTTTTGTGAGAAAACATTACCAGTTACTAGACTGAGGTTAAGCAATTTAGAACATTTTTAAAACTCTTTTTCCGAATTATGCACAGACACTGCAGTTGTAATGCTGAGAAAAATTTATTTGATAGCCCTTACAGTTTTGCAAGTCATTAAAAAAGAAAAACAGATTATAGAGACTGGCACAACTGTGTGACATTACAGCTGATGAGAATCAGTTATCTTGCACCACTAGAACATTGTCAATAATCTCATTGATGGTGTTCCAGTTGAACACGTTTCCCTTCGGCACATACGGTTCCTGGTGTGAATAAACTGCCTTAATCCGACTGCCAGAGAGAACATAATCCCACATGTGCACATCTGTAATTTCACCTACAAAGCTCTTGAAGTTACAGAATGCAGTTTGCAGTTATGGGTTAATTTAATGAGTGAATATTAAACGTGTACATGTGTTTATACTTTAAAATAACAGCACAGGACTGCAAAAAAGCTAGAAGTTCATTTACTGTAAATAATAAAAAGGCGACAAATAAAAAAAATCTTTTATGTTTTATGGAAAGAAAAAAAAAAACGAGACATTTTTGTGATCGCCTCTGAAACTAGAGGAGACAAATGTCTTCTAGCAAATAAGCATTAGACTTTAGAAAAATTCTCCATTTGCTCTCCATTGCTGTTCAGGAAAATTAGTTGTGATTTTTCTGTCCTACTTGCAGAGATGAAGCTAAATGCCACTCTACAGACATCAGAAGAAAAAAAAGAGAGCGAGCTGAGAGTGAACTGGCGAAACAGAGGATTCAGTGTTGAAGGGATGAAAGAGGGATTGAGCCTCCGCAGCGTCTGTGCGACTGTGTTGATCGTTTGTCTCTCAGAAGAAGAGATGCTGAACGCACCATGTCACTGGAAGTTGCTGTTGGGTACCGAAAACAGACCAGGTACAAGAAATCATTTTATTTTCTTGCATGATATTGTGTTTCTTTGTGTAGTTTGTAGTCATTTGTTGGGGTTGTAGTTACTCGCGTTGTTTTAACCACTGTACTTTCTTATTTAACATAGTACACCAGTCTTGATGCTTCTAAAGCAGATTTTTGTGTGATCGGTGGTCTGAACACATTAAAGGGACAGTTCACCCAAAAATGAAATTTCTATCATTTACTCACTCTCAAGTTGTTCCAAACCTGTATAAACTTCTTTTTTCTGTTGAACACAAAGGAAGATATTTTGAAGAATGTGGGAAACTGAACAATTCTGGAGCACCTTTAACTTCCATAGTATTTTTTTTTTCCTACTATGGAAGTCAATGGTGCCCCAAAGTGGCCTGGTTACAAACTTTCTTCAAAATACCTTATTTTGCATTTAGCAGAAGAAAGAAATTTATACAGGTTTGGAACAACTTGAGGGTGAGTAAATGACAGAATTTTATTTTTGGGTGAACTATCCCTTTAATGCTCAAACGTTTGGGGTCAGTACGTTGTTTTTTTTTTGTTGAAAGATATTAATACTTTTATTCAGCAAGGATGGATTAAATCAAAAGTGACAGTAAAGACATTTATAATGTTAAGAAGATTTTTATTTCAAATAAATGCTGTTTTGAACTTTCCATTCATCAAAACTCCTGAATAAAAATCACAGTTTCCACAAAAATAACTGTTTTCAACATTGATAGTATTGAGTAATGATTCTGAAAATTCAGCTTTGATCACAGGAATAAATTGCATTTTAAAACATATTACTATAGAAAACAGGTATTTTAAGTTGCAATAATGTTTCTGCTGTTTTTGGTCAAATATAATAAATATATTAAAACATAAATAAGAAACATTTTTTTAAAAAGAGTGAGTTGTTCAGACACATGAATATATAAAACACAGTAATGACTTTGATGCATATGTTCATATGTTCAGTATTGTGGCAAGAAATCATGAATGGATAAATGTGTGCAGAGGCAAAATTTCCATGTTTCTATAATGACCGCTACTGTCTTATGTCTCTTGTGGTCATGCTGATGCTTACTGTATATCATTACGATAGCAACCCATGTGCCTATAAATAATGACCACACTGTCTGAACACAAATATCAGATTTCTTTACTTACAAAATGACAGACAGTCTGGATTTGAACAATTATTTCAGGATTTTCAATTTATTCAGACATGGCACAGTAAACCGACAGTGGAATCTCATTGATCTAAAATCCACATACTGTAATTGTATATTAAACATCCAATAAACTTTGACTGATTTTGGTTTTGTGCCATTGACCTACTGCTTTAAACTTACATCTGGTGTCAGATTTACAAATATCTTCTTATTTATGAATGCAACACCAACAAAGAAGTTAGGATGTTTTTTAAAAATGTTCTTAAGAAGTTCGTAATTATTTTCTTAAGAATATATCAATGGTGTTCCCTGAATGTATGGCGGTTAGTGATGTCCGGTTCCTGAACTAACTGTTCTTTTGTACTGGTTATTTTTAGTGAACGTGATCAACCAGTTCACCGAATTGAACTGAAATGTTTAAAACAATTTGTAACTTGCGTCAACACTGATTTTAATGGATCAAAACTCAAGTCAACAATTTACTATAATAGCAGATGTACATGTGTGAACTGAGGACTTGAATGAGGTGGCGAAATCTAAGTTTCTTAAATAACAATTAATTTAATAAAACATAAATCACACGTTACACATGGCTTTGTTTAAGCGTGTTTAGGGCATGTATTTTCACTCACAGGGATATGGCGTGTATTAATGACATCATTATGTATGACGTAAAAGAACTGGTGAATCTTTTTTGTTTAACTGCTTCATTAAAACAAAGTGTTCAAAAGATCTGGTATGTGGAAAAGAATCTGACTTCCCAACAGTAATATTAAACACCTCAAAGGCCACCTTTTTTTTAAGACAAGTTGGAGGTTATCTTAACTTATTGATGATTATTTTTAAGAACATTCTTTTCAAGAATTCAAGTTTTTGTCTCCAGGAAAAAAATGATTAAAACATTTTTAAGTAATGTTCTTGGGAATACAAAATATTCTTAACTTTATTCTTAAGTTAGAAAATAGGAAACTAAAAAAAATAGCAGTTAAGAAGAATTTATTAAGAATCTGGCTTGGTTATGACATGTTATAATGTGCAATAAGGTTCCCACAACTTGCAACCTTTCTAAAGAACGTTATCTTCAGACACAAGCTACAATGTTGTGGTCATCCTGACCAGGTCACCAGTGAGCATTACTCAATAAGGACTGTTGTTTTGTTCATGAGGTCTCAACAGTTCATGCTTTGTTTAGCTCAGGCTCTATTTGTATGTGTGCTGCACAACAGACATTATGCAACCATTTCTCAGACACTCACACACACTCCTACACCTCAAATACTCCATGTCCACATGTATTCATGCAGTCTTGCTGTCCTTTTCTTGACTGTACAAAATATTCAAAAAAAAAAAAAAAAATTGCTACAGTAAAAACATGTTAATTGTTACCTGACATTGATGAAAATGATGAAAAACAATACTGGCTTTACCAATAAAATATATTTTAATTTAAAATATTGTAGGAATAAAATATTTTTTTGGTAAAAAGTATGAATTATCTTATTTATGGTGACAGTCTACTCTACATTGTTTAGCCACAGATGAAACATCACATTTTACAATATATTATTTCTATATTTACATTTCTTCTTATTTTTTTTATTGGTTATATATTTGACTGTTTTATATCACATTACCAAAATACCTCCTGTAATGCCATTGTTGTCATATCTTTAAGTGAATTTCTGGCAACCACAGTTGCCAGAGCTTCAGTAGAGCAGCTGTACTGAGCAGCACCAACTGTGATCATTCATTCTTCTAATTCTACTCTCTCTCTCTCTCTCTCTCTCTCTCATTCATGTACTCTGTGAACCCATCCAGTGGTCAGTCAGGGCAAAACAGCTGTTATGTGTCACTCTAAGTTATGGGTCAGCAGCCCCCAGAATAGCATGAAGACAGACTCCTGCAGACTTCTTGAGCTGTTCTATTAAGGATATAGATCATATCTGGAGCACTTTACTGAAATCCTCAAGCTTGGTTAGTATTTCATCTGCGGAGTGTGAAACTTGCATGTAGTGAGCTTGTGAACTAACACCACATGTTGTGGCTTACTTGTGATTACTTTGTTCTTAGCATGAGAATGTATAGTGATATTTGCCAAGTCTATTGCTCATACCTAGAGTTAGTGATTTGAACAAGCTCCTAACCATAAGCATTGAACTTCAGTGTGTGCGTCATCCTGCAGTGTTTGTGCTTCAGACATGAATGAATCCTCAAATCATGAGTCTTGTAGGGGAGGCAAGGCAAGGTGTTTGGTTTAAGATTTCCACCTGGTGCATGATAAAACAAAATGAATTGAAGACTTGGAGGGTGGACTCTTTTGACTTATAGCAAAAGCATAGCAACACACTCACAACCAGTCAAAACACTCCAGCAACCACATAGCAACACACTCACAACCAGTCAAAACACCCCAGCAACCACATTGCAACACACTCACAACCAGTCAAAACACCCCAGCAACCGCATAGCACCACACTCACAACCACTCAGAACAACCCACCAACTACATATCAACACACACCACCACACAAATCACCCCAGCAACTGCACAGCAACAGCACAGCAACACACTCACAACCACTCAAAACAACCGAGCAACCGCATAACAACACACTCACAACCACTCAGAACAACCCACCAACTACATATCAACATCCTCACAACCACTCAAAACACCCCAGCAACCGCACAGCAACACACTCACAACCACTCAAAACACCCCAGCAACCGCACAGCAACACACTCACAACCACTCAAAACACCTGAGCAACCGCACAGCAACACACTCACAACCACTCAAAACACCTGAGCAACCGCACAGCAACACACTCACAACCACTCAAAACACCCCAGCAACCGCACAGCAACACACTCACAACCACTCAAAACACCCCAGCAACCGCACAGCAACACACTCACAACCACTCAAAACACCTCAGCAACCGCACAGCAACACACTCACAACCACTCAAAACACCTCAGCAACCGCACAGCAACACACTCACAACCACTCAAAACACCCCAGCAACCGCACAGCAACACACTCACAACCACTCAAAACACCCCAGCAACCGCACAGCAACACACTCACAACCACTCAAAACACCCCAGCAACCGCACAGCAACACACTCACAACCACTCACAACCACTCAAAACACCCCAGCAACCGCACAGCAACACACTCACAACCACTCAAAACACCCGAGCAACCGCACAGCAACACACTCACAACCACTCAAAACACCCGAGCAACCGCACAGCAACACACTCACAACCACTCAAAACACCCGAGCAACCGCACAGCAACACACTCACAACCACTCAAAACACCCGAGCAACCGCACAGCAACACACTCACAACCACTCAAAACACCCCAGCAACCGCACAGCAACACACTCACAACCACTCAAAACACCTCAGCAACCGCACAGCAACACACTCACAACCACTCAAAACACCTGAGCAACCGCACAGCAACACACTCACAACCACTCAAAACACCTGAGCAACCGCACAGCAACACACTCACAACCACTCAAAACACCTCAGCAACCGCACAGCAACACACTCACAACCACTCAAAACACCTCAGCAACCGCACAGCAACACACTCACAACCACTCAAAACACCCCAGCAACCGCACAGCAACACACTCACAACCACTCAAAACACCTGAGCAACCGCACAGCAACACACTCACAACCACTCAAAACACCTCAGCAACCGCACAGCAACACACTCACAACCACTCAAAACACCCCAGCAACCGCACAGCAACACACTCACAACCACTCAAAACACCCCAGCAACCGCACAGCAACACACTCACAACCACTCAAAACACCCCAGCAACCGCACAGCAACACACTCACAACCACTCAAAACACCCCAGCAACCGCACAGCAACACACTCACAACCACTCAAAACACCTCAGCAACCGCACAGCAACACACTCACAACCACTCAAAACACCTCAGCAACCGCACAGCAACACACTCACAACCAGTCAAGACACCCCAGCAACCGCATAGCAACACACTCACAACCACTCAGAACAACCCACAAAACTACATATCAACACACACAACCACTCAAAACACCCCAGCAACCGCAGAGCAACACACTCACAATTACTCAAAACACCCCAGCAACCGCACAGCAACACACTCACAACCACTCAAAACACCTGAGCAACCGCACAGCAACACACTCACAACCACTCAAAACACCCCAGCAACCGCACAGCAACACACTCACAACCACTCAAAACACCTCAGCAACCGCACAGCAACACACTCACAACCACTCAAAACACCCCAGCAACCGCACAGCAACACACTCACAACCACTCAAAACACCCCAGCAACCGCACAGCAACACACTCACAACCACTCAAAACACCTCAGCAACCGCACAGCAACACACTCACAACCACTCAAAACACCTGAGCAACCGCACAGCAACACACTCACAACCACTCAAAACACCTGAGCAACCGCACAGCAACACACTCACAACCACTCAAAACACCCCAGCAACCGCACAGCAACACACTCACAACCACTCAAAACACCTCAGCAACCGCACAGCAACACACTCACAACCACTCAAAACACCCCAGCAACCGCACAGCAACACACTCACAACCACTCAAAACACCTCAGCAACCGCACAGCAACACACTCACAACCAGTCAAGACACCCCAGCAACCGCATAGCAACACACTCACAACCACTCAGAACAACCCACAAAACTACATATCAACACACACAACCACTCAAAACACCCCAGCAACCGCACAGCAACACACTCACAACCACTCAAAACACCCCAGCAACCGCACAGCAACACACTCACAACCACTCAAAACACCCCAGCAACCGCACAGCAACACACTCACAACCACTCAAAACACCCCAGCAACCGCACAGCAACACACTCACAACCACTCAAAACACCTCAGCAACCGCACAGCAACACACTCACAACCACTCAAAACACCCCAGCAACCGCACAGCAACACACTCACAACCACTCAAAACACCCCAGCAACCGCACAGCAACACACTCACAACCACTCAAAACACCCCAGCAACCGCACAGCAACACACTCACAACCACTCAAAACACCTCAGCAACCGCACAGCAACACACTCACAACCAGTCAAAACACCTCAGCAACCGCACAGCACACTCACAACCACTCAAAACACCCCAGCAACCACATAGCAACACACTCACAACCAGTCAAGACACCCCAGCAACCGCATAGCAACACACTCACAACCACTCAGAAAAACCCACCAACTACATATCAACACACACAACCACACAAATCACCCCAGCAACTGCACAGCAACACACTCACAACCACTCAAAACACCCCAGCAACCGCACAGCAACACACTCACAACCACTCAAAACACCTCAGCAACCACACAGCAACACACAACCACTCAAAACACCCCGGCAACCGCACAGCAACACTCTCACAACCACTCAAAACACCCCAGCAACCGCATAGCAACACACTCACAACCAGTCAAAACACCCCAGCAACCGCATAGCAACACTCTTAAAAGCACTCAGAAGACCCCAGCAGAGAGTTTTGCACAGGAAAGCACTGCTCACATTTACTTCAACTGTAAAAATCTAGTTTGCATCAGTACAATAGTTCTGTTATTCTGATAAATGACTAAGAAATGTCAGTGGGAATAAAGGAATGAAAAAAATGGAATGGACTTTCCCAACAATCCCTGTACAGTGCTTTCAGCAGTAGTTTTCAGAGACAGAGGCTGTATGTATGAGGTCTATACACACTACAGCAGATAGACCTCCCTTTTCCTGAGTAAATGACTTTCGATTGGATGCTCTCCTTTTCCGGCCTCCTTAGGAACCCATTCTATGAGTGCCCATCTGTTTTCAACGTAGCTAACTTCGGCAGCTTTGTCTCATCTACACACAGACGGTCATTGCAACACTAAAAAGTGATGCCGCCATGGAGCCATTCACTTTTTAAACCATTTTAATAGGTTAAACATTACATTACCAGCTTGGAAAATATGCTACTTTGACTAGAAACACCGGAGACCGGACATCTAAAGCATCATTCCAGTTACAAGTCGAGAACCCCTGCTATAGAGTGTCAGACTGTGAGATTATGCACGTTTCACAACAACTGTGGCTCGACGTGGTCAAACATGGCTTGAGATCTACTTGAACCTTATGAAATAGCAACCACAGTTGCTCAATAAATAACTTAAAACCAATATTTTCAACAACAAAAAAAATAAATTCCTTTGAATCCAAAACAGACGTTTAACAGCAAGTCAGCTAACCTGATGGTTATTGATGATTCATTGTGTCCATCACTCTTGTCTCTCTAGGATGGAGGATCAGGACAGGGTCAGTCAGGCCTCCAGCAGTGCCACAGTGTCCTTTCTGCCAATCAGAGACAAGGTGAATCATATACACATATGAACAAACACGAGTACATGTTTCAAACCCACTGACACAGTTTGTGTGATTATATATGTGCAGAGTCATGAAAGAGTGCAGACGTTTGGAAAGAGATGTCAGGCGGCAAAGAGAGACCCCAACTGCCCTGTGGTGATCAGAGGATGGCTGTACAAGAGGGTAATGTTTAGAGCACAATATTAACCATCTGTGTGAGATGATGACAAATAAAGATCTTCGAGAGATACATTACAAGTACCTAGTTTAAAATTATAAAGATGAAATACTCCGAGACACTTGTGTGGTGAAAAAAAGCCTTTAATTAACTATGCTAAATCATTAAAACAAAATGTGTGTTCCAGCTAGATAGCCTTCTTCAGAATACACATCAATGGTACAAACAAGTCTTAAACTATTAGCAATTAGTGCATCATCAAAGACAGCTAGTTGATCTGTGGCTATGACTGGTCTCTTAGTACAAAACATAACAATATGAAATTCCTAGTTTAAAACTTTTCATCTTTTTACTTTAAAATACCATCTTTGTATTCATGTTGGTTTGGCGTATATTATGAAAGACATGCACTCCTTTTTTCAAATATTTTTGATATAATGACTGATAATATAATGACTGTGATATATTTTCCTTAAACCTTGAAGACAAGTGAGTGTAAATATAACATTAACCTTTTAAATATTTAACATATTTTTAAGTTAATGGTATTTTAGACATTGTTATTGTAAACTAAATCTTTTAACCAAAAAAAACCCCAAAGTTGTCCGCACACTGAAAGACATGCAATTAGACCAAATCAAGGGTCTATCACAAAAATTACTTTAATTAGACATCTACAAGGTGAAAAAATGTGCAAAAAAGTGACGTGTCTTAAAAACAGACCCTTTTTTTTTTTTTTTTTAAACCTTTTATAAATTGTTTTTGGTAAAAAACAAAAAAAAAACAAAAAAAAAAAACATAAAATACAGTATAAACATTAGATGAAAAACTTTAGAATTTTGAAATAAGTTGAAGTACTAAAATGTACTGAAATAATTTTTTTTTTTTTATATAATATTTTATCAAATATTCATTTTTAAAGCATAAAAATTATCTGATATTTTAAGAGATTTACTGACCTTTGTGATGACATTTCCTGTTTTATGCCTCAACACCTACACATTTTTTGACTTTAAGCCCCACCAATATGGTGTATATATATATATATACACACACACACACACACACACACACACTTGAATTCAGAAATTCAAAACTCCCAAATCCCAAAAGTGTAAAGAGATTTGTATGTGATCATAATTGTCTTTTTCTATAGGACAGCACTGGACTGAAATTGTGGAAGAGAAGATGGTTTGTTCTCTCTAATTACTGCCTGTATTATTATAAAGGTAAACCCATTGCTATGTTATTTTCTTATATATATACACAATCTTAAATTAAATGTTTAAAAGTGCAGTAACTTTCCATTTAAAAAAAGAATGAAATTACAAGTTTTCTCTTCACATACTTAAGTCTTATTCCCTGAAACTCTTCTTAAAGACAGCCGTGAGGAGTCTGTTCTGGGCAGTATTCCTCTTCCCAGCTATAGGATTCTGTACTGCTCACCTAGAGAGTGCAGGAACCGCAAATACGCATTCAAGGTGAGAGCGAACGTTATTTGGAGCTCCTTAAACTAAATGTACATTCTTTATAGTCTTATTGTACACTTGTGCATTTAGGTTGTGCATCAGGGGATGCGACCATACATCATGAGTGCTGAGACGCAGGAGGACATGTTGGGCTGGGTCAGGGCTCTCAGCCAATCAGCAAGCATGGAGGCTGATGACATCATCAACAGGTGAACTTCAGCTCTCAAGCTAAAATTGCTCCATTTGTACGGATTCTACAATTTACTTTAATGTCTCTTCTTGTTCTTTAGACGCTGTGCCAGTTTTCAGGACTTCACTCAGATGGGAGATAATGCTGAAATGATGGAGCTTCAGCACATGACCACGTTTCCCGAAAGAAACGCCCAGACTGGAACAAAACTGACAAGGGTGCAGACAGAACCAACTCTAATAGATCAAGATATGACAGGAATTAAAATGAAGACACCAGAACTGAGAGGAAGACATGAGAGCAGATCAATGTAAATGATCCGAGATGCTTCACGACAATTAAAGTGTCTCGATGAACCTTTTCAAATGTCTCTCTTTTTCTCTCTGTCAGTGCATCTGAAGCTACTGAGCATTCTCCAAGTATGGTAAACACAGATGAGGAACCTCTTTCCTTCCTACATCCGAGAGCAGCCTTCAAGCAGCCTCCGTTTCCCAGAGATCAGTATGGGTCAGTGTGTCACGGTCCTATGGGCAGAGCGGACGTTTGGCCCATGGATAACTGCTCGAATGCTCCAATGTCACCCTGCATCTACACAGAGAGAGGACATCTGCCCGACAAAGTGAGAACAGACACCAATGTTCTGATATGATCATATTTATAATCCACACTTTCTTTAACCGTCTAATATCTGTGTTTCAGCCTTTTCCGCCTGAGTTTCCATGTTCTGTGTGCTACTCTTCCAACTACCACACGGCTGAACACACGGCAATGTGCAAGGTAAGATAAATCTGTGATAATAACTTCATGATATGAATCTTTCGAAAGCAAATTTTCCATGAAAAAAAAACAAAAAAACAGTTCATTTCAATGAACCAGTTCAAAAGAGCAATTCTTTAACATTAGCACATGGTCTCTGACATCCGTGTGGCATATTTCATGCCCGCCATTTGTAGGCTCATATTATAGTTTATCTTTTTTTCAAGTCAGTTAAAAGTGTTTTTATCTTTCCATCCATTTATACAGCCATGATTCTAAAAGTAATTTAGAATCTAAATATAACTTTCATTTACATAAACACTCAAAGACATTTTTATCTTATGGCTGAAAAAGTTTGTGCATGGTATTTTAATGCATGGTAAGGTATTTTTGCAATTTTTATGTAGCTTGCAAAAAAATTGGTCAGAATGGCTGTCATTGGAGAGAAAAAAAACTTTGCATATTGATGATGTAATTACGACAAATCTGATTTAATTTTGTTTTGCTCCAGGCAGGAAAATCAGACATCCTCATGGAGAGAGAAATACAGCCAATCAGAGATCTGGAAAACGATACAGATGTGAGTGCACAGTGAGCAACTGCTCTTTTATTCTAATTTTCTAACTTAAAGGGTTAGTTCACCCAAAAATGAAATTTCTGTCATTAATTACCCTCAAGTCGTTCCACACCCGTAAGACCTTCGTTCATCTTCGGAATACAAATTAAGATATTCTTTGATGAAATCCGAGAGGTATATGACCCGTCCATAGACAGCAATGTAATCAACACTTTCAAGGTCCAGAAAGGTACTAAAGACATCATTAAAACAGTCGACGTGACTGCAGTGGTTCAACCGACAAGAATACTTTTTGTGCGCAAAAACTAAACAAAAATAACTACTTAATTCAACAATCTCTTCTCTCTCCTGTCATTATCCTTACAGAGTTGCCGCAGTAAGCACAGTGCAGGCTTCTGTGTTTACGTCCGAATGCCGGCTCAGTATCGACCAAAGTTGATCACGTGAGCAGCACGACGCATGCATGTGATGCTGACCCAGGAGCCAGCCAATATTGAGTCGGCGTTCTGACGTAGAACCTGAAAGCGCTGGACGTAAACAACATATGAGAAAGACACAGAAGAGAAGAGATTGTTGAATAAAGTCATTATTTTTGTTTTGTTTTTGCACAAAAAAAGTATTCTTGTCGCTTCATAACATTAAGGTTGAACCACTGCAGTCACGTCGACTGTTTTAATGATGTCTTTAGTACCTTTCTGGACCTTGAAAGTGTTGATTATATTGCTGTCTATGGAGGAGTCAGAGAGCTCTCGGATTTCATCAAAAATATCTTAATTTGTGTTCTGAAGATGAAAGAAGGTCTTACGGGTGTGGAACGACATGAGGGTGAGTAATAAATGACAGAATTTTTATTTTTAGGTGAGAGAGACTAAGAATATTTTGTATTCCCAAAAACATTTCTTTAGAATGTTCTTATTGTTTTTTCCTTAAGATTGTTCTAAAGACAAAACTCCTGAAAGTAATTTATTGGGTTAAGCATTACAATATAACACTATTACATATACATTTACTATTACTAGGCATGTGCACAAGTACTCTGAAGGGAATCTTTACTCTACAAAAATGAGTCAAATAGGGACCTTGTTTATAATTTTGTAATCATGACAATAGTGTACATGCTTATGATTATTATAAAGGCCAATTCACACCGCACCAACAAACGCCAACAGAAGGAAACAGTCACCAGATTACAGCACGTCACTTCTGATACAGCATGTTCAATCGGCGAAAACGATCTCCGACAAACGCCAACCGACAGGGCCTTGACACGACCACAACGCAGCCCTGAAGTATCAGCAGAGATTGAGTCAACTAGATCATCCACTGTGAGGGCCATACCGGCGTGATGAATACGATCCTCAATTGGATGGAACTGGAATAAATACTTTGAATGTTGCGATCCTATTGGACTTACGATGGCAACCTGAATCGTAACAAAGCACTGTTGGCCAGAGGAGAACTGGCCCCCCGACTAAGCCTGGTTTCTCCCAAGGTTTTTTTCTCCATTTAAACACCTATTTGCCACTTGTCTGCCACCTGATGTCACCTGATGGAGTTTGGGTTCCTTGCCGCTGTCGCCTTTGGCTTGCTTAGTTGGGGACACTTGACATTTGACTTGACATTTGATATTCAACAGTGCTTTGATCTGCCTGCACTGACACTATTCTTTAAGAGCTGCTGTGCAGCCAAATAATGTACCAGTTATCAATGTAAAGCTGCTTTGACACAATCTACATTGTAAAAAGCGCTATATAAAAATAAAGGTGACTTGACTTGACTTGACAGGGGTAACACACTGATCTGACAAAACCCAATGAGCGTGTCTGTCAGCATTTGTCGGTGCGGTGTGAATTGGTCTAAAGGTAATCTACAGGTAGCGCAGAAAGACGGTTGTTGAGGTGTTTTACATTGGTGATGGGAAGTCTGATTCTTTTCTGCAAACCAGGGTCTGGATTCACAAAAATCTAAAAATAAAAGTGCAATTCTTGAAATATTTTCAAATATTTTTGTAAAGGTACACTATGTAACTTTTGGCCCCCTAGCAGTTAAACAAACAAAAACAAAACTGCATGCATTTTGCAGAAGAACATTGTTTTGGTTGTGCTTTGGCTATTTAAGAACTTCTTAATAAAAGTACTTATTAACATTCTTATGAACTTCTTAAGAAACCTCATAATTTCTTAAGAATATTTTCGTGAATCCGGCCCCTTGAGCTTCCGTCAGCCATTGTCCTTCTCTTTGTGTCTCAGGTGGTTCTCACTCGTCTGTGCGGCTGTGATAAACTGCTGCAGTCTGTCTCTATGCAGCTGGCTCAGTTACAGGCAGATAAGGTCTGTCACACAAACAGATCACGTACACTGAAACAATGGATGCATAAAAACACGTCACAAATATTCCTGCCTGCTCTCTCCCTTTCTTTAGAAAAGCGTGGAGTATGCTTTAGAAATTAAATGGCTGGGGATGGAAAATGGACTTCCTGGAGATCAGGAAGTATCCCAGAAGACTTTGCTTCAGGAGGAGCTGGTTACACTCAGAGCCAGAATATGCGATTTGTCATCGGTACAGTACTGATTGTGTGTGTGCTATGGTTGCACAATTAATCACCTGCGATTTAATTAAATAAACAATATATGCGCTGCAAGTTTCAGAGTGAAGCGTGGCACTGTGTTCTTACAGCGTCTCGGTTCACAGTAAATGAACTGCATCTGCTCTGAGTTTGGAGCGCTTAAATGTGCATTTGTGAACGCAAAATGTACCAACCATCTTCGCATACTTTTAATGAGAAGCACTAATCAATGCATTAATGATGCATTAATCCTCTCTTCATCAGGAGATGGACAGATTGTGGAGTGATTATGAACGGATGGAGAGCGAACTGTCCGTTTTTCATTCTCATCTCCAACACATCCTCCATTTCGGAACGCCGCAGGTAATGCGACGTTTGAGCAGATCACCTGATGCTCTGCTCCTAATAACGTTCCTGTGGGTGTTACCATCAGCATACAGAAACATCTATACTGTAAACTTTCAGATTTCTTTACTGTAACAGTTTGACATTGTGGTTAAAGATCTTGTTATGCTAAATGACTACTTACACATTGCAAATGGTTAAAAAAAAGTTTAAATCCAAATAACCCCAGGAGCAGATTCAGGCGCAGAGGCAGCTCTGGATGATGGAGGATATCTTGTGTGGTTTGAGGGTGAACAAGAACCGCTTTATGGCCTTACTGGGTCTACAGACGCAGGGGGGTGAGTATATGTGTCAGTCTGTGTCAATTTCCATTCATTTAAGTATGTACTGTAAATCGTTTTCTCCTTCTATCCTTCAGTTCCTCAGCCAAAACCCGTTTCCTACTTTGAGGGCGAGTTAGGAGGCCTCAACATGGTAATGAGATGCACTATACTCCATTCTCAGGAAGTTAAACACAACTTTGTCACATCAGCCCTTTGATGTTTACACATGCTCCCGAGAGCCTCTCTTCCGTACAATGAAGGATAATGCCGAAAGAGCCATTTTGTACTGTCATGCAAAAAAAAGAGATTCATTCAAACTGCCACATATAGTCAGATCTATTTAGTCTATAGTCTCAAATATACAGTCCTTGGCATTAAAAAGTTTGATTTAAGAGACATGTAGTTGGCTAGACATTCTGCTGTGTCAATTTAAAGATGATATCCTTCTCTTTCTCTCATGTAAAAGGAGTGTGTGACCGAAGCAGAGCAGCAGGACTACATGAAGATTCATCAGAGTTATAAGAGATGGACCCAAGAGAGCCCTGCCAATGACAGCAGGTCGAGTGCTGAACACGAAGCCCCACACGAACCTCTGCGCCTGACCCGTGTCGTGACATCTACCCTTCCGACGTCGCTAATCGCAGAGCGCATTTTTGTAGACGACCCCTATCCTGAGCTGCCCGAGCAAATCACCCTGCAGTCAGGACTGAGGTACAGCCAGAGGAGCGCTGCGAAGAAACCCAGCAGAACGACTCATGAGACGGCCGACAAGAACAGACACTTACACTGGGCCGACGGACCTGAAGAGATGTCGCAAAAGAAACCGCCTCAAAATCCCAGAGAGAAAGCACTGGCTGACAGAAAAGTCTGGACACACCATCAGCAGGAGGTGAAATTATTTATATTATATTAAAATGTGCTGTTCGCTTTCCCCACAAAGCTTCCTGTTGCAGAGAGACTACAGATGCACCAATACTAAATATCTCCACCGATACCGATAGCCGATATCTGCTGATACCGATAACAATAGATTGGGGGTTCTGCCTTTTTTACCTTCTTTTAAAATAATGATAATTTCATTATAATTAATAATTAATCAGTATATTTTAATAATTATATTTTGAAAGAAATGCAAATAAAAACTTTTTTCTCTAAATTTCATCAACTTGTTTCAGAGTAACTGGTATGAGTTATAAACAAACACATTACTCAAATTAGTATTAACACACATTAACTAAATTCTGAAGATTAAATTAATATTTCTTAACTTTCTGAATGTTATTAATTCATATAATTACTATTAATATTGAACATTAAACTGGTTTCTTAGCATTTTCTTTACACAAAGCCCAAATGCAGTCCATTTCCTGACCTCTTTTGATTGACAGGATATATCGGCCCTGACTATCGGCTGTTTTAAACTATTGGCCAATAGCTGATAGTGTGCAAAATTTGCTTTTATCAGCCAATACCGATTATTGGCCGATATATCGGTGCATCTCTAAAAGAGACATCATCTTATGATTTTAGAAAATATAAGAGCCTAAAGAATTGTTTAGACATTTATAATCTTATTTTCTAGGTATTTATTAAAGTAGTTTTTAATCATGATAACATTTATCATACATACTCTTAAGTAATACCATTCATTAGTTTAGAGTAAGTTTTTTTTTTTTTTGAAGAAATTAATACTTTTATTTAGTAAGGACGCATTAAATTGATCAAAAGTAACAGTAAAGACTTTTATAATGTACAAAATTTATATTTCAAAATAACTGCTGTTCTTTTTTAACTTTCTATTAATCAAAGAATCCTGAAAAATGTATCACTGCTTCCACAAAAATATTAATCAGCACAACTGTTTTCAACATTGATAATAATCAGAAATGTTCCTTGAGCAGCAAATAATCATATTAGAATGATTTCTGAAGGATCATGTGACACTGAAGACTGGAGTAATGATGCTGAAATTCACACAGGAATAGATTAAAATTTTCAAATAGAGAACAGTTATTTTAAATTGCAATGATATTTCACAATATTACTGTTGTTACTGCATTTCTGAACAAATAAACGCGGACTTCGTGAGCAATTTGAACCTTTAAAAATAACCTTAAAAAAAGTTGTTGAATTGTTGCTGCATTGACCACCATGTGGAAAGAGATGTAATAACCCAGAGCCTGCTGGGAAATGTAGTTAAACTGAAAAACAAAATGACCCAGAGTGCAATCATTATAATATGGATGATTATGTGCATGTGTGCATGAATGCATGTTGCAGCTCGAGCCTGAAGCCTTGTGCCTCACAAACTCTGAGTCTGACTGCGACGCTGCCATGAGCTCTCAGAAACGCCAGACTAAACTCAGACAAACGGATAAAAGAGACAAAAGTATGAGGTATGGATATTTACACCATCTACACCCGTGAACAATTCTGTCGATATGAAAAAATGTTAAATTGACAGTAATGAAAAAGATATATTTGCATGAATACAAATACATGCTATGCATGGTTTCAAAACTGCACTTAATCTTTATTTCTCTGAACACTGTCGTGTTGTGCACGTATTAGGTTGTGCATGTCTTTAAATATCGAGCTTTATGCCATGTTTATGCCATTTATATTCAGTCTGATTTTAGTTTAAACTAGCAGAACAGCTTTTCTTTCTACTGCTATGTTGTTCACTCTTTCAGTCTCATCCTTGCTGACACTATATTCTTCTGAAAAATATTCTCATCGCTCTGTCTCTTTTATTTTTCTTTTGTTTTCAGTGCAGCCAGAGAGCACTTCATAGACGACATTCATCCCTTGAAACTCATTACAGCCAGTGAAAAAGAGACAGATGTCCAGAAATACACAGCAGGTTACATGCAGCATCTGTTTAGCATTCCCTCTATATGCAGTCATGCATGCTCATGCATTTTACTATGGTATAAAATATTTAGATAGAATTTTCAAGAAGAATTAGTGCTAATTAAACCACTAAACTCTAAATAACACAGCCTTTAAACTTTATTTACTATTTAAACATGTAATTTCTGCATCATTAGCGTCACCAAATGCAGTTGCACAATCACAATTTGTAAAGAATACAAGAATTTCATTTTAATGCATATATTATGTAAAATAATGATCTAATAATCTTTCTCTTCTTTTCCAGATTCTGCTGTTGTACATTTGAGCAACGGCTACAGCAGTGATAGACGCAAATTTAAAAGCCAGAGCAGAGAGTTGGCCAACTCAATAATGCCACAATGTGAAGACGCAAATGTGCACAACGAAATAAAGGACAAAACAGCACAACAATCATCTTGCAATGACATCATTGTCATAGAAAGCCACTCCATCAACCATATTTCAACTCTAACAGTGTTTAAGGGACATCAGGGAAACAATCAAACACACAAACCTCATAAAAAGAACAGAAGCTCTGACCGACAAAAGCTGTCAGTCTCGGCTAACGTGAAATCTGAGTGCTTTCTGTCAAATAACCGACGGTGCGAGTTAGTCCCGGTCTATGTTCACGATGCAAAACCTCAAGCATCCATTACTCCAGTGGAAAATAAACAACCAGACCAGGGAACCAATCAAACGCTTGATAAACCAGTGGGAGGAGACGGTGGGCGGAGCCAATGTCCCAAAACAACATTCGAAATGGCACATATTGGCCAAACAAATGGAAAAAACTGCACTGACCTCAAAGAAATGCCTGATCAACCACTAGACGCTCAGCCAACAACAACATCTGACAATCAATTGACGTCCAACTCTGACCAATCCAAGCCAGAGTTGTGCATCTATGAGGAAATCCAGTTTAGCTCACCCAGATCAGGAGATGATGGTGAGAATCAGAGGGATCAAACCAGTGGAGATGAAACACGACCATCAAACCTCACCGTAAATGAGTCTGGACCGTCTCACACTGAGGTCAATAGGGAGAACAGTACAAAAAATACAAGTCGAACAGGAAGTGATGTCACGTGCAAGAGAGGGAAAGAGCAGAAAGTTTACAGCTCTGTCATAAAGAGCTCAGTAATAAATCATCACGTGCAGGACTGCAGGCCGCGGATAACCGTGGTCAGCACCAGCCTGTAGATATGAGTGTTTTAGTGAGGCTAAAGAAAGTGTGAGGGAAAGAGGCAATCAGACACAAAAGAGTAGGGATATCAGAAGTGAACAGATAGTAAATAAGATAAAAGGATTGAATAGGAGATTAAATTACCTTTGCCTTCAGAACATCTTCAATCCTTCATGAAATGTAATCATATCATGCTGATCTGTGTGAAAAGCATTGAGTGTAGTGTTAGTTGAGAATGGGTCATTTTTGTGTCATTTAGCAACAATCATGAGAAGAATTTGTTATTTATGTATGTAACGTGTATATGTGTCCTTGTTAGAGTGCCCGACTCCCATGCCTGCGGACCCGAGTTCGAGTCCCACTTAGAGCGGGCGCTTCGAACAGGAGGGGTTACATATACATGCACATTAAATCTCATGACTACTAAGATAATACCTCTAAATGCATACAAACTCTTGATGTTTTTAAATGACCTGGAAATATTACTTACATTTCTACATGAGCATTAATCAGTTATCAACCTTGTGATTTGTGAGACCAATTATAGTCTAATATGGTAAACACATCTGTGGCTTATTAATTCAGTTGCTTTCTGTGGTTTTGCCAAATAGGACATGTTTTTGGATCAACATCCTTGTTTGTATATTAGATCTTTGCTATAAACAGTTAGATTTTAAGGTTAGGGTTATGACTTAAGCATATGTGTATCTTCAAAATCCTAATTATGACGTCACAATTATGACTTAGCATATCATAATTGATTTTTAATGTTATAATTTTGACTTAGTATGTCATAATTATGACTTTGAATTTCATAATTCCAACTTTTATAATTATATAAGCATGATTTTTTTTTTTCTTATGTGGTGAGTTTCCATACTTTCCTCTTGTTAAGGGTTAAGAATGTTTGTCTGACAGGAAGTTTGGCCCAGAAGCAAATAAAAGATGTTGATCTGGGATGTTCTGCTTGGCTAAAGTCATATTCATCGTGCCTAATGAACATATTAGAAGTTTAGTAATTTTAATAAAGCACTTTGTACTTTCATTGGAGTGTTATGTGATGCTATTTTTGTTGTTATCTAATTAAACCATCATATTTGAACCTACAAAACAAGGCTAAAGCTTCCTACCACATTTTTTTAATTTACTTCCTTTTTTATTTAATTTAATTTAACAACAGTAAATCAGAGAGCACTAAGTTCATATGTAAATCTAAAACTGATCTCAATATAACCGAGTGAGGAGAGATAGTTCACCCAATTGTGAAAAATTAAAATTTTGTCAGCATTTACTCACCCTCATGTTGCTGTAAAAAAACACATATGATTTACTTTCTTCTGTGGGACACAAAATTTGATCTTTAATTAGCACTAATTATGCTCATTTTCCACACAACATGATTGTTGACGGCTGTCAAGCTTCAAAACTGAATAAAGTAAAATATCATAACAGTCCACACGACCTGTGCGGTACATTACAAGTCTTCTAAAGACATTTAAGTTGTGAAATCTCACCCTAAATCTCCAAGCGACGTGCATTTGTGGTGGTTCTAAACAGATATTGACAAACTTTATAATTATGGGAGTTTTGTTTTATCTCAGACAGTGAGTGTTTTTTTTATTAAACTCGAATCTTTTTAATCTGGTAAACAAGCAATTTGGTCATATTCATTCACTGACACCTGTTGTTCATTTGGTTCACCGTCCGTATTCACATAAAAAAAACCCTGACTCATCAGTGAAGGGGGCGTGTTTGTTCAGGAGGTCAACCAATGAGAGTATCCTTCACAGCCGCACTTTAATGTTATTGGTTCACGCTATAGTCAGTCTTTGAAGGCAGGAAATCACTCACAAGCTTCAAAGAGAAACTTCAGTAAACGACTCCTTTATTTTTTCTTATTAAATTATTGCCCCCAATCCTCTGACATCATACAAATTTATTTTATTATATATATATATATATATATATATATATATATATATATATATGCACTCAGCAGTCTCATTTCACAGAATAACAAGTCAAACAGTGAAACTCATTTGCATCACATTTGTGATCGTGTTCCTCTGAGAATTGAGCAGATCTCGTTTCATCATGTATCTGCAGGTGTTTTCATGCTCCATTGAGTGAAGTTTATTTGTAAAATATGAGCTAAAGCCCTGATCCAATGAAAGACCCGAAACAAAAATGACACAAAAAAGGACACGAAGACATAATGTTACAATCTTTTATTTAATGACTGAATTTGAATATAATTATGACTGAATGATAAAGCACACATATAGTCTTGTCTGTAGCCTACTTGATTCATTTTATCAGCATGATAAAACTTTATATCATGTGTGACGATCCTCATGTCAGTTCAGAAACTGCAGGAACACACATGGACTTGGTGAATAATTCATGGATTAACAGTGACGTTTCAATCCAACTACAGTCTGTTAAATGTAGCTGCAAGCAGCGATGACGGGCCCAAGCCCTGGTGGCACCGCCACCCCGGTGGCTTTAGGGCAACTGTGCACGATGGGCAATATGCATTTAAACCGGGTAAATGTTTAAAAGACTATTTTAAAATCATTTGAATGTACCACATTACTTTAATCCCTTGCCATGGCAACACCGTTTGAGGTATCCAACATCCATTCGCAATTTAACATCTTCAAAGTCTTACCACCAAGTTACAAATTTTTGCTGTGAATTGTATAAACCCTCTAGCAGTAGTAGTTCAAAATTCAAAGTCTGATTTTTCAGAACATCCACTCGTAATTTAGCATTCTTAATGTCTTGTCTTCATGCTGACTGAGTTTGGAGGTGACTGGATGAATTCCCTAAGAGGAGTATATCAAATTCCAGAGCATGCATTTTTCAAACAACCCTAAATAGCCAACTTTCTGTTGGGCTGGTGTATGACTTAGAGTGCCCAAAGAGATCTGTAACTGTATGAAGTCTGGTTACTGTAGGTGAAAAGGGGTGCGCTACAGAGCCCCTCAGATACAACCATATAAAAGGGTGTGCCACAGAGCCCCCCCGACAACTTGTGCCCGGCCCTGATGGCCGACGATTCCTACGTGTGTGCAACGTTTCAAAAGTTTTTGAGCATGTTAAAGGGACCCAAAAGTGCCCAAAAGTTTGAAAAAAAAAAATGTACCCAAGGAAAACACTTGGGCCCTAATGAGTGACTGTCTTCAGGTAAATGATCTGGAGTGTGTTTGCATATTGATCAGATGCTTCAGTGCTCTGAGAGTGTTTATAGTGCTGTGAGTTTAACACTTCATCACTGACACACACAACAATCTTCATCAACATGACCTTCATCATCATCTTCATCTGGACTCTCACAGCGTTTGCACAAGGTTTGTGGAGCACAAGTTTGATATGAAT
Source organism: Mylopharyngodon piceus (assembly GCA_039654765.1). Taxonomy (NCBI): domain Eukaryota; kingdom Metazoa; phylum Chordata; class Actinopteri; order Cypriniformes; family Xenocyprididae; genus Mylopharyngodon; species Mylopharyngodon piceus. Next base: position 1,973,066 of record CM077444.1, on the reverse strand, counting down.
TCATTTCTTCAAGTATATTGTCAAAGTTTTGAGTTGATTTTCTTCTTGTTGTGTGTTTCAGAGTGTAGAGGACAGATCACCGTCACTCAGAGTCCCTCAATGACAGCAGCTCAACCAGGACAAACTGTGAACATCAACTGTAAAACCAGCAGAGATGTGTACAGTTATTCTGGGACATACTTTTTCAGCTGGTACTTACAGAATCCTGGAGAAGCTCCTAAACTCTTGGTTCGTTTTGTAAGCAGCCTCCAGTCAGGAACTCCATCTAGATTCAGTGGCAGTGGATCTAACAGTGATTTCACTCTGACCATCAGTGGAGTCCAGACTGAAGATGCTGGACATTATTACTGTCAGAGTTACCATAGTGGCAATGTGTTCACACAGTGATAAAGAGTCGTACAAAAACCTCCGTCAGTCAGAGTCACAGTGACTGAACTGATACTGCAGCTGCTCACACACTTTCACACACTACTGACACACAGAGGACAAACACAGGAACTACACATGTGCTCAAAACTGACTTAAGACTGAAATCAGCTCTATTAGACTGTGATCTGTCCTGTGACAGACGGGTTTGACTCAAATATGCTCAAAATCAGAGAAAACAGAGTGTGTAAATTGATATGAAATCAAACTAACAATAATGGTGCCATATGTTGTTTTGTTTTTGTACATTAAACTACACTAAAGTCATGGTGTATCAGTAACATAAAGATGTTTTTCAAGCAGCTCCTTCATCTAAAGCTGTTTATAAATGTATTACTCATAACTCATTTCTCATGAGCAGAAGTGAAAGTGTTCCAGTTCAGAGCGTTGAACCAATCAAAGAGTGAAACTGTGAGTTTGAGGTGAAAATCACATTTGCATTGGCAGGTTTAGTGATTGTGATCCTCTCAGAATAGAGCAGCTCCGTCTCCGGTGACCATGTTCAAACCCCAAGAGCTTCATTTGACATTTACTGCTAAATGCAGCTGTTCTCGACTATTACAATCAATCAAAAGCAGCTGAAACTTTAGTGCAGGACTTTGAATGAACGACACACTGATCAATGATGCAGTCGGACACAAATGTAACGCGTTCAGAAGCTTTATTGAATGAACAGCAATGGCAGAAACATTGAAAATCACGTGACTGCTGTGAATCCTGCCGGACGCTCAGATACGGCTCGTCTCGACTGGAGAAACATCAGCACTCGGAGCTCTTGAGGAACGAGGCCTCTTGATCAGCTCCGTCATGTCTTACTCTGCAGACGAAGCGCTCTGCGCCTTCCCAGCGTGCTTTGCTGAGGCTCAGGACGCTGCTGCGGCTGTAGCGTCCGTCCCGCTCGCTCTCTGCGCTGGTCTGAACCCCCTCGGTGACCTCTGACCCGTCCAGCGTCCAGCTCACCGTCGCCCCCTGTGGAGAGTAAGAGCTGAGCAGGCAGAGCAGTGCGGCTGAGTCTCCAGAGATCTGCAGAGAAGAGGGCGGCAGCAGAGACACGGAGGGCTTCACTGCGGGACCAGCTGCACAAACACACAAACACAGTCTTCAGCGCACAGTTTATCAAATATTTACATCTGCAGCTACAATCTTCACTGGAACAGACATGATAATGCAGTGAAAATCACAAGCATTTCATCTTTACTGTAATTCAAAAACGCTGATTTTGTACATAAACCACAAATATATTTTATATTCTAAAGTACTTTGAAAATATTTTCAGCGAAATCAATATTCACTACAACAGATGCAGACATGAACTTCTGTACAAACAATGTAAATTTAAATTTAAACTTTAATTTTATAAGTTCAATTTCAAATGATCCCCAGAATGATTTTGAAAAACATTGTCCATTGATGATTATATTATGATTCGTTATAAGATCTAGAAAACAAATTCAATGATCATTTCAATATTAATTGTATTTTAGAATTTTCTGCTATTCAGATGATCTCAATTATAAACGTCATCAAATCTGAGTTTAAACCGTTTAAATGAATATTAGCTGTATTATCAAACGTTGTTTTCATGCATTTAAAAAACCTTAATTTTTTAAACTACCAAGAATTAAAACAAAATGATCGAGAAATAATTTCATAGATTTTAAAGTACTGCAGTCAGAACATTAAAATACAATTAAAAAAAGCCTTTTAAAAACAATATGAATTATAATATTAGTAGTCAAAATTAATAGTGAAATAAAGGGAAAAAGACTTTTTTTGTAGAATTAGTAAGTTACAGAACATTTTAATCTCAATCTAATTTTTAAAAACATTGTCCACATGAAAACTGATGAATATATTTTGACTACATTTCTATTTTGGCAATCAATCGAAATTTTCAGCAAAGTTTCAAATATGATTTTTTGATCTTTTTCAAATATGATTCTGTGAAGACAATCACATCCATCAGCAAAATTAATAGTTTAAATTGATTTTCAAATACTCATTAGATAAATGTCTTTGTCTGATGATGACGCCTACAGAACTAGATTTATTTTGTCTGTTTTACCAAACTTTTGTGTCATGCATTTAAAAAAAAACTTGTTAAATTTACCATTAATTATAGACAAAATTATATCAAGAAATAATTGAATATATCATGAAATACTGCCATCCATATAATTAAATACAATGAAATGTTACTAATAAGTTAAATTATTTATGTAAAATGAAAAATGGCATTAAACAACAATATGAAACTAAAATGAAAGTAAATTATGAAATAACTACATGAAATACTGCAATAAAGAAAACTTTTAAAAAACATTTTGTAATAAAATAATAATCTTGTTGACAAATATTTGCTGAAATAACCTAAAAATATAGATAAAATGATTGAATTAAAATATCATACACTTTCATTAGAGAATTTTAGAGACTTACTGATGGTCAGTTTAGTTCCTCCACCGAAAGTGAACCACAGTGCTTCATTCTAGTGAAAGCGTCGTACAAAAACCTCCGTCACACTCAAATGAACACAAACTCCAGCAGAGAAAGAGACGAACGACACTCACACACACTGATATGAGACTCAACAGCAGCTCTTCTCAACATCAACATGATTGAGCTGAAAAGAGACACACAATATTCATCTTTTAAAGAAATACTTGTTATTGCATGAATGTTAAAATTTTATAATCAGTCCAAAACTACATTTATCACATTTACAAAACATGAGTGATTTCAACTCTGCCAAATCTATTTACCTGCTTTATAATGAAATCTTTAGCCAGATTTAGATGGTCATTCTCTATTGGATGACCTTTGACCTGTTCTACAGTATCATGATGATATCAAATCTGCAGCACAGGTATGAAATGCTCTCAGCATCAAAGTCTGAATGAAACTGATCATTAAAACAGTGTTTAGAGGGAGAAGATCCACCCAAAATAACATGAAGTAAATCATGAGTGTCTGTTTCTGAAAATGATCAATAGAAATTTATCAGCAAAGATACTAAATGACAAAACAGTGTTTCTGCTGTCTTCAGGGAAATGATCTGGAGTGTGTTTGCATATTGATCAGATGCTTCAGTGCTCTGAGAGTGTTTATAGTGCTGTGAGTTTAACACTTCATCACTGACACACACAACAATCTTCATCAACATGACCTTCATCATCATCTGGACACTTTTATACTGCTTTATACTACAAGGTGAAATAAATCATTTAAATTGTATAATTTTAACACAGCTTAAAAATATACTGAACAATATATATTTTTATGGACTAATAAATGAATTGTTTTTCAGGCTGTAGATCTCAGATCACAGTGACTCAGACTTCTTTGAAAACTCCCACACCAGGAGAAAATGTTGAGATGAGCTGTAAACTCAGTACTGCTTCAACCTGCAGTACACCATGTGTGTCCTGGTACTTACAGAAACCTGGAGAAGCTCCAAAACTCCTGATTTATTTAGCAAACACCCTCCAGTCAGGAACTCCATCTAGATTCAGTGGCAATGGATCTGGGACTGATTTCACTCTGACCATCAGTGGAGTCCAGACTGAAGATGCTGGACATTATTACTGTCAGAGTAGACACTACATCAACAGTAAACATGTGTTCACACAGTGATAAAGAGTCGTACAAAAACCTCCGTCAGTCAGAGTCACAGTGACTGAACTGATACTGCAGCTGCTCAAACACTTTCACACACACTCAACAGTGAGGATTTTCATAAATATTAAATTAGCATTCATTAAACTCTATACATGCTAAATACTTTAATCTATAACACTCTTTATCCTATTAAATGTATCTAACACTGTATCTATGAGGTTCATAATTTGGCCACATGTTCTTGTTTCATCATGTATCTACAGGTGTTTTCATGCTCCACTGAGTGAAGTTTATTTATAAAATGTGAACTAAAGATCCAATGAAGGACCCAGAAAAAAATGACACAAAAAAGGATACAAAGACATAAAGTTACAGTTTTATTTTGTTTATTGACTGAATTTTAATATAACAATGACTGAATGATAAAGCACATAGTCTTGTGTGAAAGGCAGAAAGCAGAGCAGATGCAGATGAAGCGACTGAAGCTGATGTGGAGAATGAATGAGTCCCTCATGTGCTGCAGAGAAACACACTGTTGGTCTCCATGTGAGACATGAGTGAGAAGAGCAGCAGATCTCCTCTGAACACTGCCGTCTCCTCACACAGGCTGGCCGCTCCGTGTGTCCTCACAGTGTCTCACTGAGACGCTCTCCATCCACTCCTGCTGCTGCTCCAGCTGTACAGACCGTCCTTCTCCAGGAGCCCAGCGCTGCTCTCCTGAGACCTGCTGCTCCCGTCCACCTTCAGCTCAGGCTCCAGTCTGACGGGAAGCCCTTGTTGGCCACACACACCAGTGTCGCTGTGTTCAGAGAGGAGATCTCTGCACTGACGCTCACAGACAAATCACACTTACAGTGGCTTTCCTTTAGGATTCAAGAGAAAACTGGGAGAAATTCTCCAACAGCGAGAGAAACAACATGAAGAAGAAAACAGACAAAGAAAATCACATCATTATTCCATAAACACATTAATGCTCACAAACTACACATGAAAAGAGTAAATGTTCAGAATACGTTTCACATTTTGGTAAATATGCTGATTAATTATGAAATAACTTAAAAAGGAAATATCACTGAGTTTTGAATCACAAAAATTCAAATACCATTTTCTGTTAGAGAGAAACTAAAAGGCTATTATATGTACATTTTACATCTTTAAAACTCTCAGCAGGCACAATAACATTTTATTGAACAAAAATGATGAAATTAGCAATTATTTTGTTTTAACAAGTTGGGAAAAAGAAGATGAGTGACAGAAAATAACTAAAAAAAAGTCAAACTTCAACTCAACAGTTTTACATATACCAAAAAAAGACAAATAATAGTCCAAAAGAAATAGCAAATTCAAGCCTTTTTCTTCCTATAAATAAATGTGATAATTTGTGTGAAAACTTTAAAATAAACTTTATATGATATACAACTGAACACTGAGATATTAGAGTATCCCAGGTAATTCATGAGAATATGAGTTGAGTGTTTGATGAGGAAAAATGAAGTTTTTTAATATCTGTCATTTCTGCTCTTCTGTCAGTGACTGTGACACATTTGAGAGGAAACGCTTTGAATTTGTGTCCCACCCCTGTGATTGGAGCTCAATATCAGAGCGTCTGTCAGTCCGACTGTAAATCCAACATCACTGTCCTTCAGTTTCACTCATTCCCAGTAAAGATGAGGACACACGCTCTGATCATCTGCTCTCTGCTGCTGCTGCTCAACGGTGAGATTCAGTATAGTGCTCATGATGAGTGTATTTAATAAATTACATGTATTTGTTTTGACAAAGATAATTCATTTCTTCTGGTGATTTTCTTCTTGTTTCAGAGTGTAGAGGACAGATCACCGTCACTCAGAGTCCCTCAATGACAGCAGCTCAACCAGGACAAACTGTGAACATCAACTGTAAAACCAGCAGAGATGTGTACAGATGGAGTGATGGGGATGAAGGTTTAGCCTGGTACTTACAGAAACCTGGAGAAGCTCCTAAACTCCTGATTCGTTTTGCAAAAAAACTCCAGTCAGGAACTCCATCTAGATTCAGTGGCAGTGGATCTAACAGTGATTTCACTCTGACCATCAGTGGAGTCCAGACTGAAGATGCTGGACATTATTACTGTCAGAGTTACCACTGGATCAACAGTAAAAATGTGTTCACACAGTGATAAAGAGTCGTACAAAAACCTCCGTCAGTCAGAGTCACAGTGACTGAACTGATACTGCAGCTGCTCACACACTTTCACACACACTCAACAACAGACACTCCTAATTATGAAGAGGTTCTCTTAGAAAGGTTTCTTTAGATCACTGTAAACTGAACACAATCACAAACAAATGTAGTTGTAAACAGAAGCATGTATGTTCATTCATCTACACCTGTCAATCATAACGCAAGAGCAGCATATATAAACAGCAGCTTACGTCACTCCAGTGAGAATATTCTTCCTGCGTCCCTCCATCACTCCATCTCCATCTTTATGTCCATTTTAATTCATTTCAGAAGTCCTGATGTACATAGTCGAGTCTTGTGACAGAAACAGATCCTCCATCATGGACACGACAGATGTGTTTACCTGCAGCATTAGTGCTGGTGATTTACAGCGACTCTTTCTGCAAGTTACATCGTTACGCCAGTAGATGGAGACAAGAGACTGACTTTATGAGAGAATCAATTAATTATTAATCAACTGATTTGTTCAAAACACTGAATCATTCAGGAAAGAAACAAGCATATTTGATGGCTCTCTCCCAATGAAGAGGCTGCATGTTCGTTCTGAAGCCCAACCAATGAAATTATCCTTCACAGCCGCACTGAAATGTTATTGGTTCACGCTATAGTCAGTCTCTGAAGGCAGGAAATCACTCACGAGCTTCAGAGAGAAACTTCAGTAAACCATGCCTTTTTTCCCTTATTAATTTAATTATTGCCTCCAATCCTCTGACATCATATCATTTTATTTTATTTCATATATATATGGCTCAGAATAACAAGTGAAACTGAGTGGAGTTAAACTTATTTGCATCACATTTGTGATCGTGTTCCTCTGAGAATTGAGCAGATCTCGTTTCATCATGTATCTGCAGGTGTTTTCATGCTCCATTGAGTGAAGTTTATTTATAAAATATCAGCTAAAGTCCTGATCCAATGAAAGACCCAAAACAAAAATGACACAAAAAAGGACACAAAGACATAATGTTACAATTATGTTTTATTGACTAAATTTTAATAAAATCATGACTGAAAAAGCACATATATAGTCGGCAGATCTACTCTGAACACTGCTGTCTCCTCACAGTGTCTCCAGTGGACGCAGGCTGGCCGCTCCGTGTGTCCTCACAGCTCACCGAGACGCTCTTCATCCACTCCTCCTCAGAGAGAGTCAGGCTGCTGCTCCAGCTGTACAGACCGTCCTTCTCCAGGAGCCCAGCGCTGCTCTCCTGAGACCTGCTGCTCCCGTCCACCTTCAGCTCAGGCTCCAGTCTGACGGGAAGCCCTTGTTGGCCACACACACCAGTGTCGCTGTGTTCAGAGAGGAGATCTCTGCACTGGAGGGCGGCAGGACGCTCACTGTAGGAGGAGTGACGCCTGAGAGAAGAACAGAGAAATCAGTTAGTGGCTCTCCTTTAGGATTCGAGAGAAAACTAGGAGAAATTCTCCAGCAGCAAGAGAAACAACATGAAGAAGAAATCAAAGAAAATCACATCATTATTCCTTTAACACATTAATGCTCACAAACTCCTACACATGAAAAGAGAAAATGTTCAGAATACATTTCACATTCTGGTAAATATGCTGATTAATTATTAAAGCTGCAGTCTGTAAGTTTGCCTCTTTGTCTCCATCTCTGTTTGAAACCTGCAATTGCAGTTATTTGTGGAATTATCTTCCTTACATGGGTTGTGCATCGGCACGGCTCCTCAGCGCGGACGAATCTAATGTTTTGAGGTGTATGTGTGGCTGTCAGTCACCGCACCGGTGTGGATCTTCACTTACTTCAGAATTACAGATTCTACGTCTTGGAAGTATGTTCAAAATAAGAAGTTTCACCGGAAAATGTCATCTGAACAAGTACATAACATGTCTGCCACTTTTGTTCTAAACAACTGAGGAAAAAAAAGTTTTACAATAAATCGCACTACCAATGATGATTAAATCTAACGATTGCAAAGTTAGCTCTGATCATGTCAAACTGTGCAAATTATTATTATTGTTATACTTTGTTCTCAGATGTTATTGTAAACAACATCAACATTGTGTGAATATGTAGTGTGTATTAGCGTTATCTGTAGATTTCAATTTCTGTACAGTCTAATCTCTAATCGTCATACCATTCGAATTTAATCTAAAGTTCTTTTAACCTCAAAAAGCAATTTAATGTTCATTAGGTCACGCCACCTTTCAAAAGCCCTGCTGAAATTTGTCCTTGTTTTTTAATTATTCCAGCTGCTGTAAGAAGAGACCTGCAGCATTCACACACGTGATATATTCTACTAGCCGGACTCCTTCTTTATGTATACAGACGTGACGTAATGACGCAAACTCCAATTTCCCACGGAAACTGACCCGAACCTCAAATTAGAAAACATTATTACAATCTCACCGTTGTGAATCGGGCTAATGTAAGGAGATAATTTTGAACACTGATTGGTTATGTACTTGCTCAGTATTTTTAACCAACAAAAGTTACGGACAGCAGCTTTTAATAAATTTAAACGAAAATATCATGGAGTTTTGAATCACCACAAAAACTCAAGCTTTCAGTCTTTACAAAAACTTTAAAGATTGTTGTTTGTAATTTAACATCTTTAAAACTCTCAGCAGTCACAATATCCAGTGTTATTGAACAAAAATTATAAAATTATGAATTAGATTTTTTTTTTCTTTTGGTTTAACAAGTTGGAAAAAGAAGATTTTGGCTGAGGAAAACAAAAATTTCAGGTCATTGAGCATCAGTTTTACAAACAAGAATCTACACTAAAAAATGCTGGGTTGTTTCAAATATGGACAAACCTATCCATTGGTTTATATTTTTTAAATTAAAATTTTAAACCCAACGGTTGGGTTTGTCCATATTTGACCCAAACATGGCTTGAAACAACCCAGCATTTTTTTAGAGTGACCTGAAAAAGACAAATAAGAGTCCAAACGAAACAACAAATTAGAAATAGAAGTACTATTATTTCTCTATAATGTTTGTACTTGATTCACTTTATCAGCATTAAACTTTCAATAAGTTGATCTGAATGTTTTTAGAGAAGAATTTTTACAAATCCTGTGATCACCAAAGCGATGAAAGTCATATTGAAGTAATAGATTTGAAGTGTCATTTTCATGATCAACTTCACTGAAACTCACTTTGGTTAAAAGAGTCAAAGATCAGATGTGAATAAACACAAGAACTGCAGGAATTCACTACAATTTAAGATGGACAAAGGAGTCATGAAGGAAACATTGTGTGTCACATCCACTATAACTTTAAACTTCATTTCCACAAATATAAACCTTTTTACTCCTCAGACAGAGCCGCTTTATTAAGAGAAAATACAATCAAGAGTTTGGAAATATTGAGTTCATTTAACAACAGACTAAAAAATACATCATTTTTGTGCCTTTAAAACGGCTTTAGTAAAAAAAAAAAAAAAAAATCAACACACTAAATTTTAGAAATTTTAAGTTTAATTGTTGTCTTAAATTTTCAAATAAAAAAAGTGATACCAAAATACCAGTTTAATGTTATTTTCTTTCAATGTAATTTCAACAATTTATAATTGAATTATCTGTGAGGAAAACAAAGATCCAGTCACTATAAACCATCTTTACAAACATTCAATGTGAACTAACTGTACAAAAATAATATAAAAAAATATGCTAAAAAGCGCATCCTTTCTATAAAGTGCTACAAAGTATTTAACATTCAGCTGTTGTATTAGTATTAATGATATTAATATTAATATGTGATGATTTACTTATTGCCAACATCCAGTTTGGTGCCGCTGCCGAAAGTGAAACAAACTAATAGAGCAGTTGAACAAAAACCTCCTGAACGCTTCACTAACTGAACTTCACACAGATGAACTGAGTCTCACAACAATCACATCAACTCACTGCAGAAATTCACTGACTTCACCTGCTTTATGAAGCTCATCATTACTGAATTACTAACTGAATTTTTAAAAGTGAAGATGTTTCTATCATGTGTGACGCGACACAATCAAACTCAGTTGATTCAGTGATTGACAGAGACTCGTGTGTGATGATCCTCATGTCTGTTCAGAAACTGCAGGAACACACATGGATTTGGTGTCAAGTTTGGGGATTAACAGTGACGTTTCAATCCAACTACAGTAAAAATATCCTCAAAGTCTCACTGATATTCAGATTAATATAATAGAGTTGGTCTTGTAGATGTATTCAGAATTGAATGATACATTTTTTAACAGTTTGGCTATTAGAAGATCGAATGATATGAAAAAGACTGATTTTTACTAGATGTTCATTTTAATTGATTGTATTTTGTGTCTGTTAATGAGTGACTGTCTTCAGGTAAATGATCTGGAGTGTGTTTGCATATTGATCAGATGCTTCAGTGCTCTGAGAGTGTTTATAGTGCTGTGAGTTTAACACTTCATCACTGACACACACAACAATCTTCATCAACATGACCTTCATCATCATCTTCATCTGGACTCTCACAGCGTTTGCTCAAGGTTTGTGGAGCACAAGTTTGATATGAATTCATTTCTTCAAGTATATTGTCAAAGTTTTGAGTTGATTTTCTTCTTGTTGCGTGTTTCAGAGTGTAGAGGACAGATCACCGTCACTCAGAGTCCCTCAATGACAGCAGCTCAACCAGGACAAACTGTGAACATCAACTGTAAAACCAGCCCAGATAGCAACTTTGTGTCGGCCCAGATCCGGCCCACATCTGGCACATGCGGAATGATGATCTGGGCCACATGTGGCAGGAATGATGGCACTTGGGCGGACCGCTCCTGTTTGCCAGATCTGGGCCACAAGCAGGCCATAGAAATGCCACATGTCAGCCAAGAGCAAAGAAATAAACCAGAACTGGACCTTACCTGATCCACAAAATCTTATATATTATTTATAGAGTCATCTCAGCATTAACAAGCCTGTTATCAAGCAGAATCACTGAAGGAAAGAAGGAAACAGAAAAAAGAGACAAACAGAAACACAAGAACTACAACTGACTTCAGCCACAGCCTTAGATGAAATCAACTGAAGATAAAAGACATTAAATCTCTGAAGATCTGATTAAACAACTCCACAAACAGCATTACCAGCTTCACTTATTACTAACCAGATTGACTTTATTTCTGTCAGACGTCTAACAATTGAATATAGTAATTGTTACTACAACATGAGATCCAGATGTATTGCAGAAATCAGTTAGAAAATTGAAAATGGAAAAATAAGAACACAAAAAGGCAAACTACAATGACAAACACAGATATCAGTAATCAGCATATGAATCTCAACAATGGTGACAATCAAAAGTGTCATGTAGCCGCAATGCATGCTGGGTACCATAGTACAAAACTCCCAGAATGCATCAGAGCATGGATAAATTATGCAGCTGATCTGATTGTCTGAATATTTTGTTTATTGTCACCATTGCTGAGATTCATATGCTGATTACTGATATCTGTGTTTGTCATTGTAGTTTGTCTTTTTGTGTTCTTATTTTTCATCTTCAATCTTCTAACTGATTTCTGTAATATCTCATGTTGCAGTAGCAATTACTATTTCATTTGTTTTATAATCACTCCCATAATGCATTCATTACATTTACAAAACTCATGTGATTTAAACTCTGCTAATTCTCGAAATCACTTGCAGTAAATCATTAGCT